>OZ020515.1:5109303-5457273 GCA_963971425.1 Bryoerythrophyllum caledonicum
TGGAACTAGGGTTTGGGTTCTTGTGTGTAGAGGCTAGGGTTTCAAGTAGTGCGCTGATGTGCCATATTGAGGATTTTGTGCAATACTACGAGCTGCTCTTTTGACTCACTTTATGAGGTTTTCGTGTCATTTTTTCAGTATAACAATGCTTGCACTCTCTAGTTGTTGACTGCTATCATGTTTTCTTGTTGAAATTGCAATTTTGTACATACTCCAGTTGGTGTTCTCATTTGTGTAATCAAATATTGGTACTCACCTAACACTAACGTAATTCTGTCTGAACTTCAATCATCATGAACATATCCCTGGAATTCCTCATATTCAGAATTGAAACAAAGTTAGAAGCTTACCAAGTTCGCAAAAATCTCCTCGATGTGCGAATTTCCTCCAATCTACACAGAATACAAATTTGACAGAAATTAGTGAATGAAGTAAAAATGCACATAGCCTTGAGGTTTTGATTGCAAGAGTGCCCACCTTAGAAACTGCAAAGAGAAATGACCTCTAGGTTTGCATAGAAACCTTTTATCCATGTTGGAACCTTGTGCCTCAAATTTACTAGTAAAAATTTGACTTTAAGAACTTTGGACCTTTTGCTTTGTTTCTCCATATGTTAATTTTTTCAATATATTATATTAAAATTTCGGGCTTTATGTAATACGAAGATACATATAGGATTTTTTATCACATAGTTTACTATATAAACTTTATGCATATGTTGCAGGTAAAGGGGGAAGGATTGAGAAACATGTCCAACAACAAGGACGGAATGGTGATATAATGTTGAACGCCATCAAGCATCAATGCGTGTACCGCTAACACCTGCAACGTATCTTGAGGTAAACATTTATTTTTATACAAGTTTAACCCCTAAGGTACCAAGTGTGCAAAAAGGGCTTTTTGAAAGTTCGGTCAGGTTCCTATGGTGTTAATTTCCAACATTCTTCTTTGAAATTTTTACAATAAAAAGACATTACCAAGACCTTAGTGGGAAAACAATTTTTACCTAAATTGGACATTTGATGAAAAAGTTATAGGGTTTTGAATTTTAAATGGGGAGGGCGGGCACCTCGGGCACCTCCAAAAACTTTTGATAGGACACTCTATTGAAAGTAAGATTTTCAATACTTGCAAGTAATATTATTTCCCTTCATATTGTCAAAAAAAAGTTCTTGTCTTTAGTGAAAAATAGCATACCAACCGAAGTCAAACATTTTCACACATCGGGCAAGGTACCAAAAAAACTTCTTGTTTTCCAAATAGAACCTAGATATCTTCATATTTTTCACTTTTTATTTTTTCCACATCAATATGTAATGTAAACCTTCATATTAACCATTCGGATTATCAATCAAAAACATATTAAGTTAAAAAAAAATGAAATTGTGAATTAACAAATTTCAAGCCTCCGCTCCTTGCACACTTGTTTTAAATATGCTACACCCGGTCTCTACCTCTAAAAAATGGTGTGTAATGATCTTACATCATGCTTAACAAGATGGTAATATATTTAGACCTTTTGTAGTGAAATTTTTTGACACCAACTGAAGTCAAGGTATGTTGATCCACTAAACGCAGGGAAGAAAATGAACCATTTGGTTGACTTCAAACACTGTAATCTTTTAATCCTTGGGGACAAAGTTTATGAAATTTTGTACATGTATTACTTAATAAGCCTTTATTGAGATCCTACGGTCAGAACTAAAAATCAAAGTTTTTGTTTCCTTCTTTATTCGTTGCACTAGAATCCATTTAGTTTGAAGTGTTTTTGGTGTAAAACTGTCACGATACCTTAGGGGTTAAGATTGATTCTTGATTGATCTTTTGTACTATGTTGTTTGTAGAATAACCTTTATGTGGATGAACAAATCCATTATTTAATTAGCGATTGTAACAAGTTCCAATGGTGTCAATAATAGCAAGTAGACAACATGGTTCATTTTCTTCCCTAGCTTCAGTGAATTCCCTTCGTTTCAGTTCACTTGGATTCGAAAGATTGCATCACATATGATCTAGGTTCATTATCATCATGTGAAGAATGATTAGTTCCATTATTCACCAATGTTTAGGAATGCAAAAGAGGTGTAGCATATTTAACCCCTAATGGATCAAGTGTCAAAAATTGGCTTGTTGAATGTTCGGTCAGGTTTCTATGGTGTCAATTTCCAACATTCCTCTTTGAAAATTTTACTATAGAAAGGCATTACCAAAACCTTAGTGGGAAAACAATTTTGACCAACATTGGACATTTGATCAAAAAGTTATAGGGTTTTTAATTTAAAATGGAGAGAGCAAGCAAGTTGGGCACCTCCAAAAACTTTTGCTAGGACACTCTGTTGATTGTGAGATTTTTTGTACTCAAAAATAAAATTATTTCCCTTGATGTTGTCAAAATAAGCTCTTGTCTTTATTGAAAAATAGCATACCAACCCAAATCAAACATTTTCACACATTGTCAGTCAGTGATGGACAATGTACCAAAAGAACTTCAAGCCGACAACTGCACGCACGAGAACAAAAACATTTACATGTTTGCTCTATGTGCTACATTGGTGGGATTGGGGTTTTTTCAAGAGGTGGAACTATCTTTTCTTGTAGTGGGCCATACACACGAAGATATTGATCAACGTTTTAGTTGTATATCAAATACGTTGAAGAGGTCGGACGTGGACTCGTTGAAGGAAATGATTAGTCTTATAGAACGAGGAACATTTCCTACGGAGGCATTTGTTAGCGCCCGGGTGCTAGAGAATGTCTGGGATTGGAAATTGTTCATAACTCCTCACTTCCTGACATGTCAGGATTCATTGGTGGGCATAACATTTCCGCACCACATGCGATTCTATATAGACAATCGAAAAGGGACTCGTGAGGTTCGAGTACAACACAAGCATTATTGCAAGGATCCATGGGGACCGGAGGCCGGAACGAAAACTTTGAGGTCGTTGCCAAATAGGGATGAACGACCATCATTTGCGAAAGTATTTGCAGCGGACGAACGGGAGTTGAAGGCATTGGATGACTTCATTGCATATAAACAAAGGTGCATTCAAAGGATGCAGCATGAGGACAAGAATCGTGAGGCAAAAGTAGAGGCTGAAAGATTGAAACTCTATTTAGCTCAATTTCCACACAAAGATCGTAGCAATGAGCATTGTACCTCACCGTTTTGGCCTTCATAGTTCTCCAACACCGGACCTACAGGGAGCGCATCTTTGGATGTAATGGATGGTGGAAGTGAAGAAAATCGCGAGGTAAATGTCGTAGAGCAGGTAGTGGCGATGCTTCCAATCAGATGGCTCTTAAATCACTAATGAAAGCATAACTCTTGTGGAAAGAAGCTCACCTTATCTTTAAGAGTTTTAAGGTCCACTTCGCTAAATGGAATACATCCAGCCATCAACACGAAAAGAATCACGCCACATGACCAACTGTCTGCCACTGCACCATCATAACCCTTGTTGTGAAGTATCTGCGATCACCACAGAAAAGCATTGTGACACCGAGATCTTCACATCGACACCATGAATTGCCTCAACAATAGATAAAGAAGAAGATAGATTAAGCAATGATCAATCGAACATACTTCCGACGCAACGTAGTTGGGAGTCCCACACGTCGTATGCAGAAGGCCATCGCCCTGTCACACGAAAACCATAACAACTTTTTACTTCACAACCTTTGAAGCAGAAAATTCAATAATATGTTACATTACATCAAATCAATCGCTTATCCTAACTTGATGAGGCAGCGCACTCAGTCCAAAATCTGAGACTTTCAAGTTTCCATTTGCATCTAACAGCAGATTCTCCGGCCGCAAAAACAAAATCGCTGTAAAAGAAGCATCAGAGACCCTAACTGCGCACAAAAAAACTCCTCACCCTACCATCGGGATCTGGCACGCGCTCCGCTTCTCCAAGGTACACCGGGCGCGCCCGTAGCAGCTTCTCCCACACCCTGCCCTTGTGCGCGCGGATGTTGCTGACATCCACCAAAATGTGAGAGAATTCTGCGGCGAGCGCGTGTGCTTGCGCACGAACTCCAACACCTCCTGCTCCACCTGCGCCTCCGTCACGGAGCTCGCGAGCACGCCCTCCGTCAGCCCGCTCGCGGCGTGGTGCTCTTGGCACCACTCGCCCATGCCCTCGAGCACCTCCTCCGCCTACGAAATCACAGGAATTCCTACACAAAAGTCGTGCTGCTCATCTCGACTTTTGCTCTGCATCGGTCAGTCTGAATTCTTTGTACAAAACTTCTCCGACTCCTCTCCGGCTTTTTCTCTGCAGTAGGACATTGTTTACGAAAAAATTGGCACCATCACACCATCCCTAGGATCATACGTGATCCCAGAGACACGGGACACGGGTACCCCACTAACATCTGCAACGTGTCCACCGTGTCCACCCCCACCAAACGCACCACCGACATCTGATTCGTCGTCAAAGTGCCCGTCTTATTGGAGCAAATTACACACGTGCACCCCATCGTCTCCACAAACGGTAGCTTGCGCGTCTCCACAAACTGGCCCTCCTCGCAATCCCGCTTGTGCTCGTGCTCCGGGAGCAAACCCTAACTGCGACGGGTGATAAGAATCGTAAGTTGGACTCTTCCGGAGCTCTCGATCACCATTACGTCTAGCTCGTCCTCCTCCTCCGTCCGCTCCTGCTGCTGGAAGTGGCTCCCGCGCGTGAACTCCCGTCATTAAGAGCGTCGTACATCGGCACGACCTTATTGAAGAGCTCATGGCGCTAGCCGACTTCCGCCTCGCTCACCTGCTCCGTCGTCACCACCGGCGGCGTCGCCTTCAAAGCGCCTGCTGCAACAACCCCGGCGCGCGGCGCCCATTGCAGGCTCTAGTGGAAAAACCCTAAACTCTTTTTCATCGACGCGTTCATCCATTTGACGTGTTTTTCATCAACGCGTTCATCCATTCAAGGCGTCCTTCATCCTGTATTCTTTTATAGATATAGACTAGTGGGGTACCCATGTCCTCCGGACACAACATTTTTTTGTATTGAGTCCCCACCTCCCCGTCCCCTAGCCCTTTCCCCCAAATCCATCGTCCCCCGTCCCCCGTCCCCTGTCTCCCCTCCCCCGTCTCCGTCTCCGTCCCCGTCCCCATCCCCGCCCCATCCTTTTTTTTTGTGGGTTTTCTTGTCATGCTGATCTGACAATTTTTATTTTTTCCAACCTGACCCAGGTTAGGAATTACTGATCTCCAAGGTTTGAGATTAGGGTTTCAGGGTGTCGATGCTCTAGTTGGAGGTTTGAGGTTGAGTTTTTGGGGATTTCGGGTTACTATATTGTTGATGGGTGAGATGTGATTGCATTTACAAAGCAGGAGAAGGTTTTGGAGCTTATGCAACTCGCTGGCCTTGATATTTGAGAGGACACCTTTCTGATTGTGAGTTCATAGTAGATCTGAAATTCTTTTGTTGTGTCCGTTTCTCAATTTGTGTGGTTTAGGTTTCGACATTGTCTGATGATTTTGTACCCTTCGTCACCAAAGATGATGGATACGAATGACTTTTCTGCCGCCCATAATCGTCCTCCCTGTCGATAATCCGCGAGAACATCTTAAATCCAATCCCGTAAATCCATAAATCCATAAATCTTGATATTTTCATATATTCTTAAGAGGGAACCGACTACAAAATTCATGCTATGACATACTAAACTTTACAAAGGGCTCTTATTGTAGGAAAGGCTAACTGTGTGTCACTAATGCACTTGACAGGTGTTCTCACCAGACGGTCCACAAAGCGCTAGGCTTGAGGGCTCAGTGGGACCTTCTACTTAGCAAAAGCCTTCACCACCTGGTAAACGTCTTCACGCATACTGCACAAACACATACACATAAACCTCAAAAACACACATTATATCACAACTCAAATACATGAAAATGTTCTGAAACAAACATAGTATACCTTGAAAGTATTGACAAAACTCATGTCTGAACATGCAATACCTGCACTTTACATTGTAGGCATCGATTCTTTTCTCGGCCTCGAAGCTGGCATCTCGGACTTCCTTGGAAGTGGACACCGGGGCAGGGAACACACAGCTCTGAACCAACGCAAACTCCTCCGCCTCCAGGTTTGTCAATGGCACAATCACATTCTCGTAGTTGATCTGCGAGAACATCATAGTCAGGCAACTGGAAAGCAGACACAATTTTACAGTAAAAAGGGGGATACTATTACTATCATACCTGATCAAGCGGAAAAGCAGCAACTACATCGTGGACGGTCGTTGATGTGGCGATGATGCTGTCTGCCACTTTGAGAATATCCGCCGGTGAAACTGAGAATATCCGCCGCGGTGAGCTTCAGACGCACCTTAATCCCGTCGGAAACATCTATCAACACACAACATAGTGAGACAAACACTGGATCAGCCTTCTTCACACAAACCGCCCTACTTGCTTTCATCAAAAACCTAGTCCCCAGAAATGAAAAAAACGCACCGAACCTTTCTTCGCACAATCACCCTAAAACCTTGGTTTTTACGCACACAAAAACCTTTTTTTCATGAAACTGAACCGTTCTCGCCCTACACCCTGGGTTTTATCCCCACCCAATTTTTCCTTTTTCATCAACGCGGTGTTGTATCTGGACTAATCCCTAAAACCCTGGTTCTCCCCCACATGATCTTTCACCGAGACCTGTTTCCCAGAGATTCATATGATAACCCCTCGATCTCATAGCACATAGACTACTGAACACTCGAAGTATGACAATTCTAGTGCGTGATTCCTAATGTGAAGCTAGCAGATTATATTCCCATATGTAAAGACATCCAGAAACGCACACGCTTGTGCTTAGTGCTACGTTCAAGGCTTGACACCAAACAAAAAACCGCTCTCTGTTGCTCTGCTAGATGACCCAATCCACTAACGAATCCTCCACCGCCCCAACTAAAACCCAGATCCAAGCACCACCACCACCGCTCACCCACCGGAATGGCTCCTCCGGAGCAAGCCCATGACGACGCGCGCCATGACCGCGAGGCCCGCGACGGCCACGCCGACCACCGCGACCTCCTTGCGCCTTACCCTGGCAACAGATCTCCTGCTCCGCAGCGCCAGAGGCGACCAGGGTCGTAGTGCAGCAACTGCTTGCTCTGAGGGTCGATAGCAAGCAGGAGCTCCTCATTTCCCAAGCGCGTCTGGTAGGTCGAAGGGGAGGGCTTGGCTCGCTTCACCACCATGGTCATCACCGCCAGTTTATCCTTCTTCCTACGCTCCTGGTGCTCCTTCACCACCTCCGTCAGCGACATGTTGCTCACCGTGTCGCCACTCACCAAGACAGGGGGCCACCACAAATTAGTTGAAAATGCCAAAAAATTGCTTCCAATATGAATAACCATGATTGTACGTAATATTGTTGCAGAAGCTCTATTTTTTTTCCTTTGGAAAACATTTTTTTTCTTTATTTTTTTTTTTTTTCAATTTTGCCACTTTTGTTCGCAATGGCCGCCGTTGTATCCAAGTGCACTTTTAAATGGCCAAATGCATAATTGCTTAATTGTGTGTTTTATGTAGTAATTGTCAACATTTTGTACCCCCTTTCACTAAAGTGTATATTTCTACATCTATTATCCCTCGAATGGACCTCAAATTTTGCACACAAATAGCTAACAACATATAAGTCATACTGGTAAAAGATTTTATCACATTTCAATGTAAAAACTAGAAGATACACCTAGTCAAAGTAGGCTGACCTTGCCAGGCAAGGGGGGAAAAATAGTTTTCTTTGCACTTCAAACGCTATAATCTTCACATCCGTGCGGTGGATTGCAACCAAATTTGTATTGTACGTTCATATACGTGTCTATTTTACGATTTTATGGTTGAAAGTCTAAAATTAGACTTTAATGTTAGATTTCGTTGCCACTTGTTGATGATGGCAGTTTTGGAGTGTTTCATGAGGGAAAATGCCTAGGCTTTTAGGGGTTAAGGAATCTCTTTCTTGTCAATAAACTACTTTCAATTGTGAAGTGCTGCTTTGGCTATCCAACTAGTGCAAGATGCTTTACTCTAGAAATGATGTTTAGTGTATCCACACTAAATGATTTATAAATGCTATAAATTCTCATTGTTGATGAATATTTTACCAATTATGTCTGAAATGATCCGCCTCTTTGAGTAGTATAGATAGTTGTGCTCCTAGAATAAATGTTCTTAGGAGACCCTAGCTTCTAAGGGGAGTGGGTGAATAATGTGGCCCTTTATTTCATGAAGGGTTCCAATTTCAAGCTTTGCCTTCCCCCAAAATGCTTGAAAATTCAATCAATTCATGAAAATTAAAATTTTAGGTATTTTTAGAATTTTATCTTTTCAAAATTAGTGGAAATAGAAATGTTTTACCACTATTGAACTCATTATCATGGTTTTATACCCCCTTTGACTAAAGTATTTATTTCCACATGTTATACCCCTCAACTTGATCCCAAATTTCAAACACAATTAGCTAACATCGTATGGGTCATATGGTAATGGTTTTGAACTCACTTTACTGTAAATGTTAAAAGATATGCTAAGTCAAAGTGGGTTGACCTTGACGGGCAAGGGGGGAAAAAACTATTTCTTGCACTTCAAACGCCATAATCTTCATAATATCCATGCGGTGGATTGCTACCAAAAACATACGGCATATTTGCATACAATTCTATTTTAAGATCTTATGCTTAAAATTCCAAAATGTCACTTGAATATTTGATTTTTGTGCCTCTATTTGACAATGGCAATTTTGGACTAGTTTTTGAGGGAAATTAGAGTTTTCCTGAAAGTACTCAAGGTTTAAACCCTAAACGTCACCCCAAAACGCTAATAGGGATTGTACACTTGAAAGTCCACTTGTTTTTGAGAAACATGGTGGTTTGGTTAACTTTGGGGTTTATTTAATAAATTATGGTCCTTTGTCAGCCAACCAACATGCGACAAGGTTAATCATCTAGGCACAGTCACCGTCCAAACATAGATGCAAGGTGGCATTGGTGACTTCAAATTACTAATTTGGTTACATTAGCTTGTTCCATGCGCGTGGCCCATGAAATATGCAGGGTGAGAATTTTCACCCTGCAAATATTGTCGTAATTAAATCTCACCCTCCTTTGGTGAATAAAGAAAGACACAAGGCCCTTAAAAGATGCTGCACCGAGTCTTTTTGGCTGACACAAGGTAGCCACCCTTTAAAACTCAGACTTTCAGGAAAACTCTATTGTCAAGGAACTATAGGGGTTAAAAGTAAAAAAACTATAGCACTTCCAAATCATATCTATGTGGATACACTAAACATCATTTTCATTGTAGTGGTTTTAAATACTTCTTTATCCTTCTTAGATTTCAGGGAGGAAAAGTAGCTTGCCATCATGTCATTGGTCAATGCAGAATCCATATAATGATTGGCTACATTACATCCCTAAATTCTAGAAAATAGATAGGAGTGAAGGATATCTGGTCGGCTTTGGTATGTTCTACCCAAGTGCGTATGGGTTTGTTTTCAACACTCAACTTTTGACACCTATGCACTATATACAAATTTTCAACACTTATTGGGACAGTTCTCCAAAAAGTATTAAAAAAACCCCATTTGTACTACTCTAATAATGATATTTAGTGATAGCTACATTGAATAATTTAAACATACTAATACTTTGAGTCTTTGATGAAAAATTTTACCAACTATAGTCATGAAGGTACTATGCACTTATGACTATGGACGTATTGGTTGTAGGTAAAAATAAACACCTTGGATAAAAACTTCTAGCCTTCCAAAAAGTTAGTATGGACAACACTAAATATCACGATATATTAGAGTAGTGTTACTGTTGTATTGATTTTCCAGGCTACCTTTGTTGCCCACTTTCAGCCTGTGATTGCTCACTGCTACAGAATTCCTCTCCTCCAAACATAGCAATGATATGAATCATCAATCCATGGGATCTCATTTGCTACGCCAAGATAAATTCAATACTAGACTCGATCACTAATTCCTCCTTTCACGCACAAGTTTGATCGTCTGAGAGAAAAAGCAAAAACCAAATGAGCAGTCATATCACTACAAGAAAACAGGTTTAGGGTTTAGGGTTCAGGTTCTTAAGTTTATCTTTACAGATATTGTTGCACCAGAAAACCCTAAACCCTAAACCCAAAGCGAATTCGAAGTACCGCTCCAACGAGGAGTTCCGAACTTGTGCCCTTCAAGCGCACCAATACTTACACTACAAGAAAACAGGGCGTTTATGGGCTTGCTTTTCAAAGAAGCAACAGCTGTAGGTGATCTCTTGAAAGTAGGTGATCTCATACAGTTGCCTCAGAGAAGTCTAGGTGTATATTATGCAACAGTATAATAAGTTGATTTTTATATAATCTGTTGCACCAGAAAAGTCCAGGTTGTGGACATTAGTAAGGTTTGAAATTGATGGGGATAAGTTTTCAAAACGTTGCTAAACACCCTGTTTTCTAGTAGTAACTGAATGAATGCCGATGAATATTGTGTCAACACAATGCTTCATATTGTGTGTTTCCAGGAGCAGGTGGAAGCTGAACTACTGGGATGTGTGCAGGACACCTGAAAATGCATGAATTTTGCATTATTTCTGATCGACTCAGAACTTTGGCATTAAATGATACTGTGTGGTTTGGCATCCAATTATTGGTCTAGAGCTAACCTTTAGAAAATCATGGAGCTGGTGTCGACATGCAGTATATTATTCTTCAGCACAAAAATCAGGAGGCGCCACTAGAATCATCTATTTATCAGCTTCTATCACTGCAGTTTAAACCTTCAACTTCGGGGTCGACTCTTTGCTAGTGCGATCGATCAGATGACGAAATTCTCACCGGTTACGATGCTCGCCTTGCTTGTCATGGTGGTGATGTGCAGCTCCTTCACTTCAGCCTTCGACCTGAACCGAGGCGTGACTCTGTTTCTCTAACTCCTCCCACGTCGTTTGATCTTGCCATACATGTTTTATGCACTAAATCAGTTTCCGCTTATGTAGTATCATCATCTCTACGTTTACCACATGCTCAACAATTTGGGTTAGATGGTTGTATTCGTTATTTTGGTAGCAGTGGCACTTTCGTGAGAAGCTTTTCTGCATGCAAATTCTAAGTGAAAGTTGAGTGTTTTGACCCCGTTTATTTAGGCTCTGTTGGGAAGATGCAACAGAGCATGTAAGATTTTATCATATTAGTGGAGGGAAAGATTACAAATTGGTAGCCTTTTAAGGTCTCTTAATCACAACAACGTCATGTCTTCTGTGAGAGGAACGACCACAAAGAATTCGTAGTGGTGCATGACTCATACCCGGATGGTACTGAGGCGCTCATGCTCAAAGAAAACATGGGGAGGTTGCCTGTGGATCTTTGTCTGTATGGAGTATACGTAATTTGGTTTTACAACGTCCATTCTCCGACTGATATCTACGTGGTACTAGTGTGATACCCCGTGATACCCGGGTGATGCTGCTGCAGTGAAAAAACATGTTTATGAAAGGTCCTGTCTGCATGGAGTATGTATAATCTGACCTGACGTTGCACATTGTGGTGGTTGACTGCAGATTGCTCGGACATGTACCCGAAGTTGGATTACAAGGCGGTAACCAGCGTGTGCAAGCCCAAAGTGGCGGCAACGAAAGCATGCTGCGCCGCATTCAACAAGCTGGTGTGCTGGTACCAGAGCCAAGTGAACAACTTCAAGTCCATCTGTCCCAATGTCATATTTAACTATTTCTGGACTATGAGGTGCATTTTGGACTAAGGACTAAAAGAAAGATCCGGGGATGTGCCTCATAAAAGATAGTGAAGCATAAAAGTCGAGGTGTTTAGAGTACTATTCAAGCATTAAATGCATCACCAATGACACTTATGAAGGAAGAAATGGCTAGAGCGACCAAATTTGAATTTAGACAATACGTGAGTCCGCAGCATGCAGCCGGATATCTCCGGGTAATTATCAAGGTGGAATTCAGAAGAAGAACCGAGTCCTGAGAATAGAAATTGATGGACATACTGTACATCACAAATGTGTGGTTAGGAAAAATGTGGTAGGGAAAACTGGGACAGAGCTACGGACAAAAAATACTCGCAATTGATAGAACATGCAACCGGATATCTCCGGATGAAATGAGAGTAAGAGTCCAATACTAAACTGTTTCATTCTAAAAAAGTGTCATACAATAAATGAAGGGTGGCCGTTGCTAAGAGGCGCGTGTAATCTATGGAAAATCGATTCAACTATTCTAATTTAAGTGCTTTACAGATGCCCTCAACCCGTACGGTATGGTGTCTCCCATAAGTTAGATAATGAACTATAGCCTTTCTAGGATTCTTGAATGGATCTAGATCTGCAACAACAACACATTTGGGCCACAAATAATGCCTTGTTCGAGGATTAAATGAAGCCTTCTTGAAGATGTGGAGAAACCTAATATAGCTGGGCCTTCGAGTCAATTCGCTGGCATAGCAAAAAAGAATATCTGATAAGATGTCTGGGGGCAATAACACTTGGGCCACCTCCATGAGCCTATCAGGACGCATAGGAGACAAGATCCCGACATTGAAATACCGCAGTAGTATTCGAATAACATCTGCCGTGTCATCAAAGGAAGGCAGCTGCGTGGAGCGGGATTTGGCCGAGTCAAGGACCTCGTCCAAGCAGAGAGGACCTCGGAGAGATATGATTATGACCTGCAAATAAGAAGGCAAGACCATTGAATTAGAAATAGAACATTGGAATGAAGATAAAATATGGTAGGAGGAGTTCAAGTGACAGGAATTCGACCGGAGATCTCTAGGTGCCCCTCCCAGACCAACGTTCGATAGTCGAAATGGTCAGGAGAATACTGAAAAGTGATCACAGATATTGGACGGTGAAGTTTGGGGGCGAGACACTAACAATAACAAATAAATAGAAGGACCTCAACAAATAACGTTACTGACAACAACATTAATCTTCAAAATTGAATGGTCGAAATCCCAAAGACATCCTTGAGTTAACATTTACAAGCATAGAATTTATAATATTCAGTATAATTCATTGTTCTAAGGCGCCGGAATTATGCCCTTCACCACGGACCGGGCCTCTTTGGAATTTTTGTCTACTGGATCACTGGCAAACATCAAAGGATGACGTCTAACAAAGTCGGGAACATCCTCATTTGACGCTAGCAGTCTAGAGAGCCATGGGAGAAAAATGGTGGACAACCATGATTCATTCGACAACCCAGTCCATGATGGCGGATGAACTCCGCTGAATGTATCGTTAAGGACGTTCTTTAGTGGAGTATCGTCCACAAGCAAGACATCCTTGGGAGACCTGGCCACGCCTTGGCGTTATAAATTGTCAGGTCCTTAAGGAAAATTGGCTTCGATGGATAGGATGGGAGCGTATATGATGTTTTTGTGTAATGGGCCTGCGTCAGGATTTTGACGCCTTCCGGAATGACAGCACCTTTCTTGCGCAACTCCTTGATAATATCCACAATATTCTTTTCCAACACACTGCTCCAGAATGAGACAATAGCCTTCTCTCCCACGAAGTTCAGGAGTTCAGTGGAACCAGGCCTTACTTTGATGTCTCTCGGTTGTCCCTGTTTGAATTCCCCCCTGTACACAAGAACTCCATTTAAGTCAAACACGACATGATAAACCCGATTGGATGTTACCTGATCCTCGGTTGGAGGCTCTCGAACGATCGTAGTAGGCTTCGTCGAACCTGAACCCAAAATACGAGTACGTAGACTGAGATGAGGAAGTTGTTCAGCAAAGTGAAATTTCAATTATACATATAGAAGTGTTCTGCACTCACAATCCAGAATTGCTCGATGGAAGAATGAGCACTATATAGATGATGGCACATAAGTATGAATGTACATATTAGGCACCTGGGACAGTAGGTGGAGTATCCCTAGAAGTCTGAGCTACACCAGCGACTTGAGCAGTCTGTGCGGGGTTTCTGTCACCGATATCCTTCGACTGTGTTGATCCTGCGGACCCTTGAATACCAGTAATGAAGTGGTAAGAATAAGATCTGCATCGAGTGAACTGTCCTTTGAACGATGAAGAAGGTTTGATGGACAAGTAACTATTCACCTTATCTTTCAGGGCCCTTATTCGAATTGTAGGTGGAGGAGGAGGAGCTTTCGCCGCAGGATTCTTCGCGATTGCTTTCTTCTTCTTTTTTTGAGCCAGGTGCACGTGGCTCCACGGAGGGCTGCGCAGAGGGCTCATAGCATGTAATTCACGCAATGTCTCTTGCGCCGACGCCTCATCCATCGTTTGATCGGTGTCACGCAACGTCAAGTCCTCGGCAATCTTGCACACAACCTCCACTTCTGGACGCGTCCTCGAAGGGTCGTCCAGCGGGAGATCTCCGGGTGCTCTTTGGGTGTTGTCGAAGTCCAGGCGATCAGACATTGCCGTGTCATCGTCCCGATCTGGCAAAGGAGAACGTGGCATGCCGGAATGCCAACTGGTTTCCTTTTCAGGAGTACCGAGTCTAGCGACCGGAGTAGAGTTGCTTCTCGAACTAGGCGAGGCTTGCCTGATAGGAAGAGGTGGTTCATCATCGTGTACCTGTATGGGGTCGACTAGGGTGCCTGCACAGATGATCCGCACGGCTGTGGCCAAGGACTGGAGTCCAATGTTGAGTGCCGCTGATGAACTCGGTTTACACCGCACATCAACTTCAATCATCGTGGCATCAGGCGTCTGCGTCACATTGACGAAGTCAGTGTGAGAAACATTAGGATGAAATTCAAAAGAAAACGGTATGATACACCCGGAGATCTCCGGTTCAATGTGATCCTTGTCTACCGGGTGAACTATATCTAAGCATGGCCATGAGAAAGAAGAGCCCTAAAATATGGAGGGCATCCTAAATGTATGAACAGGCGGAGATCTCCGGGTCATGTAGTTTTCTTAGCTGTTATACCTCGCCGCTGTAGTTCATCCTCGACATTGCCCATGTTAGAACACCAGCGCCTGGGCTTGACCCAGTGATGGCAGTCTCCTCTGCCTCCTCTACAGCGGCGTCGGGTACATCGGCTAAGATATTCAAGTGGTACTTGAATATTTCTTCGACGCAGGATTCTGCCTTGAGTTTGGCATCTTCGCTGCTCACAATCTCGAGGACCCGCGCGTCGTGAGTCTGCAAGATAAGACCTGCATTAGGCGTCATCCAAAACATATAACTGAACACGGACCAGAAATCTAAGACGTTGAAGTGCTTGGGAAGGATGTCCTGCTTACCAATCCGAGGTATGTTAAGTGTGGTCCACCATGGACATTGACGACCACCATATCCTCTCTAATGAACCCCGTGAACAACAAATCAAGGACCAAGATCCTCAGCTGTAGGACACCGGTTTGCTTCCAGCGCTGGATGGTTTCTAGATGTTGAGTAGCTGAAAATAAGGTCTGCATTTTGTCCGCATGGACTTTGTAGAGCCTCTTGAATGACTGAGCAGGCGTCTCGCTCGAGTCGTATTCATACAGGAATACACAATACACTGCCTCCTCGACCCCGATTACTGGGGTCGGAAACCAATCACCTAGGTGGGGGAAGTAATAGACCACATGCGTCGCCCACAATTTCACCTTGCCCCTGGATTTTCTCTGCCGAAGACTGATGTACCTCTTCAATTCAACGAATCCCGCGACATCGGTGATAAGAATAGACGGTGATCTAACCCTCGTCCTCCCGTCCTTCGTGTCCACTTCCAGATGGTCGAAAATGGTTCTGAAGTCCAACGCATCCAGGACCTGTGCACGGCATATGTCGTCTTTCACGCGATAGAGGAAAAAGAAGTACAAGTGAGGCTCATTGACGTTACGCCACTCCTGAATGTCTGGCATGATAAGTACTTCGGCGATCTCGCCCCCTCTCTCTGGCATAACCCTACAGGTGTATTTGGAGTCGAACAGGGACGTGTCATCCGTGGGTGTAGCCTCGGTAGCATCTTCAACGATGTGTTGACTCCAAATGGACATAAGGATGTCCGGGGTGGGGTCGGTCTCCTTGTTGATCGCCTTCAGTCGACCTTCAAGCCAAGCTTTACCCTTGGCAGAGTGATTAGCGGCGTCCACCTAGGACTCGAGCCGAACCCGTCCAATATCCCACTCTGCCGCAAAGGCGTCCCACTGCTCCTTCGTGTAAGGGACGAAGTCAGCAGCCTTCGAGGGAAGGGGGTGCGACTTGTAATTTAACATGAGTTCATTCTTCATAGCCCGGATTATCTTCTCCCTATTCGCCGCGTTTTCGAGTGTCTCGGCCTGCCCTTTCATAGTACCTTGGTTTGCCGCTTTGGAGGACTTTACACAGACCTTCTTCGCGAGCACTAACTCTGCGAGGTAGTCAAGGTCTTCAGCGCGCATTTTGTAGAGTGGCTTGAAGTCGTTCTGCACCAGAGGCTTCTGCTTGAGCTTAGTTGGGTCTCCAATCTTCCCGTTCGAGTCTGGCAGAAGTCCAGCAACGAACATCCTATCGATTTGGATCCACTTCTGGACCACCGCGTCATCCATCTCGAACAGAAGAGGGACCTTCGCATCTTTTGGGTCAGTTTTACCAAGGTGAGTGAAAACCGTCGGCACCACTTGCCGTTGGAACGTCTGCAATAATATATAACTCAGTGTGTGAGCACCCGAAGATCTCTGGTAGATTGGATTGGTTGCTAGAAGAATAAGCGCATTGATATAATTGAAATATATTCAGGCGGAGGACGTAAGCTTACCGAGAATTCGTCAGATTGTGGACGACCATAGAGTTGGGGGGCTGGTTTTCCGAACTCAAACCACTTCACTCTGCACGTTTGCAGCTGCTCGGTAAAACTCTGCTCCTTCTACAGACCCGTCAAATCTTGGTTCAGAGCGCGGGAGAGTTGTAGCAGGGTCATGTCTTTGGGGTTTGGTTTAGTCCAAACCGGGATGATAGAGAAGTGCGAGATTTCTTCGAGCGTCCACGTTGTTGGCAGTTCGTTTGACAAGATCTTGTGCGCCTCCACAGTATGCTCACCACCAATAATGTAAAAGTGTGTCGTGTCCCTAAGGCAGTCCTCCTTCGTCGATTTGGTCGCGAAGAACTCCACCTTAGTTCTGTCAGGTTTATTCTTTAGTGGCGAGACTCGAATGTGAATCTCAAGGGCCGTGGCCTTCGAGGACGCGCGAACTGCATTGATGATTCCTTCGAGCCGTTCTTTCTGGATGCCCCTGTACACTAATCCTCCAGGGGGGGCCCTGTGTAGGTTATTGAAATGAACGAGCTTCACGACATCCTTCTTCGTGACAGGGTCTTAACCTGTCAAAGGCTTATTCTTGAGTATGTATATGTTCTTGAACGCGTCATCGAGAACCTTCCCAATTGCTTCAACTTCAGTCCTCCTCATTTTGGCGAGGTCAGCCTGTGTGAAGTTTAGGCACTTTTCAATAGTGAGGCCAGGCTCATCGGCCTTCGCTTTCTTTCCCTTCTCTGCCCGTGACGAGGAACCTGGGGTCGAAGTTTTCAAGGTGGTCTTGCGTTTTCTTCCCGGGGTTGATTCTGGTGTCAGGGACAGAATGGGTGTCGGGTCTGGGACGGGCTTTCGGGACTTCTCTTGTGCTTCTGCCATCCACTTCCACTGCTCATTAACGTACTCCGGCTTTCATGTATCACTCGTGGGAGGGCCGTGTAAGAAGTTCTCATTCTGACATGTCTCCGCCATCTCATCCAATATCTTAGATGTCTCCAGAATCAAGCCGTATATGAGAGGCTCGGTGGATGAGTCCACGTTCTCCTCGACGACAAGAAGGCAGATCTCGTCGTCAAGACCCTGCATCTCTAGAACCTCGAGTCCAATGTCGGGGTGTCCCCATTTGCCAATCCGAAGTTGGGGGACGTATGTCCAGGGTTCTTCAGGGGTTTTTAAGAGCTTCATTTCCCACTGGCTAATGCCCTCTCGGCATTTGTAGATGTAGCCAACATTGTGAATTCCTCTGTAGACAAACTCAGGGAGCCAGAACTCTACAAACGCCCCAAGCTTCCCGGGACGACTTTCAGTCGGAAGTGTGGTTGTCCACGAATCCCTGCAAGATGAGTTCGAAAGAGCACAAAGGCAGTTAGAAATAACTGCAATTAACCGGTAACCTATGGGGAGTCCGTCACTCAAAACTGGCTGTATTTCTAGGGATGGATGATAGAATATGAGCTTCCAAATCAATTATTTACTGCCCCAGCTAGGGGAGGTCTTCGCACAATTATCAGATCTACAGACACTTGAATTATCTTAAATCGCTTAAAGTATCTTGCATGCGCTCAGCCGGAGATCTCCGGTTCGGCAGGCAAGATCTGTAGTCGTCGTGAGGGCGTATCGAAACTTACTTGAAACGTCCCGAGATCTTCAGCTCTATGTCGGATTGTGAGCAGCAATGGCGTTCATTTTCGTATAATTCCATTGCGAAAGTATCCGGAGATCTCCGGCTGATTTGTGGTAGTCGTCTGCATTCGTCTAGGAACGATTCGGTACGGATCAGTCGGATCCATTTCTTTCATGAACCGAGGATCTCCGGATAATGACCAAAATGACGAGTTTCACGATATTCACATCTTCTTACGCGCGAATATGCACTTCTTCGTAACGTCCGGAGATCTCCGGATATTTTTAAGATTTACTAAATCGTGGATATATATTTTAAGACTCATCAAACCTCGACATTATTCGGAGATCTCCGACTGATTATTGGAACTCCGTCTTCTGTTCGGGGTGCAACCGGAGATCTCCGGCTGCAGCAAGTACGGAATAACATTGCACTAATCGCTACTGACCATCACGCGTATATTCACATTCATTCACAGAGAAGTTTGACATACTACTCTAGAAGTTTTACATACTCTAAATTCATGTTTCAAATTAGAAAACACAATGAGACGTATCAAATGCTCACACAATGCTTTCAATAACCGACCTAACACATAGGAAATTGAATCTGCAAATGTTCTGATTGAACGCCAAATGTGAGGTTTGCACATGGATTACTCGTCATTAAATCAAACCAGACTCGAAAGACTCAGTATGGACAAGCACATTCTAACGTTCGTACAATTCCATAATCACACGCATATACATGAATTGAAACACACTTCTGTTCATAGGACATCAAAAAATGAATCGACAATAGCCTAACAGATATCTGAAAACTAGTACTCATCTTCTGAGGTTTCTTTTCATTATTCAAGTGTACTTTATTGTCATACACCCGCTCGGAATCAAATGAACAAACTTGAATCACAATCAAATAAAGAATCCACACACGGTCGCTCGGACTCAGTGGACACAGTTCAATGTTGTGGACTTATCGGTCTCCTTTCCATGAAGTCTCACTCGACGTTCCAGCTCCAGTCGCCATTTCCCAACCTCCTCGAGGAACTCCTCGGGATCGAAGCGAATTCACAGCTCTGAATAACATCAACAATCAATGTTAACTCTACAATTTTTCAGATGCCCTAGAATTTAAGGTCCACATCTGATTGACAAGATTTCCGCGAAATAAATTTCAACACTGCTCATTTACGGATAACATGCTCATTTAAACGCATAACATCCATAACATGCTCGTTTACGGACCTTCTATACTGAATGCACTGAACACCAGAACCCTATATCCTAAGCCCTACAACTCCGCTTCAACGTCTAACAAATTCAGAATTACTCGACTCTCTTGAACCCTAATGGCGCTTACGGAACCCTACACCTGCCCCAGTGTCGATTTTAAGCAGTCCTAGGCAACTACGATACTTGATGACACTGAATTTTACTCTGTGAGAAAGTACATACCTCTTCACTGACCGATTCGGCGCACCTATTCGTCGTGGTCGTTCATGAAGACGCCACCCTCAACCGCAATGTCACTTCCGCTTCGCTGGTGAACCGAGACGCTTGCTAAATTTAAATGCCTATTTCAATATCTCTGTTCAAGTCCTGCTCTCCAACCTTTAGTCCAGAAACAGCCTCTCGACGATATGCTCAATGTCCCTCACTATTATCAACATTCACCTCGCACACCGACAGCCTCTCACAGCGCACACCGCCCTAACCTAATGCGTTGACGCCTATTGCGGAAACCACGAAAAAAACCCCTCCCGCTGTCCTGATGGAAATTCTTCCATCATGTACATACAAGTATTAGTCTTTATATGTGTGGATTTTAATAAGTAAGGAGTTGGGATAAAAAGGTTTGGTCGTAGTGAGAACCACGGTTTGAGGACTTGGACAAGTGTTTGCATGTAGGTGCTGCACCGCTCTTGTCACTGCTCAGGGGGGTAGGTAGCGGGTTGACTGGTATTTTTCCTGCCTCACTAGCGAGCCAAGCCGTGGGCCGCTCAACCACTCGACGGGCTCGATCGGATTCGAACCCGGACTGGCGGCGGCCACTGACCACGACATTTCCAGCCAACCAAGTCCACGACTTGGCGATCAGGTTGTGCGAATCAACACCTTTGTACGTCCGTTCCATCAGCTAACTTACGATAAGTTTTTATTTATTTATATTTTAGTTATTTTTTTTATTTTACTTATCTTGTTGGTTGGAAGGTCTAAATTTTTAGTCTTCCAATAAATAAAAGACTAGGGGATTTATGTGGTTGAAAGTGGAAAGGATAAGAAAGTAGCAAAGTACCTTGTGGGGTACTTTTGGATAGGGTGACATGGGCTGGAGTGCCCACGTCCACTTGAGGTGGAAAAGTTGGGAAAGATATTCCTTAGTGTGTTTGTGTGTGTGCGGGTGAGAGAGGAAGGGTTTGGAGCAGAACTTTGACTGTGTGTAACTCGTTGAGCTTGAATGATATGGAATTGAAAATTTGTGATCTTGTTCCTTGTTTCGAGAGCTTTCTATACTCGTTTTAAATTTTGAATTCCGAGTTGTAGAGAAAACGTTATTGAGGTTTTAATTCTGTAAAAACCCGAGGCCATCCATTGAGAGGCAGAGGTTTCGAGGAGCCACAACTTTTTCTGTAGTTCTCAATTTGATTTGAGATTTGGAGGGTGTATGCGTCTCTATCTTAGCTTTCTAGAAAGATATCACAATTGAAATTCGGAGTTGTGAGCAAGAAGTTATAGAGATCTGAATGAATAGGGGTAGGCAGAACTTTGATTGTCCATAACTTTCGGACAGTAGTTTAGATTGACTTGAAATTTGGAGGAGTGTTAGTTGTCTAAATTAGCTTTCCAGAGAGCTATTATACTTAGTATTTGAAGTTTTGAGTCATCTGTGTCACTTGTTTGAAGGTTACAGCCTTGGTGAAACTTTTCCATTGTGTTTTTGAACACTTCTTTTGAGTTTCTTAGTGTTTTTGAACACTTGAAGACTTTGGAGTTGAAGGATGGAGGAATTGAAGACTTGAGGCTTGAAGAGAAGAGAAGATGGAGACAAGTGTGTTGTGGCTTGTGGTCCGATTTCTTTTTTTGTGATTCCAAACCAGCTTTGGAGGCTAGTTGTATTTCAATTCTGTTCTTGTAAACTCTGTTGCGGCGAAGTGGGGTTAATTGCCCACACGGTCGTGTTTATGTCGTTCCCACCGGTGAGGCACGTTTGCTGGTCACCGTGGGTTTGAATTTTAGGAGCCAATCTTTAGGACGGTTTCAGCTTGTGGTCTGGCCGTCCCGTTTTACCCGTCCAAGGCCGTGGTTTCTTATCACCCACCTTCACCCTTAACCCTTTAGAGCCACCACAGGATAGGCCAACGGGGAGGAGTTTGAAGACTGAAGACCTGAAGATTTGAAGATACGATTGGATTCCCGAGCAAACAATCTCCAGTCGCAGCCAGATTCCCTGCGAATTCTCAAGGCGCTCCCCTCTCTACACGACACCGCCACTTCCGCTCACTACCTACGACATTACAAACACAACACCCATAAAAAACAAGAAAGGTTTGATGCTTGGAGTTCCCCTAACCCGATATGGACAAGCTGGACAGCTCAAGGGCTGTGACGGCTCATGATGACAGTGGATGAACTTCAAAATCAGCTCTAATCACGTACATATACAATGTGTACATTTCACAATCATGAATTGTCAATGTCGTGAGCATGCGTGACAAGACGTATTGATACCCGGATTCCTGGGTATTACATATGGCTACAGTAGATACTCAGGTTCACCGGGTATTAGAATAATCATTATACTTGAATTTAAAACGTCATAAGTGAATAAGCTTAATCTCCCTCTCCGTTACTCTCCCTCCCTTCTTTCCCTCACTTGTTTTTCTTATTTATGTTTTGCTCTCCCCTCCTTCTCCATCTCCATCTCATTTTTAATCTTGATTCTAGTAATTTTTAAGACTCCCCGTGCTTTCAATAATTACAGATTCTTAAATTAACCTACTACTCTAAAAATAAATCCCGCACTCTTCCTCGCTTACTCTCCCTCCCTATCCCTTATTCTCCCTCACTTCCTTACTCTCCCTCTCCATCTCTTTTCTAATTTTAACTTTTTTTTTATTCTCTAAATTCCCCTAGTGGCATATTCTAAAAATATAAACTTAGACTTTTAAATAAATCCCTTCCTTACTCTCCCTCACTTGCTCTCCCTCTCTTCCTTACTCTCCCTCCCTTACTCTCCCTCCTACTTGTTTTTAATTTATTATACTCTTACTCTCCTCTCCTTCTCCATCTCCATCTCCATCTCTATTTTCCTTTTGATTTTTAATTTTTTGGATTTTCCTTCTTTCAATAAATTCACATTCTAAAATTAAATAACTACTCTCAAAAACAATCAACGGATATTTAACTAAATGTGGAAAAAAAAAATTCCAGAAATAAGAGTGGCGAGAATATTTCATCGGCGGACAGCTGACTCATGAAAATGGGCTTCACCCATTCTAGAGAGGGTTTAGGCCAAATATGTTGCCAAAGCGTTGATGCAGTTCGAAAAATCTACCACTGTCGTAGATTCGAGTGGCGCCCAATGGATGAGGGTGTTCTTATCAAATTCCAGATCATACATACCGGTTTAGAAAGTTTAAAGAATGACGACAATATTATTTGAAAAATCACAGTTGATTGTCGGCTGACAGCCGATCAAAGACAAGGACAACATACTGCATGAATTTGCTTAAACCTTTTCTACGGCAACAAATAAATCCAAGGAAATATATACGGAAAAAATCGCGGAAGATAAAAGATATGCAGGAGGAATTGTCAAGCATGGGTTCTGAGTATGGAGTCGAAAACATTGAACGGCAGTGGAAAGACAACGAAGATGCAGCCAGAGAACATGAACAAATAAATTAATAGGAGGATAAGTACAATGTCGGTTGCCCGCCGACTAATAAAATAGACCTGGCAGAGAAAACAACGTCTTTTACAAATCACTAATTCTACTAAAAAAAACCTCTTAGTCTACCCAGTGAGATAAGTTCTAGAACAGTCTGAATATAAAGAACATGTGATATAGAAAGCGCTAGGGATTGTCAGTATGACATCAGACGATTCGAAGGTAATACGCTCAACCAACGACAGTCGGCGGGCCGCCGATGGAGAATGATCTACCATTCAACTTCCGACCAACTGACGACAGCTCGCCCATACTTGCGCGCGTGCGTAACCGCCCAATGAGCCTGCCCCGGGCGTTCAACCTGCGTCATATATTCAGTGACGGATGAAAATCTATGGAGGGGGAAGATGAGCGGAATGATGTCGGTCGCCACATTCGGAATTACTCCGTCTTCGGTTGGAGAGGTCAAATGACCACGGAACGGCCAGGGGATATAGCACATCCAGTCGGGGGTACGTCGGAGCGACTTGGGTTCAACGTCCACAAATAGTACTTGGTGAGGCTTGCAGACATGCCTAGATTGCTTCTTCTTGTAGAGCGTGGACGGCGTTTTGTAGCTCCATGGAAACCTCGAACTATCAGCTAAGTCACTTCTGCTATAAACAAACGACAAACATTGAAAGACTCCTTCCGGAAGAATATGCAACAAGAGCGGCTTTAACTTGTTTAGAGGCATCGTTGACCAGAGCCCGATGTTGAAGCGCGGAAGCAACATATCGAATAGTTTTTTTAGGCCCGGCCTCCGGACAACATTCCAATGAGGGAAATCAGAAGATATCGGCTTGTTAGGGTCCACATAGCAAAGAAGACCATTGACGCATAGTACAATACATTTTCGAATCGGTGATGGAAGAGCGTGCAGACATCTGAAATGGAAGGATGTTCCCTGGAAAATGTAAAAGAAACATTGTCATAATGCAAACTACGGCTGGCAGTAAGAAGTAAAACACATCGGCGGGCCGCCGACAAAGAAAACTACAACAAGTAGATGGATAAGAAACAAACCACTCAAATGAAATATGCAAGGAATATAATAGAGAAAAGTAGTTCAGCAAAATTTGAGATGAATAAATAAAAGTAATTACATGAAATTGTCTGTAACATTTATCCATGTATTACGATGGGCGAGAGTCCAGTGAATTTAAGTGAGTGCCCTTTCGAGAGGCCCTCTAAGAAAATATGGCTCTCTAAGGTGGGGGAGTGACTGTCAACTTGGCCATCACTTCATCTAGACAACCTGGCTTGTTGTAGCCCTCTTGGAAAGAAGAGAGGACTTCTCGGTATCTGTTGTGGACAGTTGATCCCGGGAAAATACGACGCTCACCCAAATCGGAGTTCAGCCTGCAGTAATCCTGGACGCCGAATCTGGACTCGAGTAGTCCCTTAAGCCAAGGAATCAACATACTCTGAAGATACGTCTGTCCTCCAGGAAGAGTGTGTTCCGGGGGAGAGTATGTGAATATTGAAGGATGCACCACATTAAAAGGATCATTTAGGATATTACGGAGGGGGTAATGATCGAACAAAAGTGTGTTCCGTTCATTCGCGTCAGGCCCAATAAGATAGCGTCTATCTCGAAAAAGACGAGCAAGCCGCTTCAGCAGCATGTCGCACTTCATTGTTTTGGGATTCGACCAGGCAGATATATCACAATACCCGTTGGTCATCTCTTGGACGCCATTATGTAGGTCAGGGTACACCTCCCGCAAATAACCCATGTGTCTGATCATGGGTTGATATTTCTCGGTGGACCAGAATGCCAATCCGAAGTTGGACTGGCAGAACGTCAGAAACTCAAGGAGACCCGGCCTAGGTTTTTGATGAAAATAGGGCTTCTTATCTTTTCCACGATAACCATATCTTTCAGCCATTAGAAGCCCTCTAACTTCTAGGACGAGGTAGTATCTTGAAGGACCCACCTGAATGTTCCTTGGAACAACTCTAAAGCTCACACTGGCAGCCGGGTATTGGGTAGATGCAGCTGTCGGCGGCCCGCCAACTACTCCGACCGCCCCAGGCCAAGCTCCGTCAGAGGCGAAGTCTTGGCTGTTTCCATCTCGGTTGATACCGTGGTCCGCGACGGATTCGACAGGAACTCGGTGGACACATTCGGGCACCACCTCCTCCATCGGTAATGGTGCAAAGTCTTGATCGTCAGCTTCGGTACAGAAGAGGTGGGAAGGACGAATGTCAGAGACGGAAGCTGATGACTGCGAGCCGTCGATCGGGTGACGACTCGGTCTCTCCGGTGAGCTGTCATCGAGTATTATAATGACCGGGTTTTTTGGAATCGGAACCAGCTCCTCAATCTCCTCGACAGGAGAGTCCACCTGAATGGAAAAGTCGATTCAAATGCATACAATAAGGGATGAGCCATGTGCAAGGGAGACTGTGATTATTGTAAGGAATTTTATTTCGAAGAAAAATGGTGTCACAGACATGAATGTCAAAGCCTCGCAAAATTGGGCAATTTCCGCGTCGGCTGCCCGCCGACGCCGAATTACTATGCAACAACACAAGGGGGTCGCCTACTGCTAGGGTACGCCAAAACAAAGTCCTCCCATTGAGGGTCACCGGGGGAAAGTCGAGGGCATCCAGAGCCTAGATTCCTCCGAATATATTCGGGTACCAGCAAGCCTGACTCTAACAACCCGGAAAGGTACTTAACGACCCCGGGGAGAACGGCGTTCTTGTCCGACTCCGTTGACTCTAGGGTAAATGTCATTGGATGCATGACATTCAGAGGACTATTCCTGACATTCCTGATAGGACAGTCGTCAAGCTAAAGGGTGTTCTGACTATTCGCGCCACATCCTAACATTGCCTTTCGGTTCAAAAACAAAGTAGACAGTCTCATCAAGAATACGTTCCGAGTTCCTACCAGTTTCTTGGCTACATCACAGTAGGAATTATCGTATACATGTCTGACAACTTTAAGAATCGGGCATTGGCCTCTGAGGGCTACCAACTGGACAGCGAGCTTAGGCTGACTTTCGCTACTCCAAAGCACAACTGTGAAGTTATCCACGCAGAAGTTGATAAAGTCAGCCAACTTCGGTCTGAATTTGGTATGCCACTTTCCGTCCCTGCCTATATTCTGTGCGATCAACAAACCGTTTACACCTAGGACAAGGAAGTAGTGATTGACCTTCACAGTTGGCAGCTCAGGATGCTTCTGAATGGATTCTCCCCCCGCTTGAGACCCAGCCACAATGTGAGGCACCTGGAGGCAAAAGTCGACGACATAGATATAATAAGTATTTTACATTAGCACCGAACACTGTGATTGTTATGACGACATAAATTTGGAATATGTACCTCAGAAAGTTGGAGACAGTCTTTATTTATGTAGATTTATACAGACGTAAATTACAAAACGGGTTCTACAAGCGTCGACTGCCCGCCGACGGCAAGTTCTAAGTAGTACTAGGACGTGGACGCCTATTCCTTGGGTACGACCAAATGTACTGCTCCCATTCAGGGTCACCTGGTAGGAGACGACGGATCCAAGGAACGACGGCCCTGCTAGAGGAGGTTTTCTCTTTTTCTACGAGGCGAAGGGCTGCCATTCTTGGACTTTCGAAAGGCACAGCCGATTCCTTCACCAAGGAAAGGCAATCGGCAACCGCGGTATACAAGGGTACAGGCATGCTTGACTCTTTCATGGCTTCAAGGAACTTTGAGACCTTGAAGAGAACAGAGGACTCATTCGTAAAGGTCTTAATAGAATCCATGGTGAAGGGAACTGGATGGATGGCATTATATGGATTGTTCTTGACGTTCGAAAAAGGAGAAACGTCAATCAACAGGGTGTTGCCGCTATTCGCTTCAGTTCCTTTTAGCGCTGCGGGACTCAAGAATAGAGTTGACAACCTCTTCAGGTAGAGTTTCTGACCCCCAAAACCAAACCTCGCCACGTCGCAGTACGACTGATAAAAAATATAACGAAGCTTTCTAATGCTGGGACATGCATCTCTAAGGATTTTCATTTCATGGGCATGCCTATCTGGATCCTCCGAATTCCAGATCACAATACTGAAGTTCGTAACGCAGTAGTTCAGAAACCCAACCATGCGTGGCCGGATCTTGCTATACAACGACGCGTCCTTGTCAATATCCAGGGCGAGTAACAGACCATCTACTTGGAGGACAAGGAAATAGTTACTGAGTGGTTGTCTGCCCACCTGAATGAAGTGCTCAAGTGCCTCTGTTTCCCGATCCGCTCCATCTTCGTCGATTGCTGGAGTTGAAACGGCACCAGTAGGAACACCCGGATGAACTGCTGATTGATAGAAATATGGAAGCTATTAGATATATAGTCGGCGCGCAGCCGACAGAAAAATGGAACATGAAAACACATTCTGATATCAGACTGCGAACTCAGAAGAACAACCATTGAAAAAGAGCTTTGTGTTCACGTGATAAAGTACATGTATTGAAAAGGTAGTGTCCTAAACTGCAAGAAAATCTCCTAGGTGCACTATCTCGTGACTAACCTCCGAATGTATTGCCTGTATCCTGCCTCACAGAAGGAGCTGTAGGCGATAGTCCCGTGTTGGGATGATCAGCAGAGTCTAGGGACATTGCTGATTCTCTTGAGGTGGAACCAGCGCTACCCCCCCTTTTCGACTTCCGCACTCTCTTTTTCGCAGGCGGAGGCGACCGCTTCCTTGACCGCCCCTCCTTGTTGATCTTCGAAGTGCTCTTCGGTGACGGCACTCCGGAGAAAACGCGACCCTCTTCCGATGGTGCCTTGCTCTTCAGCGATTGGCTCTGAGGTTTTTTTATCGGTGGCTCAGTTGGGGGGGAACTCTGGGGAGTCCGTCCTCCACTAATCTCGGGAGCCACAACTTGAGTAGTCCGGTTGGGAGGAATAATCCTCACATTCGGTTTCTTCTTCTTGGCCACAACTTCTGTCACCGGTGCCTGATGTTGAACATCGCCGGATTTCAGAATAGCGGACGCGCTTTGCTGTAAAGAACTCGAAGGATTCTCACGCGGTACAGGCCCACCAGATACAGCTGGGCTTGGTGCAGGCGGCGTAGGCGGGCCGCCGACTCCTGGGTCGATTGGGGTCACAGCTCGGGGAGGGACGAAGGCACCTTGCGAGCGCAAGACAGTCTCATCCGCAGGCTGTGCGAACAGGGGGACGGTGGTGCAGGGGGACGGTCATTGTGCCACGGCGCCACCTCTGATCGCACCACAGCTGCTGCCTTTCCTCCCTTCTGAGGTCTTATCAGGTGTGCTTCATCAAGACAAACACCTAAATCAGCTGCTGCAAGCAGACCATCGTTGTCGACATTGTCGGGGAAGAGGTTGTTGTCCATCGCATCCTCGCCCATGTCGGTCCCATGGTCTGAATCCTCTGTCAAGTTGACCACCTCATTGGGTCCCACAGCGGGCTCAGCTGGAAGCGTTAGCGCAAGCGGGTGAGCTCTGCCCGGCAGGAAGGACATTGCCTGCACCCGCTCCATCGCGACAACAACCTCCGCCTCCTCGCAAACAAACTCGATGACTGTCGCCTTGTGTCTCTGTTGGGCAATTAGTGTCGGTCAATAATCAAAATAAAAACTATCTCATCGGCGGGCCGCCAACGAATACGAGAAGGTGATGCAAAGAAGGAATGATTGGATCAAAGAGAGGTGACTTACCAAGGCCAATGCAGTCACGTTGCTTCCACCCCAAGTGTTAAAGACGGTCAGACTTGAGTCGCCCTTCACCAGTGTCGGTTGCATAATCGATGAGAGCAACCCCAAGCTTGGATGGCATTCATCTCCAGCCCAACTCTCAGCCGAGGGCGAGGCATCGTTGTTGTAGAGTGGACTGAGAGGCTTTGTCAGTCCAGTTACCTTTTGAAACTGGCGCAGGCGGTCCCGTGGAGCTCCAGCCTGGTTGAAGAGGATGCCGACATGCACGATGGGTCTCTCGTCCATGGCGGAATGAGTGAATCTACCGCCGGAGTCTGGAAGGTAGCGGATGGTGTGGACTGCGCAATCCAGCTTCTTTGAACGACATTCAGTCTCAATCACGAAATTGGACTCGTCGCCAGTGATGAAGACTAAAGGAGCGTAGAGTTCCCGGTCATCCCCATCACCCCGAAGGACCCTCTCTGCAACAGCCTTGAGCCCGTCTTTGTTGCTGTAGATTGGATCCCGGCCCTTATCGAAGCCAAACACGATAAACATCTCGCGCGCCGCCTTCTCCTGATTGAAGAGTCCGGGTTCATCGATCAGGCTCACGACGTCCTCAAGCTCCTGCGCAACCCGTACTTCGTGACGGACACTATACTCATCTACAACATCGTTGCAGTTCAGGGCATACTTCCGTAACGCCGCATGGAACTCCGCTGGCACTGGGGTGGTACTTGGAGTAATCCCGCTGTACCTCCCTTTGAGGTAGGCCTTCCCCGGATCACTCAGCTCCAGCTCGCGTCTGATGTTCATGACGGTTTCGTCGCTGATGCCCTTCTCTTCTACCAGCTTCACGTATTCTTCAACCGGCCAAGGTGAGTAGGTGTTATCGCCAGCCTTCTTTAATAGATACTTCCGATACATCAGCATGAGCTCGTTCTTGATGATGTATTCCATCTTCTTGTCCTGACACCAGGATTTCAGCGATACACCTTCTGCATCCTTGTCGTGCCCCCCGGTTACCTTCAAGTATACCTTCTTCGCGAGGATTTCATGAGCCAACTTCATGGATTCCTCGTCCCAGAGGGCGAGAATGTGTTGAAGGTCGTGGAGGGTTAGGTCCCGTTGAGGAATTTTAAGGATGTTTTGGGGCTTCTTCCCATCCTCACCAATCAGGGTGCCCCGATCCCATGCGTTGAATACTTCCTGCCACTTGTTGTAAAGATTGTCTGGTGCAAAGACAAGCGGCAGCTTCAACGTGTCCGTCTTGGAGTCCTTCCCCAACAGTGTTGCAAGGTATTCCTTGTAGAACTCCTGTAAAATGATGAAGATGACATAAACATGAGCTCAATCACAATGTTGTCGGCTGCCCGCCGACGAAACATTATCTATGATTAATCCACCATGCTCAAGAGATTGCCAACAACGGAGCGCAAAATTGCTGTGTAAAGTGACACATTACCTTCCACTTCTTGTAGTTCGTCCTCCTATCGAGCCGACCATGCTCGATCCACTTATCCCTCATCTTCCGGAGCTGCGACACAAAGGTCTCCTCCGCTTTCTTGTCCTTGATTTCAATGTTCAAGAGGTTGGAGATCTTCACGAGGTTTTCCGGATCCCTCGACCACAATGGGATAATATCGTGATCGAGGAAGTAATTCGCCCTGTCCAAATTCACGGGCTCCAACTCGCCGAGTGCTTTGCATGCCAGGTACATGTGTTGGCCACCAATGATGTACCAGTGGCATGTTGGAGAATTCCACCACTTGTAGTGTACTCCATCAAGCACAACTTCGACGTCCATGGTCGCGTGAATCCTTGGCAGCACAAGCTCGATCCCATGCAGCACCCTCCTATTCTCTATTGTTCCCGGAGGACCCCGCAGAGGAACACAGTACAGAGGTGGCTTTGCCCGCCATGGTCCCAATCCTCTGTAGAATAGCACGAGTTGTTCTGTGCGCTTCGCAATGATGGATCTGTACTTCATCGAGTCGGGAGCAACATGAATTTTGTCGGAGGAGATCTTTGTTGGGAGCATGTACTGCCCGAATGGATAACAGGCGCTCAGACCATCCTCTAACGCCTTGTACATGATGTCCAGCTCCTAACCACTCGTCTTGACACAGAGGTGGTTGGCAAATGAAAGCGCATCGGCCACGGACTTCACCTTCGGCTCCTTCTTAGACGCCCTCCTCTTAACCACCTGCATACTCGACTCTCCGGTGTCGGGAGTTCCAGCAACTTCAGTCCCAGCGTCGCTAGCTGCTTTCCTGGAGTTCCTGGGCTTCCTCACCGTCTTCAACTTTGAGGCCGTCATGACCCCGGCCCTGGAAAGATCCGCGTCCCTAAGGTCCTTCGCTTCACTGAAACAAGTAAGTAAATCCGTCCTGTCTTCAGGAGTCAAGCTGAGGAACTACATCCCGCTCTCTTGAGCAGTGATGCATAGCTCTTGAGTGCAGGTCATCCAGGGAATTCGAACCGCGATGATGTCCGGGTTTTCATCAGCCATTTTGACCTTCACCTGAATGAGGAGTCGCACTTTCTCCTCATCCTCCGGGTCCTCCTTCATGTCAAGCACGAACACCAGGCTCCCACCCACGAATGTTTTGGCGTTGTGATTTCCGTTGATACCCAACTCGGAAATCACTTCCTTCCTCCATGTGATTCCCCACGACGTTAACTGTGGGTGGAATTCACATGTGACTCGTGGCATGTTGTCATCCGGCCAGCCCACGTCCACTTCGACGTCCATAGCGCTGCCGACGAGCCACTTCAGCTTGTTTGGAACAACAGTCCTGAGTGACATAATGGAAGATCAGACAACCTGCCAAAGACTTCATCGGCGGGCCGCCGACGACCACAGTGATGTTTGGAGACACTATGACCTTGGAATCCACACTTCACACTCTGCTTATCATTTCTGTGCGATAGACCCTAATGCAACATAAGCTTCTTCAAGTGTGAACTTAGCATTCGTCGGCGGGTCGCCGACGGACGCAGTCAATTGTGAATCACAAAGTACCATTTTGAAGATCCTATCGCGAATTCATTCTGAAACCGGTCTACATCCACTTGTGATCACTTCTAAATGAAAATTCGAACATAACAGTAAGTTTAACTACACTAAACACAACTTTCGTCGGCGGGCCGCCGACAAAACACCATAAACCAAAAGGGCATATCTAATACGGCACTCAAAATCCGTCGGCTGGCCGCCGACGGTGATGATGTACATACCTCTACGTTGTCGCCATTTTGTCGGCGGGTGGGAATTACTCCTCGGCTGATCAATTGCGCTGAAGCGCCTCTGCTAGCCTCCGACGTCTGTCGGCTGTTGTTGATTGGCGGATGAATACAAACACTAAGCTTAAAGCCGTAAGCACGCTTAACTTACCAAGAACGCGAAATCAAGAAGTGTAGGATTAGAAATGACCAGAAATAGGAAGACGACAGGGTTTTGTACTCGGTTTTGGTGGACCGTCGCAGCCGTTCGATCTCGGTAGGAGGATTTTCGGACGGCCGAGACTTCATGACCGGGTGCTAAGCCTGATCCAGGTATCATTAATGAAGTGACATGCCATCTCGAAGTGTCGTCTCGGATAAAATCATAGAAACTAGGGTTTTGGGGCCATGATACCTCGAATCGATGTGACATCATTAATGTCGCCTCGGCAATCATTCGGCCTAGGGTATAGGGTCCTACACCTACGAGGTCACTTCGAATGATTTGATTTCATCTTGTCCCCTCGTTCCATTCTGAATCTGCAGAATTTGGCGCGCTCTCGACAACCCTTGAGCGTGCCGTCGATCGATTTTGGCGGCTAATTTCAAATTTGAAGTTCGCGCGCGAACCAGTACAAATGATGGTGGGGATATGAACTAAACCTTAGGAACTCACACGTCATTTCTGGACTCGCTCGCCCCCTATTTAATGCCCTAATTTCTCACGCTCCCAAGTGGTATTGATTCTCTTAGAGGCTAATTTAGAGTCTAAATATCTGATCGTGCACATTTCCGTTACCATTGGTTCAGCAATGGTCCATTTTTTATCTCACACCTTCACCTGAATATGCTTGGATATTCACTATCACGTATCGGGCAGTTTTATTGTTTTAGATGGCTCATCTTAAATCAGGTAGTACTAACTTAGTTCCCACGAAATGTTCTTCACCTGTTCTAAAGGCCGTCGGCGGATGATAATATTCGCTCGGCGGATGCCTGTCACATCCTTGACATGGTTGACTCTATGTGTAACGTTCATCCGTCGGCGGGCAGCCGACGGCATGGTTTATGAGACAGATTTTCCAGCGACTCTGAAGCTAATTTAGGGACTTGTGTGGTTGTTGTTCAGGTTCATTGACTTCGAGACTTCAGAGCCACCCTCGTCAGCGGGCGGCCGACGAAATCATTGTTGCTGCAATTTCCTCATCCATTGTCTTCAGTGATTTCATATCACTGACGTTAGCATGGATCCCAAACCCATACTGTCGTTCATGAGGAATGGGAAGTCTGGATGATGGAAGCCCCGCAGAGGTGTTGTTGTTGCTCTCACTCATTCCGTCCTCTCTTTTGCTGGTAGGGCGATTGTCGAGAGGGTCGTTCTCAAAGACCCATGGATTTTACATGTAAAGGTTATTGAAGTGTCCGATGCATTGGAGATGCCCATTCCATTTCCTATCGATGGCATTTCCATGTTGCGGGACTGCGAAGGTCGGTCGATTCACTGGGAGGCCGCTGATCTTAGGCCTTACGCTGACATCGTTGAACATTCAGAGGAGCTTGCCGAGATATCTTCTCTCTCAGTTGATGACCTGAAGCCCATCAAAGAGTTTCTGGACCTTCGCAACGGCATAGAGGTGGTCTTACTTGATGGCAGCGGCGATCAGAGACGTTGTGCAGGAGTTGGAGTCATCGACGAATGCTCACCGAAGGGTACGTGGGAGGGATTTCTCATTCCTCACAGCTTCTTCCTGCTTGTCAGAGTTCAATCAGTCAATCCTAAATACGTCGGTCATCCCGCACATTGCGAGATTCCCCCCATCGGCGCTCTCGGCGATTCTATAGGCTTACTAGTCCTTTGGAGTGGCTATCGGGTTTGTCCCTTTTTACTTGATGTCCGCTCCGATGATGCCCTAGGGATTCACCCTTCATTGATTAATACTGACATTGAAGCATCGGATGACGACAACCGTTCCGATAGGGTATATGAGGACAATTATTATCATGGAACCCGTAGTTATATGGAGGGATCCGAATCGGAGACTGAAATGGCTGCTGGAAGTGACGATGATGTCCCGTCGGCGGGCCGCTGACAACATAATTATCACTCTTTTGAAAATCCACCCGTTATCCTCGACGGTGTAATTGTTCGGAATTCGTTCCTAGACCGACCACAATGGCGGAACAAGTACTGTCATCTTTTAGATGACAACTTCGCTACAATTGGGCATGCCATGATCCAAGTTTGCTTGCCACATGAGGCATGCGATTCAGAGATTTTAGGAGACACTGATGTTGGGGTCCTCTTTGTCTCAGAGGACGAGGATCTTCAGATGACAATGCGCTGGCGATTAACTCACACGCGCCTTGAAGGTGGTCCACTTCTTCCTGAGTGCCTTACATTCTGCTCAATGCATAGTCAAGCGGCATGCGAGGATGACGGGCTTGAGGGTGTGCCTAAGGATCCTTACAGGGGCGTTCGTCGGAAGCTTTTGCCGAAAGACGATGTGTCGGTTTCCAAGTTCCGTCGCCTTCAGAGCCCAGATGAGTGCCGCCTCGTTAGCGCGAGAAGGTGTTGTAAGAAACGATGTTGCCATCTATTTCGTTGGGAAGACAGCCGCAAGATTCGAAGGAAGTACTACGCGTCAAGCTTCGAACAACGACGCGAAATGGCCTATGCAGTTGCGGACCAGCTTCACCAAATTCCTGGATTCCGAAAATTATACATCACCCTTATGGGTGTCGATGTTTGTGAAGTCGTTTGGTATAACATTCACGGCGTGTCGAAGTCTGCATACTACAACTACAAATATGATTCTAGGATCGGTCGCGTAAATGGCACCCACGGTAACGCAGGCACTTTGCGGCCCAGGCCTCACATCGTTCAGGCTCGTGGGACCATATCCAGCATTATCAATGACAGTGCGGACCAGATGCCAAATGAGTTCCGTGTCATTGGAAACAAGAGGGTCGCCGCGTTGAAGGTCCTTCCCGGGGCCATGAATTGGAATCACTTACGTAACATGGCCAACTTTGTAAGTATTGTCACTACTTTCCCCTATCTTTGAATTTAGCATGGTTTGACTTCTCTATTGCTTCAACGAGCGACGTCGGCGGCCCGCCGACGCAACTCACTAATTGCCTACTGGGCATACCCATGACACCATCGTCTTTCTGTAATCCTGAAATCCTTTAAAATGTCTTATCCAGGTAAACGTCGAATGCAATTCTAAGCCGATTTCGCAATCTGCGGTGAGTAACATGAAGAAAAGGTTCTTTAAAAATGTTGAAGTGAAGTCTGTGGGCAGCAACTTCTCTAGATGCACGGAGTGCGACTTCCTCGTCGAGTTTATCGCAAAATATCCTCGCGGGTTAGACGAGTGGCAAGGTCTCACGGATGACAGAAACATGCACTTAAACTACCAAAGGCCCAAAGGGCATGCAGAAATGCTTATTCCGGCTGGTCTGCTCAGTCTATTCAGTACCCGTCTGAGTTCCTTTGCATAATTCATGACAAGATGGATACCTCCAAGACGGCCATTCTTAGAATGTAGAGGATAACCAAGGCTACCGTCGGGCTCGGTCAGATTCTGATTTCATGTATCGGCATGCTCACACATGGACACGGCGACGGTGCCTACGCTCATTACTCGACGTCGTTATGGCCGGGGGACTCGAATTTTACCATTTCTTCTCTCTGTTGTGTTCTAAGACCATTAGAGAGGCGCCCCGTGCGAGAGTCCAAGGAGCTATTCACCTGTCCACCCCTCAATCCATTCTTTGATGCTCTACTTCATGGGAAGTCCAGATGTATGTCATCGATTCCTGAATCTAAAGGAGATCCATTCCCGACTACTCCTTCTGGTAGACCGCAAATCCCGCTTCCTCGGAAGTTGTTTTTCCAGCTTGATAACTCCGCCAAGGATAACAAGAATCGGTTCCTCATGGCGTTTTGTTCGCTTCTTACAGCTAGAAAAATCTTTAAGGAGGTCACTGTGGGATTCTTGATTGTTGGCCACACTCATGAGGATATTGACGCACATTTTAGTTACCTATCGAAACTCATCAAACGGAAGAATACTTACTGTTTGGCTGACCTCATGAAAGCCTTCATGGACTCGCAGAAGACTATCGCGTTCATTCCGGAACTTGTACAAGAGGTTGCAGATTTTAAGAGTTATATTGCTGGATATCATCATGACGGGAGTAACAGGATTGTGGGACTCGGAGAGATGCACATGTTCAAGTTTTACGTAGAGGAGGAAGGAGATGACGCTGGATGGCCGGTCATGAGATACAAGAAGTGTGCGACTGATTCATCCTGGCTTCCTCCAGGTAAGCCTGCCATGGTGGAAATACTCCTATTCCCATCTCTCTTTAGCTTTCTCAACCTTCGTCGTGTTTCATCTCCGTCGGCGGCCCGCCGATGGACCTATACGTTTCTGCTGTGAGTTCGTGTGCTCATTTAATTTGTGCCACTGACTCTTCTTGGACTCTTATAGGTAAGCCTGTCAAGATGTGGACCGCGGATGAGCACGGAAATCCACGCCTACCTGTTGGAGATCCAAAGCCAGTCCCATATAAGCCTCTCTGGGGGGACGTCCGAGTTAACCAGAACAAAAGATACCTAGAGAAGGAGGTTGCCCTTGCCACTGGAGTCAGCGAGAAGCAATCCTTCATCAAAAACGGAATTGCTAAATATATTGAGTTCTGGAAGACCGGCATGTCCCGGGACAAGCGTTATGCAGCGGATATGGCACCCTACATTTTGTACTGGGAGCGTATCCATCAACTTATATATGGTCCTCTGCCACCAAACCGGGAGTCTCTCCAGGAAGGACTTTGGCCAACTTCAAATTGGATTCGCGATCATGCTCGTGGCTCGAAGTCGCCCGATGACGTCATTGGAATTCCTGACATTACCCCTGAGGATGACCCCGACGCATATCCTTTTTGTGGCCCTGAATTGAGCCGTCCGAAGCTATCGTTCAATCCATTTCGAGACGTTTTACTCAATGATTTCGTTCTCTGCCGTCCTAGCAACGGTCATTACCTTCCCGTGTGGATGGGCCGAGTTCTTGAATGCGTCAATCTGACACCAGGTGATTGCTACGGGAATTTCAAAGTCGAATGGTGGATGCCCATGTCAGGGAAGAGGGAATCAAAGAAGATTGTCGCGAGGGAATGCTGGACCAGGAGATGGCAAAGGGAACCTTGTCTTTCAGAGGTACAAAACTGCAGAATTGTTCTTTACTTGCACCGCTATCCGTCGCATACTAAGAAAGGTCCTCCTGGTTCTCACCGTATTCCGCCTGAGGCAGCGAGCGCTGCGATTGCAACTCTGGAGGCTGGTGGCATCTCAGTCATTTGTGGAGATGAGGACTGATTCTTATTTCATCGGCTGTCAGCCGATGGATTGTTGTTTAATCCTTACTTTAGGACTCAATTGTTGTCAGATCGAACTGTTGGTACTATTCTTGGTTATTAGATGGCGAGGTCTCTTTCTGGATAGAAGTGAGCGTTCTTGTCGGCTCCCCGCCGACTGCGGCTGTACACTTTACACAACAAATGCAATCGTGTCGACTATTTCTCAGATAATATGCAGTCGTCTTTGTTTGTCAAAGTGTCCTACATCGCTGGCTTCATTGTTTTGTATGAAGCCTCCTTGTGCTTACAAACCACCCTCCCCTCTCTTCACTAGTCGCAGGATTTGAGCCATTTATTCAAGATATTTTTACGCTCATGATCGCGGACTATGTACATGACGCTATCCTCCATCATGGCTTGTTTCACCTTATCCTCGATCACTACGTCTCGACTGCCCGCCGACACTTGCGTTTAAATTCCTTCTACTATATCTCTGCGATACAAAGCACTTTTCATGTTAATATGGAAGACGAAGAATCTAGGTCGTCTACGTCGCCTCATGGTCGGCCGCCCCCCGAGAAAAGAAGTCACGCGACATTTTAACAATCCTCAGTAAATTCTGAGTAATATCCTTCACCCATACAAATTGTATATTTTAGGACAATCTAGTAGGTGTTTAGGGTCATCACAAGTATCTAATTTGGTCCACAATTGATCATTTTGTCCACATTTAGTTAAATATTCGTTAATCCCGCACTCTTCATCGCTTACTCTCCCTCCCTATCTCTTATTCTCCCTCACTTCCTTACTCTCCCTCTCCATCTCTTTTCAAATTTTGACTTTTTTTTATTCCCTAAATTCCCCTAGTGGCATATTCTAAAAATATAAACTACTTTAAAATAAATCCCTCCCTTACTCTCCCTCTCTTACTCTCCTTCTCAATTACTGTCCTTCCCTTACTCTCCCTCTGCCTTGATTTTAATTTATTTTACTTTTACTTACCCCTCCTACTCAATATCCATCTTTGGTTAATAATATTGTACTATTGTAATAGTATAATTATTTTTTCTATTCTATTCTATTGCATTATTAAATCATGCATAGGTTTCAAAGAGGTATATACTTTGTTGTTACCTTTCTTCTTAATTATTTTGTGATATTAAAACTACATTAATGGTTGAACTAATGCGTTGCAAAGCAAGCGCCAACTCCTAGCCATAGTACTAAAATCATAATTTGCGCCATAAACCACGAAGTGAACTATCGCGTAGTCAACCATGCTGTGAACTACAAAAACGCTACTTGAACCGCGGTGTCAACTGTACAGTGGATCATTCCACCTTTCATTTTTTAGTATTTTTAAATATTAAAAATACATAAAAATGGTTGGGCTAATGCATTGCAAAGCAAGCGCCAACAGCTAGTCTACTCTAAAATTAAATCCATTATCCTCCCTCTCTTCTTTATTCTCCCTCTAACTAAATTATAATGTATCAAAGTCTTAAATAGTTGAAGTTCAATTATCGCTAAATTTTCTTACACGCTATTGAATCCAGTTTTTTATAAAGTTATGGTTATCGATAAATTTAAGGTTATAGTTCATAGTATCAATAAATTTTTAATTTATAGATTTAAAGATGATATAAGCCCTCGACCTTCATGAACCCAGAACCTTCCACGGTGAACGGTAAACCGTGAACCCTTAACCTTCAACCCCAAACCGTGAAGTAGAAACCCTGAACCCTAAACCCTAAACCATAAACAGTGAACCCTGAACTTTAAACCCTAAACCCTAAACCTAGACCCTAGACCCTAGACCTTAGACCCTAAACCCTAAAACCGTGATGAACAATCCAGCCTTACCACGGAAGTTGTACCCGTTTTCATAGGACCAGCTGTACTTCTAAAAGCATCTGCTCAGTTATTTATTTCTGCACGTATCTTCAAAAGTAGACAAATAGCTTCTGTTGAACTAGGAAATTTTGGAGATATTTCACATTGGAAACGAATGTCGACGTTCTACTTGTGTCCTGTAGTGTCAGTTGAACAACACTACACTAAAAGTTTCATTTAGTGTAGTGCACACTAAATACGAACCCATACACTAATTGTCAACTACGCAATTAGTGTAGTGACAAAATAGTATACTAAATGTGAACTACTAAACTATTTGTGAACTTTTGTAAAGATTGGAATATTAACTATTTTACTCGTGCACGTTTAGTGTATTGAAAGTAGAAGAGAATTATGTGTTCTCAAAGGTGAAGAAGAGAAAAATGAAAACTCACTTCCAAAAAATTGGAAAAAACAACAAATGCGAAAAAACAATAATTAGGAAAAAACAACAATTTGGGAAAACAACAAATAGGAAAAAAAACATTTTTGCGAAAACAACAATTAGGAAAAAACAACATTTTTGAAAAAAACAAGAACTATGGAAAAATATCAATTCGGGGAAAAAAGACAACTTACCTTTAGAAAAGGTAAACTTTTGTAAAAATAAGCTTTCTCAAATGTAAACATTTGAAAAAGTAAAGATTTGAAAAAGTTCACGTTTGAAAATGTGAACTTTTGAAAAAATTCACTTTTGAAAACGTGAATTTTTTCAAAAGTTCACTATTTCAAAGTAAACTTGGAAGAGAGTAAATTTTTGAAATAGTTAAGTTTTGAAAAAGTAAGGTTTTGAAAAAGTAAAGTTTTGAAAAAGTAATTGTATGGAAAAGTAAAGTTTTGAAAAAGTAAATGTTTGGAAAAGTAAATTTTGTAAAAGTAAACTTTTTAAGAAGTAAAACTTGAAATAGTAATATCTTGTAAAAGTAAGCATGCCATATTTAACTATTTCTGGACTATGAGGTGAATTCTGGACTAAGGACTAAAAAATAGATCCGGAGATGTGCCTCATAAAAGATAGTGAAGCATAAAAGTCGAGGAGTTTAGAGTACTATTCAAGCATAAAATGCATCACCAATGACACTTATGAAGGAAGAAATGGCTAGAGCAACCAAATTTGAATTTAGACAATACGTGAGTCCGCAGCATGCAGCCGGATATCTCCGGATAATTATCAAGGTGGAATTCAGAAGAAGAACCGAGTCCTAAGAACAGAAATTGATGGACATACTGTACATCACAAATGTGTGGTTAGGAAAAATGTGGTAGGGAAAACTGGGACAGAGCTACGGACAAAAAATACTCGCAATTGATAGAACATGCAACCGGATATCTCCGGATGAAATGAGAGTAAGAGTCCAATACTAAACTGTTTCATTCTAAAAAAGTGTCATACAATAAATGAAGGGTGGCCGTTGCTAAGAGGCGCGTGTAATCTATGGAAAATCGATTCAACTATTCTAATTTAAGTGCTTTACAGATGCCCTCAACCCGTACGGTATGGTGTCTCCCATAAGTTAGATAATGAACTATAGCCTTTCTAGGATTCTTGAATGGATCTAGATCTGCAACAACAACACATTTGGGCCACAAATAATGCCTTGTTCGAGGATTAAATGAAGCCTTCTTGAAGATGTGGAGAAACCTAACATAGCTGGGCCTTCGAGTCAATTCGCTGGCATAGCAAAAAAAAATATCAGATAAGATGTCTGGGGGCAATAACAATTGGGCCGCCTCCATGAGCCTATCTGGACGCATAGGAGACCAGATCCCGACATTGAAATACCGCAGTAGTATTCGAATAACATCTGCCGTGTCATCAAAGGAAGGCAGCTGCGTGGAGCGGGATTTGGCCGAGTCAAGGACCTCGTCCGAGCAGAAGGGACCGCGGAGTGATATGATTATGACCTGCAAATAAGAAGGCAAGACCATCGAATTAGAAATAGAGCACTGGAATGAGGAGAAAATATGGTAGGAGGAGTTCAAGTGACAGGAATTCGACCGGAGATCTCCGGGTAACCCTCCCAGACCAACGTTCGGCAGTCGAAATGGTGAGGAGAATACTCAAGAGTGATCACAGATATTGGAAGGTGAAGCTTTGGGGCGAGACACTAACAATAACAAATAAAAAGAAGGACCTCAACAAATAACGTTACTGACAACAACATTTATCTTCAAAATTGAATGGTCGAAATCCCAAAGACATCCTTGACGTAACATTTACAAAGCATAGAGTTTAAAATAACCAGTATAATTCATTGTTCTAAGGAGCCGAAATTATGCCCTTCACCACGGACCGGGCCTCTTTGGAATTTTTGTCTACTGGATCACTGGCAAACATCAAAGGATGACGTCTAACAAAGTCGGGAACATCCTCATTCGACGCTAGCAGTCCGGAGAGCCATGGGAGAAAAATGGTGGACACCCAGGTATCTTTCGAATTCCCAGTCCATGATGGCGGATGAACTCCGCTGAATGTATCGTTAAGGACGTTCTTTAGTGGAGTATCGTCCACAAGCAAGACATCCTTGGGAGACCTGGGCCACGCCTTGGCGTTATAAATTGTCAGGTCCTTAAGGAAAATTGGCTTCGATGGATAGGATGGGAGCGTATATGATGTTTTTGTGCAATGGGCCTGCGTCAGGATTTTGATGCCTTCCGGAATGACAGCACCTTTCTTGCGCAACTCCTTGATAATATCCACAATATTCTTTTCCAACACACTGCTCCAGAATGAGACAATAGCCTTCTCTCCCACGAAGTTCAGGAGTTCAGTGGAACCAGGCCTTACTTTGATGTCTCTCGGTTGTCCCTGTTTGAATTCCCCCCTGTACACAAGAACTCCATTTAAGTCAAACACGACATGATAAACCCGATTGGATGTTACCTGATCCTCGGTTGGAGGCTCTCGGACGATCGTAGTAGGCTTCGTCGAACCTGAACCCAAAATACGAGTACGTAGACTGAGATGAGGAAGTTGTTCAGCAAAGTGAAATTTCAATTATACATATAGAAGTGTTCTGCACTCACAATCCAGAATTGTTCAATGGAAGAATGAGCACTATATAGATGATGGCACATAAGTATGAATGTACATATTAGGCACCTGGGACAGTAGGTGGAGTATCCCTAGAAGTCTGAGCTACACCAGAAACTTGAGCAGTCTGTGCGGGATTTCTGTCACCGACATCCTTCGATTGTGTTGATCCTGCAGACCCCTGAATACCAGTACCGAAGTGGTAAGAATAAGGTCTGCATCGAGTGAACTGTCCTTAGAACAATGAAGAAGGTTTGATGGACAAGTAACTATTCACCTTATCTTTTTGGGCCCTTGTCCGAATTGTAGGTGGAGGTGGAGGAGCTTTCGCCGTAGGATTCTTCGCGATTGCTTTTTTCTTCTCTTTTTGAGCCAGCTGCCCGTGGCTCCACGGAGGGCTGCGTAGAGGGCTCATAGCATGTAATTCACGCAATGTCTGCTGCGCCGACACCTCATCCATCGTTTGATCGGTGTCACGCAACGTCAAGTCCTTGGCACTCTTGCACACAACCTCCACTAATGGACGCGTCTTGGAAAGGTCGGCCAACGGGAGATCTCCGGGTGCTCTTTGGGAATCGTCAAAGTCCAGGCAATCAGACATTGCCGTGTCATCGTCCCGACCAGGCGAAGGAGAACGTGGCATGCCGGAATGCCAACTGGTTTCCTTTTCAGGAGTACCGAGTCTAGCGACCGGAGTAGAGTTGCTTCTCGAACTAGGCGAGGCTTGCCTTATAGGAAGAGGTGGTTCATCAACGTCTACCTGTATGGGGTGGGATGGGGTGCCCGCACCGACGATCCGCGCAGCAATGGCCAAGGACTGGAGTCCAATGTTGGGTGCAGCTGATGAACTCGGTTGATACCGCACATCAACTTCAATCATCGTGGCATCAGGCGTCTGCGTCACATTGATGAAGTCAGTGTGAAGAACATTAGGATGCAATTGAAATGAGAACGGTATAATACACCCGGAGATCTCCGGTTCAAAGTGGTCCATGTCTACCGGGTGAACTATATCTGAGCAAGACGATGAGAAATATGAGCCCTAAAATATGGAGGGCATCCTAAACGTATGAACAGCCGGAGATCTCCGGGTCATGAAGTTTTATTAGCTGTTATACCTCGCCGCTGTAGTTCATCCTCGACATTGCCCGTGTTAGAACACCAGCTTGACCCAGTGATGGCAGTCTCCTCTGACTCCTCTGCAGCGGCGTCGGGTACGTTGGGTACGTCGGCTAAGAGATTCAAGTGGTACTTGAATATTTCTTCTGCGCAGGATTCTGCCTTGAGTTTGGCATCTTCGCTGCTCACAATCTTGAGGACCCGGGCGTCGTGAGTCTGTAAGATAAAGCCTGTGTAAGGCAACATCCAAAACAAATAACAGAAGACGAACCAGAAATCTATGACGTTGAAGTGCTTGGGAAGGATGTTCTGCATACCAATCCGAGGTATGTGAAATGTGGTCCACCATGGACATTGACGACCACCATATCCTCTCTAATGAACCCCGTGAACAGTAAATCAAGGACCGAAATCCTCAGCTGTGGGACACCGGTTTGCATCCAGCGCTGGATGGTTTCTGGATGTTGAGCAGCTGAATACAAGGCCTGCATTTTGTCTGCGTGGACTTTGTAGAGCCTCTTGAATGACTAAGCTGGCGTCTCGCTCGAGTCGTATTCATATAGGAATACACAATACACTGCCTCCTCGACCCCGATTACTGGGGTCGGAAACCAATCACCTAGGTGGGGGAAGTAGTAGACCACATGCGTCGCCCACAATTTCACCTTGCCCCTGGATTTTCTCTGCCGAAGACTGATGTACCTCTTCAATTCAACGAATCCCGCGACATCGGTGATAAGGACGGACGGTGATTTGACCCTCGTCCTCCCGTTCTTTGTGTCCACTTCCAGATGGTCGAAAATGGTTCTGAAGTCCAACGCATCCAGGACCTGTGCACGGCATATGTCGTCTTTCACGCGATAGAGGAAAAAGAAGTACAAGTGAGGATCATTGACGTTACGCCACTCCTGAATGTCCGGCATGATAAGTACTTCGGCGATCTCGCCCCCTCTCTCTGGCATAATCCTACAGGTGTATTTGGAGTCGAACAGGGACTTGTCATCCGTGGGTGTGGCCTCGGCAGCATCCTCAACGATGTGTTGACTCCAGATGGACACAAGGACGTCCGGGGTGGGGTCGGTCTCCTTGTTGATCGCCTTCAGTCGACCCTCAAGCCAAGCTTTACCCTTGGCAGAGTGATTAGCGGCGTCCACCTAGGACTCGAGCCGAACCCGTCCAATATCCCACTCTGCCGCAAAGGCGTCCCACTGCTCCTTCGTGTAAGGGACGAAGTCAGCAGCCTTCGAGGGAAGCGGGTGCGACTTGTAATTTAACATGAGTTCATTCTTCATAGCCCGGATTCTCTTCTCCCTGTTCGCCGCGTTTTCGAGTGTCTCGGCCTGCCCTTTCATAGTACCTTGGTTTGCCGCTTTGGAGGACTTCACACAGACCTTCTTCGTGAGCACTAACTCCGCGAGGTAGTCAAGGTCTTCAGCGCGCATTTTATAGAGTGGCTTGAAGTCGTTCTGCACCAAAGGCTTCCGCTTCAGCTTAGCTGGATCGCCAGTCTTCCCGTTCGAGTCTGGAAGGAGTCTAGCGACGAACATCCTATCGATTTGGATCCACTTCTGGACCACCGCATCGTCCATCTGGAATAGAAGAGGGACCTTCGCGTCTTTTGGGTCAGTTTTGCCGAGGTGAGTGAAAACCGTCGGCACCACTTGCCGTTGGAACGTCTGCAATAATATATAACTCAGTGTGTGAGCACCCGAAGATCTCTGGTAGATTGGATTGGTTGCTTGAAGAATAAGCGCATTGATATAATTGAAATATATTCAGGCGGAGGACGTAAGCTTACCGAGAATTCGTCAGATTGTGGACGACCATAGAGTTGGGGGGCAGGTTTCCGAAACTCAAACCACTTCACTCTGCACGTTTGCAGCTGCTCGGTAAAACTCTGCTCCTTCCGCAGACCCGTCAGATCTTGGTTCAGAGCACGCGAGAGTTGTAGCAGGGTCATGTCTTTGGGGTTTGGTTTGGTCTAAACCGGGATGATAGAGAAGTGCGATATTTCTTCGAGCGTCCACGTTGATGGCAGTTCGTGTGACAAGATCTTGTGCGCCTCCACAGTATGCTGACCACCAATAATGTAAAAGTGTGTCGTGTCCCTAAGGCAGTCCTCCTTCGTCGGTTTGGTCGCAAAGAACTCCACCTTAGTTCCGTCAGGTTTATTCTTCAGTGGCAAGACTCGAATGTGAATCTCTGGGGCCATGGCCTTCGACGACGCACGAACTGCGTTGATGATTCCTTCGAGCCGTTCTTTCTGGATGCCCCTTTACACTAATCCTCCAGGGGGGGCCCTATGTAGATTATTGAAATGAACGAGCTTCACGACATCCTTCTTTGTGACAGGGTCTTCTACTGTCAAAGGCTTATTCTTGAGTATGTATATGTTCTTGAATGCGTCGTCGAGAACCTTCCCAATTGCTTCAACTTCAGTCCGCCTCATTTTGGCGAGGTCAGCCTGTGTGAAGTTTAGGCACTTTTCAATAGTGAGGCCAGGCTCATCGGCCTTCGCTTTCTTTCCCTTCTCTGCCCGCGACGAGGAACCTGGGGTCGAAGTTTTCACGGTTGTCTTGCGTTTTCTTCCCGGGGTTGATTCTGGTGTCAGGGAGAGAATGGGTGTCGGGTCTGGAACGGGCTTTCGGGACTTCTCTTGTGCTTCTGCCATCCACTTCCACTGCTCATTAACGTACGCCGGGCTCCATGTATCACTCGTGGGAGGGCTGAATAAGAAGTTCTCATTCTGACATGTCTCCGCCATCTCATCCGAAATCTTAGATGTCTCCAGAATCAAGCCGTATATGAGAGGCTCGGTGGATGAGTCCACGTTCTCCTGGACGACAAGGAGGCAGACATCGTCGTCAAGACCCTGCATCTCTAGAACCTCGAGTCCAATGTCGGGGTGTCCCCGTTTCCCAATCCGAAGTTGGGGGACGTATTTCCAGGCTTCTCCAGGGGTTTTCAAGAGCTTCATTCCCCATTGGGTAATGCTCTCTCGGCATTTGTAGACGTAGCCAGCATTGTGAATTCCTCTGTAGACAAACTCAGGGAGCCAGAACTCTACAAACGCCCCAAGCTTCCCGGGACGACTTTCTGTCGGAAGTGTGGTTGTCCACGAATCCCTGCAAGATGAGTTCGAAAGAGCACAAAGGCAGTTAGAAATAACTGCAATTAACCGGTAACCTATGGAGAGTCCGTCACTCAAAATCGGCTGCATTCCTAGGGTGGATGATAGAAATCGAACTTCTAAAATATTTTATTACTTCCCAAGCGAGGGGAGGTTTTCGCACAATTATCAGATCTACAGATACTTGACTGATCATAAATCGCTTGAAGTATCTTGCATGAGCTCAGCCGGAGATCTCCGGTTCGTCAGGAACGATCTGTAGTCGGCGTGAGGGGGTATCAAAACATGCTAGAAAAGTCCCGAGATCTACAGCTCTATGTCGGATTGTGAGCAGCAATGGCGTTCGTTTTCGAATAATTCCATTGCGAACGTATCCGGAGATCTCCGGCTGATTTGCGGGTGACGTGTGCACCCGTCCAGGAACGATTCGGTACGTATCAGTCGGAGCCACTTCTGTCCTGAACCGGAGATCTCCGGATGATGACCTGAATGTCGAGTTTCACGATATTCACATCTTCCTACGCGCGTATATGCACTACTTCGTAACGTCCGGAGATCTCCGGATATTTCTGAGATTTACTAAATCGTGGGAAAATATATCAAGATTCATCTTACCTCAACAATATCCGGAGATCTCCGGCTGATTATTGGAACTCCGTATTCCGTTCGGGATGCAACCGGAGATCTCCGGCTGATGCAAGTACGGATTAACATTGCACTAATCGCAACTTACCATCACGCGTATATTCACATTCATTCACAGAGAAGTTTGACATACTACACTAGAAGTTTTACATACTCAAAATTCATGTTTCAAGTTACAAAACACACTGAGACGAATCAAATGCTCACACAATGCTTTCAATAACCGACCTTACACACAGGAAATTGAATCTGCAAATGTTCCGATGGAACGCCAAATGTAAGGTTTGCACATGGATTACTCTTGTCATTATATCGGACCGGACTCGAAGGACTCAGTATGGACAAGCACATTCTGACGTTCGTATAATACCATCATCACTCGCAAATTCATGATTCGAAACACACTTCTGTTCATGGGACATCAAAAATATAATCGACTATAGCCTAACAGATATCTGAATTCTAGTACTCATCATCTGAGGTTTCTCTTCATTATTTAAGTGTACTTTGTTGTCATACACCCACTAGGAATCAAATGAACAAACTTGAATCACAATTAAATATAGAATCCACACACAGTCGCTCGGACACAGTGAAAACAGTTCAATGTTGTGGACTTACCGGTCTCCTTTCCATGATGTCTCACTCGACGTTCCAGCTCCAGTCGCCATTTCCCAACCTCCTCGAGGAACTCCTCGGGATCGAAGTGAATTCACAGCTCTGGATGACATCAACGTTCAACAACTCAGCCTCACAAACTCTACAATTTTTCAGATGCCCTAGAATTTCAGGTCCACATCTGATTGACAAGATTTCCGCGAAATAAATTTCAACACTGCTCATTTACGGATAACATGCTCATTTACACGCATAACATGCATAACATGCTCATTTCCGGACCTTCTATACTGAATGCACTGAATACCAGAACCCTATACCCTAAGCCCTACAATTCCGCTTCAACGTCTAACAACATCAGAATTACTCGACTCTCTTGAACCCTAATGGCGCTTACCGAACCCTACACCTGCCCCAGTGCCGATTCTAAGCAGTCCTGGGAAACTTCGATATTTGATGACACTGAATTTTTATCTATGAGACAGTACATACCTCTTCACTGACCGATTCGGCGCACCCGTTCCTCGTGGTCGTTCGTGAAGACGCCACCGTTAACCGCAACGTCGTTTCAGCTTCCCTCGTGAACCGAGGCGCTTGCTAAATTTATAAACCTATTTCAGTATCTCTGTTCCAGTCCTGCTCTCCGACCTTCAGTCCGTATCCAGAAACAACCTCTGGACGATATGCTCAACGTCCCTCACTTTTATCAACACTCACCTCGCACACCGACAGCCTCTCACAGCGCACATCGCCCTAACCTAATGCGTTGACGCCTACTGCGCAAACCACGAAAAAAACCCCTCCCGCCACTTCCGCTCACTACCTACGACATTACAAACACAACACCCATAAAAAACAAGACAGGTTTGATGCTTGGAGTTCCCCTAACCCGATAGGGACAAGCTGGACAGCTCAAGGGCTGTGACGGCTCATGATGACAGTGGATGAACTTCAAAATCAGCTCTAATCACGTACATATACAACGTGTACATTTCACAATCATGAATTGTCAATGTCGTGAGCATGCGTGACAAGACGTATTGATACCCGGATTCCTGGGTATTACATATGGCTACAGTAGATACTCGGGTTCACCGGGTATTAGAGTAATCATCATACTTGAATTTAAAACGTCATAAGTGAAAAAGCTTAATCTCCCTCTCCGTTACACTCCCTCCCTTCTTTCCCTCACTTGTTTTTCTTATTTATGTTTTGCTCTCCCCTCCTTCTCCATCTCCATCTCATTTTTAATCTTGATTCTAGTAGTTTTTAGGCTCCCCCTGATTTCAATAATTACACATTCTTAAATTAACCTACTACTCTAAAAATAAATCCCGCACTCTTCCTTGCTTACTCTCCCTCCCTATCCCTTATTCTCCCTCACTTCCTTACTCTCCCTTTCCATCTCTTTTCTAATTTTGACTTTTTTTTTTATTCCCTAAATTCCCCTAGTGGCATATTCTAAAAATATAAACTACTTTAAAATAAATCCCTCCCTTACTCTCTCTCTCTTACTCTCCCTCTCTACCTTATTCTCCCTCGCTTACTCTCCCTCCTACTTGTTTTTAATTTATTATACTCTTACTCTCCTCTCCTTCTCCATCTCCATCTCTATTTTCCTTTTGAAGTTTACTTTTTTGGATTTTCCTTCTTTCAATAAATTCACATTCTAAAATTAAATAACTACTCTCAAAAACAATCCCGCACTCTTCCTCGCTTACTCTCCCTCCCTATCCCTTACTCTCCCTCCCTACCCCTTATTCTCCCTCACTTCCTTACTCTCCCTCTCCATCTCTTTTCTAATTTTGACTTTTTTTTTTATTCCCTAAATTCCCTTAGTGGCATATTCTAAAAATATAAACTACTTTAAAATAAATCCCTCCCTTCCTCTCACTCTCTTACTCTCCTTCTCAATTACTGTCCTTCCCTTACTCTCCCTCTCCCTTGATTTTAATTTATTTTACTTTTAATTACCCCTCCTACTCAATATCCATTCTTGGTTATTAATATTGTACTATTGAAATAATAAAATTATTTTTTCTATTCTATTCTATTGCATTATTAAATCATGCATAGGTTTCAAAGAGGTATATACTTTGTTGTTACCTTTCTTCTTAATTATTTTGTGATATTAAAACTACATTAATGGTTGAACTAATGCGTTGCAAAGCAAGCCCCGACTCCTAGCCATAGTACTAAAATCATAATTTGCGCCATAAACCACGAAGTGAACTATCGCGTAGTCAACCATGCTGTGAACTACAAAAACGCTACTTGAACCGCGGTGTCAACTATACTGTGGATCATTCCACCTTTCATTTTTTAGTATTTTTAAATATTAAAAATACATAAAAATGGTTGGGCTAATGCATTGCAAAGCAAGCGCCAATAGCTAGTCTACTCTAAAGTTATATCCATTATCCTTCCTCTCTTCTTTATTCTCCCTCTAACTAAATTATAATGTATCAAAGTCTTAAATAGTTGAAGTTCAATTATCGCTAAATTTTCTTACACGCTACTGAATCCAGTTTTTTTTAAAGTTATAGTTATTGATAAATTTAAGGTTATAGTTCATAGTATCAATAAATTTTTAATTTATAGATTTAAAGGTGATATAAGCCCTCGACCTTCATGAACCCAGAACCTTCCACGGTAAATCGTAAACCGTGAACCCTTAACCTTCAACCCCAAATCGTGAAGTAGAAACCCTAAACCCTGAACCCTAAACTGTAAATAGTGAACCCGAAATTTTTAACCGTAAACCCTAGACCCTATACCCTAGACCCTAGACCCTAGACCCTAGACCCTAGACCCTAGACCCTAGACCCTAGACCCTAGACCCTAGACCCTAGACCCTAAAACCCGTGAACCCTAAAACCGTGATGAACAATCCTGCCTTATCAGGGAAGCTGTACCCGTTTTCATAGGACCAGGTTGCGGTACTTTTAAAAGCATCTACACTAAAAGTTTCATTTAGTGTAGTGCACACTAAATACGAACCCATACACTAATTGTCAACTACGCAATTAGTGTAGTGACAAAATAGTACACTAAATGTGAACTACTACACTATTTGTGAACTTTTGTAAACTTGATTGGAATATTAACTATTTTACTCGTGCACGTTTAGTGTATTGAAAGTAGAAGAGAAGTATGTGTTCTCAAAGGTGAAGAAGAGAAAAAATAAAACTCATAAACAAAAAATTGGAAAATCAACAATTGCGAAAAAATAATAATTAGGAAAAAACAACAATTTGGGAAAACAACAAATAGGTAAAAACAACATTTTTGCGAAAACAACAATTAGGAAAAAACATTTAGGAAGAAACAACATTTTTGAAAAAACAAGAACTATGAAAAAACATCAATTCGGGGAAAAAGACAACTTACCATTTGAAAAGGTAAACTTTTGTAAGAATAAGCTTTCCCAAATGTGAACATTTGAAAAAGTAAAGATTTGATAAAGTAGACGTTTGAAAAAGTGAACTTTTGAAATAATTTACTTCTGAAAAAGTGAACTTTTGAAATAATTTACTTTTGAAAAAGTGAACTTTTGAAAACGTGAACTATTTCAAGAGTTCACTATTTCAAAGTAAACTTGGAAGAAAGTATATTTTTGAAAAAGTTAAGTTTTGAAAAAGTAAGGTTTCGAAGAAGTAAAGTTTTGAAAACGTTATTGATGGAAAAGTAAATTTTTGAAAAAGTAAATGTTTGGAAAAAGTAATTGTAAGGTAAAGTAAAGTTTTGAAAAAGTAAATGTTTGGTAAAAGTAATTGTAAGGTAAAGTAAAGTTTTGAAAAAGTAAATGTTTGGTAAAAGTAATTGTATGGTAAAGTAAAGTTTTGAAAAAGTAAATGTTTGATAAAAGTAATTGTATGGTAAAGTAAAGTTTTGAAAAAGTTGATGTTTGGAAAAGTAAATTTTGTAAAAGTTAACTTTTTAAGAAGTAAAACGTGAATAAGTAATATCTTGTAAAAGTAAGCTTAAAATAAATAAATTTCCATGGAGTGTACTCCGATAAAGTTATTATTGATGAAGTAATTTTTGATCGAATTAACTATTTAGAATGTACACTTGTTTGCAATTAGTACACTATTTGTCAACTTGTTTGCAATTATAGTACAAAGGTAAGTACACTATTCGTGCCATTACACTAAATGAAACTTTTAGTGTAGTGGGCAGCAGTGGGCCGACTGTTATCCATGCGTAGGGTATAATTTCGTTCACAATGGTGAGTACAAGAAGAATAATACGATTACATTATATTTAGTCCATGACGTGATACGGCCTTTGTAATCACAAAGACACACCATGGGGCATACTTCATTTTCCGTTTTCTAATTTGCAGCACTCTGTAAACTAGATGGTTTCCTTACGATACGGTCATCCCACGAGTACGAGCCTTTCATTTATCATGAGTGGAATGTGGCCTCGGTCGTGGGCACGTCGAAGAATGCGCACTATCATGATGGTGTACAGCTGCTACTATGATAGAGTATGCATGCCCAAGATTCATTTCAAATTTGAGCGCCTGAATTTTCCCACCAGGAGGTGATTAGGAGGTTGATAAGAGTATCCTTCAACTCAGATCTCATCCTTTTTTGCTCTAGAGGTTTGGGATACTGTGGGAGCTGAGCCAGTTAGTGAGAGTGTTTGTGTGCGCGACATCGTGCTAGAATTCTGCAGGGAAACAATTAGACAGTAGGTATTCCAGGAGTGTTAGGATTGTATCCTCGTATAATTTCAAATCGGCATTCAATTTGATAGGATTGGTGTAGATTGTGTTTCTCTTCGCCCTCAAAGTCGACCGGAAGCTGTCGTGTAGTGATTCAGTAACTAAATTGTCTCCTAATTAAGAGATAGATCCGGAGCGCCTAATATATTTCGACTCGAGAAGTAGGATGACGTGACTGATCGGGGTGTGAATCCGAACAGTTCTCAGGGATTGGCGACTGAATCTTTCTGCCACAGCCTCGAATATTCCGTACGGTCGATGTTTCGATATCAACGTTGATGCGAACCGGAGATCTCCGGCTGTTCTAGCCGTGACATTCTGGATTTTGCCATGCTCACTTGCAAGGCACGGTAACTATCCAAAAAACATCTGGCTGTCCCATTTATGAGCCCAAGGTTCCCGGAGATCTCCGGCTATTCAAGGGCGAGATGATCATTGAACGATATCACGGCAGCGTGGTTGGGATGAACCGGAGATCTCCGGTAAGATTCAAATAGAACTTGTAGATTCACCCTTCACATCCTCACTTACACGAGGAATGGACGTTGCTGATCACTATCGAGTCATCCGGAGATCTCCGGCTAGACACACCCTACGATTTTGACCATGGTTTTTCAGTTCTAATCCACGTCCACATATTCATGTACTAAGGCCATCGACCACCAGCCGAACATCGACTGACGGAGGCAGGAAGAATGTCTGTCTATGATTGGTGGGAGAGTGACTCGGAAGACCTTGCCATGGTCGCAGATCTATGCTCCGAATTCTGTCGAGCGGATTCTATGGAAGAAGATGATTCATCCGAGGAGTCTACTGGAAGGTCGGAGGTTTTGTGGTCAGGATTGTCCGTGAACCTCATGCGGCCAGGCTCAGGCAAAATTGGAGAAGCATCAATTGTCGAGGTTCACCCAGTTGGTCAATGGCTTGGAGTTGACATACCAGTCGGTTCCAGTGAGTTCGTATTACTCAGACCAACGGCCATAACGTCTTTGGCGGAAGAATTTCCACTAATTCCCTTGCAACGCGGATATTGTTCACTTGTTCAAACACTTCGGCGGACGGTCCTGTGGAGAAGGGCGGATGTGAAGATTCCAACCGGAGATCTCCGGTCCGACGAGTCCCCTTTCGTTCCACGTGAGAGATGGGTTGGACTTGAAGTGCAGCGATTGGACGGGAATCTGTTAGTACTCTGTTCTGGTAGAATCATGGCGTCATTAGCACGGGATCACTTCCGAAGTGGATGCTTGGGAGAAGATAATATTGGTGTAACTGTCCTCGACGTTTTTGTGGGGGACACGGAGAGAATTATGAGTCATGAATCGTGGCCCATTCTTGAATGCTGTTTTCCTTCCGGGAGGTCTTTAAAAAGCACAATAGATCATTTCGCATCCCTGCCATTACAACGTGATTCTAGTGCTTATTTGGGGGGTCGTGCAAAGGAGCCTTACCGCTTTATTTCCCGACAGCAAGACCTTAACAAGAAAGAATCCTTGTACACCAAGAGGACTATGGATGACGAAATTCGCAAAGTCAGCTCGGAAAGGTGCTGTCCCTGACGATGCTGCCAATATTTTCAACAATCCCAGACTCTTTCTGTTAGACAGAAATTCTATGACAAATCCTTTGAAGACCGAAAGGAGTATGCGATCTCGGTAGGCGGGCAGTTTCACTCAATTGACGGGGACCGGAAGAGAAAGTACGTCACTCTATTAGGAACGGAGGTCTGCTCCGTTGCATGGTACACGATCCATGGAATTCGGAAGTCCACGTTTCACTCGTATATCGCACATTTCAGTAGAGGAATCATCAATGCAACTCACGGTAACAAGGGCATCAAGCGCCCACGGCTTGCCACTATTCAAGCAATGGGGTCAATGACGTCGATTATTAATGACAACGCGGATCAGATGCCTCACCAAATGCGTAGTGTCGGGAATGGTCGGATTGACACTCTCAAGTATCTTCCTGCGGGAAACAACTGGAATCAAATTCGAGCAAGCGTCAATGCTGTAAGTTACTTGTCCCTGCACAATGATATGGATTTGAACTCTCTTTCTTCAGTCGACCGAAGTCCAAGTTAGTGAACCGGAGATCTCCGGCTGTGTCAATGTTGAACTGAAATTTCCATTCTTTGCAATACTCTGTTCTTCGCCCTGTCTGCTGGATTGTCCTTCTGATATACTGTCCTCACTTGGTAATTCTTTCATCTTGCAGACAAACGACTCCTACGGTCTTCCTCCTGTAAGTCAGTCCACAGTTAGTAGGGTTAGAAAGGAATTCTTCGGGAATGTTGCTATTAAGCCATTGTGAGTGGCCAAAGTGGGCCCTCACTCTTTTTTCTTTGTTTTTTTCGAGTTTTTGATAGTATTGACCCAATTTTAGTTAAAGTAGTAGTCAATCCATCTATTAAAGTCAAATTCCTAGAGTAATAAACTTAGTGCCATGATGTCACGCTACGGTTCCTATTTTTCCTCTTCCCTACTAATATGCTTGAAAGTGTAGTGGAAGTGGAGTGGGAATGAAGAGAAAGATAAAAAAGGGAAAGAAAGGTCCTTGGAAAATGACTAAAAACTGAGAAATGGGACAAAAATTATGGAAAAAATTGAGAGAGTGTCTCCTAGCAGGTAGAAGTAGTGGTAAAATTTCTAGAATTTTCCGAGTTGAATTGCTATTTATTTCTAGGGTTTGACTAGTGGATCGGCGGTTGACCGTTCGGGAAAAATACTTATTGAACTCCAAAAATGCTAGGAAAATTCAGGTAGACTAATTAGGGTGCTGGGAGTCCAGCTGTGTGGTTTGTTTTTGAAGTTAGAAGTAAATTGCAAATCATCAGTAGTTAGTACTAGATCTAGTGTAATAGTCTTTAAAAAATCAAAAGAAAAAGAAAAAGGAAAAAAGAAAAGAAAAGAAAAAAGGAAGTGGTTGGATGTGCTTCTCCATGCACATGCCACATGACAATCCTTGTCACCATGGAGTTAATTTTAGAGCGGCTTGTCAGGAGCAAAGCGGCGAATTAATGTTCGTGATAAATTGAAACCCTGCCAAAACGGCTGGAAGTAGCCAATCCTGCTCTTCAGTGGGAGGTCATGGGCTGGCTCATTAAACTAAGCCAGTCTTGTCGGGGAAGAAAAACGAGAAGGATCGAAAGAAAAATAAAAAAAAAATAAAAAAAAATAGAAACCAGCCAGGCTGAGTCGCTGGCGAGGGAGCTGGAGCTCACGGGTTTTTCGGGGGGCCGTTTTTGGAGCGAGGAGGAGCTCCTGCGAGCAGGAGGGAGGGCTGGAGCTCTCGTTTTTTTCTTTGGGTTGGGTTTGTTTTTGGTTGTTGTTGGTGGTGTGTGCGCCCTGGGCGCGAGGGAGAGCTGGCCTCTCTGTGTTTTTTTGGAGAAGAGGCTCCTGCGCGAGCTGGAGGACGTGCCTGCGCGAGCTGCAGGAGAGCGCGCGGGGACTGGCTCTTCACTTTCTTGGGAGCTGAACCGCTCCTGTGCGCGAGGAGAGTCTCGCCGTTTTTTTTTGTGAAGTGCCGGGGTCGGCACCTGCTGCGCGCGAGGAGGTCTCGTGTTTCGGGGAGCTGGAGGGTGCGCACCGGCGCACGAGGAAAGCTGGCTCTCTGTTTCTTGTGTGTGTGCGCGAAGATCGGAGCTCGAGCTCTCGTTTTTTTCTTTTTCTTTTGTCGGCTGTTTTTGGTTGAGTGTGTGTGCGCCGCGAGGGCGTGCGAAGGGAGCTTGCACGAGCTGGGGCTCTGTTCCGGAAGGCTGCTCGGCGAGGGGCGCACCTGTGCGCGCAAGGGTCCGTGATTGTGATCACGAGGTCTGGTTCTGAGCTTAGGAGAGAGGGCCGTTTTTTTTTGTGGTTTTGAGAGAGCGCGCTGGAGTGCTCCTGCGGTGGGAGCTTCGGTGTGGAGGCGCTGTTGAAGGTCGGCGTTGGTGATCGTGGAGCCGTGTGCGTGCGCGGTGGTGTGAGGGTGCCGCGAGCTGAGAAGACTCGAGCTGGAGGATCCAGGCGAGAAGAGGCTGCAGCGCTCGGACCAGGGAGTATTTCCTGGGTGAAGCTACTTTCCCTAATTCCCACATGCATGCGGTCGTTGCAGTTCCTTCTTGTGTTGATTGAATTTGTGGGATCTCTAAACTTGTGCGGAAGCGCTGGAGGATTTTTTTTACATTAGGGTTCCAAAACTTGGTGATGATTGCTCGCTAGCCGATGCAAGAATGCCGATGCTTGTAAGTTGGTGCTTGCTGGAATCGTTGAGAATTTGGTGAATGGTGTTCCCAATTGAATGAGGTGTGAACTCACGAGGAAGTTGTGAATACTTGTTGTGGTTGTTGAGTCGCCGCTGTCCGTCTGTATGTGGCAGTCCTCAAGGTCTGGTTGGACATTCTGAGGAGTCCATCGTCAAGAGCACGAAAAACTAATAAGATTAGAAGTTGAAAACGCTCAATTCGGAGTTAACCCTAGGAAGTTAAGATGTTTGAGAAAAAAAAAAACACAAAACCTGGGACTCACAGGGACTGTCCGCTGCGACTGCTGGTGGAGGCCGGTATCAATCTCAAATTAGGTATTTAGTGGTTTATCCAAGTTGGAATTGAGCTGGTGATCATTTTAAGAAGAAATTTTTTGGTATTCGGAGTCCCGAATCAAAAGATAAGGGCTGCCGAAGTTGCTGCTCCAACCAGGGTCTGGATCAGGCCTGATCAGCTGACCTAAACTCAAAAAGAAAAGAAAAAAAACAAATAACTAAATAATAAAAATAAAATGATAAAAATAATAAAAAATAATCATAATAATCATAATAACTAATAACCATAATAATTAGGTAACAAATAATTAAATAATTACTTAGACCTATTTAGATTCATCCAGAGTCGAGTATTTGATTACAAGGAAAGGTTAATCGAATTCACTTAACTGGGTTAAGATAATAGTATTATTAAATTCTAAATGTATAAATAGATATGCCAAGGATCCGAATCCAGTAAGAGTAGAATGTGTGGTTAAGCATAAGGAATGGTTTAAGTGGTGCAACAATAGGACCTTGTAGGTTTAAAAATGGATTCTCTTAGGGGGTCTATTTTTGGGCTCACAGCCATCTGGAAGCACCTTTGCAAAATGCAGTACTTGCGATGAAGTCAATCAATTCTTACTGACGACTCCAAAGGGAACGCCCGCTTACGAGCTATTCTATAGCAACAGGCAGGCTCACTTGAATCACCAGCAATCTTGCCGGAAGCTCTACGCGACATGGAGAGAGGAGTCGAAGGCGAAGCCGCTGACCTTTCTTTGTGTCATTCACGACAAGATGGACACTGCGAAGACTGCACTTCCTCGCATGTGGAAGACTACGAAGGCGACATCTGGTCTCGGACAGCTTCCCATGAATGCCACTGGAATGGTGGCTCACGGTCATGTCGACGGAGCGTATGCTCACTATGCTCCTGCTTTATGGCCTGGAGATTCGAACGCCACCATCTCCTCCCTGGCAAAACTTTTTCGGCGGCTTGAGGGAGCACCTCTACATGAGACGCGCGCACTCTTCGAGCACCCACCTCCAAACTCGAAGTTCGCGGCGCTCATGAGGGGAAAGAGCAGGTGCGTGGACGCTTTAGAGCCCGTGGAGCCGAGTGCTTTTAAGGGACCGAAACCTTTGCCAGCGAAATTGTTCCTACAGCTTGACAACTCCGCGAAGGATGACAAGAACCAATACTTGATGGCATTCTTATCACTGCTAACTGCTCGAGGTGTTTTCAAGGAGATACAGGTTGGCTTCTTGGTTGTCGGACATACGCATGAAGATATTGATGCTTACTTTAGTCATCTTTCGAAAGAACTGAAGAAAAGCAGTACATATATTCTAGCTGATTTGATGAAGGCATTCATGAAGTCACAGAAACTAGCCTTCATGCCGGAAATTATCCAAGAGGTCGCCGACTTCAAATCGTATGTCGATGGCTATCAATGCAGCGGGGCGGGACGTCTGGTAGGACTTAGTGATATGCATCTTTTCAAGTTCTTCGTTGACAATGACGGTGTTCCGGTCATGAAGTTCAAGAAATTTGCTGTTGACGGAGAGTGGTTACCCATGAACAGAGAGCCGATAAAACTTTGGAAGGTAGATGACTTCGGACGTCCCATGCTTCCAACAGGATCTCCCAAGCCCGTTCCATTCAAGCCTATATGGGGTAATGAGGAGCAAAGCCCTGTTGGAAACCAAGATGTTGCCAGAGACAAGGCCAGGAAAGCGACGGAGAACAAAAACTTTATAAAGACGGGGCTTCGGAAGTACGTTGACTACTGGGCGTCCGGAATGACTAAATGCGCAGGGTACGCAAACTCCATTCGCCCATACCTGCAGTACTGGAAGGATGTCATCGACGAGCTTGACAAGCCACTTCCCCAGACGCCTTCCAAACTCGAAGAGGGATTCTGGCCTGCCCATGATTGGAGAGGCCCTCATGAGGGAGGTGAAAATGTTCTAGGACTGCTTCCTCAACCAGAGGATGTCACTCCCGAGGATGAGGTTCTTGAGCCTTACTGCGGACCCGCTAATGAAGCCCCCAAGTCCACATTTAATCCTTGGCGTGACATTCGTCATGGCTCCTGGGTTTTAGTAAGACCTAGTGATCCTGACATCTATCCTGTCTGGCAGGGAAGAGCAGTTTCGGAGGTCGTCAGGGAAGATGGTAATGTCAACTACGGGAAATTCCTCGTTAAGTATTGGGAGCCTGATAACAAGCAGAAGAATCTGAAGAGGAAGTACCAGGACTGTTGGGAAGCCACTTGGGTTGCGGACCAAGAGAAGCCTGTTTGGTGTCATGTGAGTTCCGTGTTGTTTGCGACCTGGTCAAGCAAAGTTAACCAACTTACGAGGTCCATTCCACGGAAAATGAAAGAAGCAGCGCTTGTAAACTTAGAGAAAGCGAATGCCGCTGATCCTTGATACGTTTATCAGTCCCTCTACCTATAATTCAGTTCTGTGAAATTCTCTTCGTTTATAATCTCGAAGAGTTGCTACCTTCACACCAAAGAGCACCGGAGATCTCCGGCTGTGGGCGCTTATATTTATCTGGGCCCGAGTTCGGCATCCTTTCTTTTAGCTCTTGCCAGTCAGCGTGAAGAGGACCGAAATTGTACTCTTCCATTCAATGAAATTTGGGTACATTGAGGAGTGACAGAGTTACTGTTGACTCAATTCTGCCAGCGGTATATTTTTGGACCCTCACGTCTTTCTGAAAGCTTACCGGAGATCTCCGGCTGTGGAAGTAATATTTTGTGGACCTAAGGATGTTCGTATATTGCCATGTTTCAGTCGGTGAGATCTAGCCGGAGATCTCCGGATAGGAGATTCACATCCCCCATTCTCGTCAATGGGTTTCCAATTTTGAGCTTCCAAATTTTGAGCTTACCTAGGTGCTCTGAATAGTATTGAATCATATCCGGAGATCTTCTGTGGCTTCGATAATGCATTTGAATTTACGATGGATGTTTCAACAATGTATCAGAGACCTTTCGGTTATTCCCGTGGCTGTTTCCTTCTTAGATTTTTGACATGCCATAAGTAAAATTATATTACGCGGTCAATATCACACTTCATATCAGTTGTACGAGGACCTTCTTATCATTCATGTGATGCTAATGGTTGGCGGCGGAGATTGTACTTCGCACATCACGTTACGACAGCACGCTTGACGCGTCGCCTCCCATGTTGGTCATTCGTGTCTGTGGAAGCTGCCTTTATTTTTATCAGTCTCGGTGTTATGGCGACTTCTATCAATGACTCATCCTTTACCTACGCTCGAGACCTGTAATAAATGGGTTGGTAGGGAGGATAGTATAAGAAAGGGTTCGGGTCTGCACCAATTCATATGTTTTGTCTTTCAACTTGTTAGTTTTGTTAGTCGATAGCCAGGGTTGAGAGAGAGGAGATGGCTTTTGCAAGTAGGAAGAGGGAGAGGGAAGAGTCTGATTCGGTAGACCGTAGAGTTTCTCGAAGGATCGAGAGCGACGCTCAGGGTTCAGAGAAGGGACGACTGCTACGCTTTCAAGTCGGGTACACAGGGGCGATGGGTTCCATTCGGCGTGCTCGGGACGAATTGGAGGAGGACGCTCAGAGCAAGTATGTTCCAGAGGAGGAGGACGGCAGCGACTATGAAGCGAAGGACGAGAACGAGGTCGACTGTGATGAAGATGAGTCCGTCTTCGGAGGTCGTTTGGTTGAAGATGAGGAGGAGGACGACCTCTGGTATGTTGACGAGGAGGAATCTTCTTTGGAGGGCGGCTGCAGCCCATTTCAAACTGGTTGTGACACAGGGTCTGATGTTGATTCGGACATGTACGCGCCGGCGCACTGGAAAGATCTTTAGAAGTCTTCAGAGGTAGTGCCAGGCTAGGTTTTGCTCTTTCATGTAGGAGTTTCACTGAGACTAATCATTGCTGTCTCGTAGAGTTGATCAAGTATGTGATGGTCTTGTACACAGACTCCCTTCCGAAAAAGCAATTTTGTTTTTCAAAGCTCACCAACTGTTTTCTGCTTTCCCTACTTTCGACCGGATATCTCCGGCTCTTTCAACGGCATCCATGAAATGTCAATGCCTTCTGCTCTAAGTTCATTTTCTCTAAATTCTTCCCCTAAGTACTCCCTGGGAAGAAAATCCAGTCAGTACAATTTCTGTCGATAATACTGTACCTTGCCTTGAGCAAGGTTCTATCACTGTAATCGATTCGTATCATCTGACCGAAATCATCCGGAGATATCCGGCTGAATGACTTAGTTTATTTTGATTTGTATCCCTCTCAATCTATTGGGTGCCACAATTCTACTACACTGAAATCCTTCTTCCTTATTTCTGGACTTTGCAAAGTCCAGAAATAGTTAAATATGGCATAAGCTTAAAAAAAAAAAATTCCATGAAGTGTACTTCAATAAAATTATCATTGATAAAGTAAATTTTGATCGAATTAACTATTTAGAAAGTACACTTGTTTGCAATTAGTACACTATTTGTCAACTTGTTTGCAATTATAGTACAAAGGTAAGTACACTATTCGTGCCATTACACTAAATGAAACTTTTAGTGTAGTGGGCAGCAGTGGGCCGACTGTTTTCCATGGGTAGGGTATAATTTCATTTACAATGGTGAAAACAAGAAGTATAATACGATTACATTATACTGTGACTTAGTCCATGTTGTGATACGGCCCTAGTAATCACAAAGATACACCATGGGGCATACTTCATCTTCCGTTTTCTAATTTGCAGCACTCTGGGAACTAGATGGTTTCCTTATAATACGGTCATCCCATGAGTACGAGCCTTTCATTTATCATGAGTGGAATGTGGCCTCGGTCGTAGGCACGTCGAAGAATGCGCACTATCATGATGATGTACAACAGTTACTATGATAGAGTATGCATGCCTAAGATTCGTTTCAAATTTGAGCGCCTGAATTTTCCCACCAGGAGGTGATTAGGAGGTTGATAAGAGTATCCTTCAACTCAGCTCTCATCCTTTTTTGCTTTAGAGGTTTGGGATACTGTGGGAGCTGAGCCAATTAGTGAGAGTACGGCTTTACATAGCACTAATCGCATCAGATCATCACGCGTTTATTCACTATCATTCACAGAGAAGTTTGACATATAACTCTGGAAGTTTGACATACTCACAAAACAAGTTACATAATAGAGAACACAAAGAAAAGTATCAACAGCTCAAACAATTCTTTCAGAACTCGAACTTACACACAAGAAGAATAATCCACAAATGTTTCGATGGAACGAATAATGTGACGATTCTACATTGATTACTCATTTCACATTGAATCGGACCGGACTCGAATGACTCAATACGGACAAATACATTCAAACGTTCATAGAATACCAAAATCACACACATATACATGAATGCATATACAATTATGTTCACGGGACAACAAAAAACCAATCGACTATAGCCAAACAGACATCTGAATTCTAGTACGCAATTTCTGAGGTTTCTCTTAATCATTCAAGTGTTTGCTCGCTCGGTAACAATAGATCTAATTTGAAACTCACTCAAAAAAAGGAACCTCACTCGGTCGCTCGGACTGAGCATAAACAGTTCTATATTGTGGACTTACCGGTTTCCATGCCACGAAGTCTCACTCGACGTCCCTACTGTAGTCGCCATTTCCCAAACTCCTCCACGAACTGCTCTGGATCAAATCGTATACACAGCTCTGCAGTACATCAACATTCAACAACTTAGAACTACAAACTCTACAATTACTCAGATGCCCTAGAATGTAAGGTCCAATTCTGATTGACAAAAATTTGGCGGAGTAAATCTCAACACTGCATAAAATGCTTATTAACGGCCCTTCTAAACTGAATGTACAAAACACCAGAACCCTATACCCTAAACCCTACAATTCCGCTCAAACGATAAACAACATCAGTACTATTCAAGTCTCTCGAACCCTAATGAAGCTTACCAAACCCTACACCTGCTCCAGTGACAATTCCAACGACGAGACCGTGTGAGCAGTCCGAGAGCACTCGCGGTGAGCGGTGAGCGGTGAGCAGAAGAAGAAGACCTAAAATTAGAAAATTTTAAAATTTTATAATTGGTTTTCTTAAATTGGATTTTAAATTGGATTTTTTCATGGAAAAGGTCTAATTAGGAAAAAATATGGACCAATTGCCGTGCAAAATTTTACTCATTTCTCCGTTATGATGGTTGTAAACGATCGTGTGAGTCATTGGAAATTCAAAGTGAAACTGTAAAAAATGGGAAACAGGGGTCCTATAACCGTGGACCATGATATAAATTCCTACTTTTTTACCACTCAAAATTATAACCTTTCTAGTCCCCGGATTAGTCCATTGGAAATAAATTGAGAAGGAGTTCAAGAGTCAAACATACGAAACATTTTTGGAGTGGCATGATCATTGAATTTGTAGATTTATGGTTCTTGGGAGATATGCAAACATGATACGCGGAAGAGACTAAACTCAACAATTATAACACTTGGTATTATAATGACTTTCCAAGTTCTACTCCGCCTATAAAGTTTCAAGAAAGCTTATACAACAAAATGGCTCGCACTACAGGCATGAGTTCGTTGAAGCTAAGTGTGGGGGCATGGACAAACAAGTCCTCCAGCTCGTCGAGCTTGCACACGACCGCATAGACAAAATATAAATGCTTGCAATTAATCCAAGACCGGCCGGATCGGTTGGCCTTCACCTGCATTGAAACAAAGTCGGGACATGTACAAGCTGGAATTGAGCTGAGCGTAAGAATGTAGTGCTCTATGGAGTGGGTAGTGGAGGAGTCAACCTCAAGATCAAGGATGCAGCCGAGTCCTAGGAAGGGCACCATTGTGCGCTTCCGAATTACTACCTTCATCATATTGGCTGAACCCCATCGCTGAAGCTGGGTGGCAATTGGCCTGCCGGAACGACGCTTGACCACTTTGGTGAAGCGGGACGTGGGATGTTTGTCAGCGTCCTTTGGAACTGGATACGCAGCAAGGTCAACACCATCGACGTTGGTCGATTCGAAATGCCGACGAGGAGACGCTTCTCGCTTCAGTGGAAGTTGGAAACCAGCGCGCTCTAGTGCAATGATCTCCGACCGCTTTAGATTGGTGCCCCTCTTAACATGCCAAATGTGTGGAACAGTATCCGGGCGATGGCCGACCGAGTCTCCACTCGGGGATGGGAGAAATTAATCTTCTCCGGGCGATGTGAGTCAAAGTCCGATCTTGGGGGTAGATTAAGCTTGCGCTTAGTTGACCCAAAAACCTCCTCACCAGCAAAGTGTGGAGATCGTGTGAGGAAGTCCGCTGAATTTTGGAAGTTTTCCATTGCTGCCTTAATTTTTTTGGAATCTCTAGACTCTTGGGCTCTTCTCAATCTTAGTTCGTTCTTACCTGGACCAGTCCCTCCATGTTCACCCTTGAGAAACGAAATATAATGAGTAACCTGCATGAAGGCCCTAACATAATCATCCAAAGTTGCCTCAAAGAGGTCACTGCCCTTGTTCCCGGATGCTTGGAGCCATTTGTTGTGCATTGTTTCCGCAAGGTTGCACCTCGGCATGTTTGCCCGCTCCTCGTCCGTAAGATCCTAGATACATATGCCGATTATACAGATATCAATAAGGACAGGTTACAATATAAAAAGAAAAGGAAATGAATTTGGAAACATGGTAGTATGAGGGACTCACCAGGGACATAGCTCCACCCCATTGAATATAGCGGAAATGCCAAAATGCTAACCATTCATCGAGCTTCGAGATGTCCTTATCACCAGTCGCAGCTTTTGCTGAAATCCACCACTTCCTTATAGCACGATAACGAGCTTCGGCATCGGAAATGGTAGTAGAGTCCTTATATTGCTTGCAGAGTAGTTGGTGTTGCTCACGGAGCTCGGGCTTGATGTGCTTGTCGGTGTGTTCCATCATGGACTTAGTCCAATGAAATAGACAGGTCCTCTCTTGGCCAACCATCTTCTCTGTCTTGCTTCCAGACCCGTATATAATCCTAACGGCATTCCAATTTGCCTGAGTGCTATCAGCCATGAATCCCTTAAATATTGGCTTTGAGTGTCCAGCTTCCAAAACAACACCATTGAGACCATGCCAGAGGAGGGATTGCGCTTTTGTGTCTTCCGACTGCATGTCACAAACCGCAATAGTCATGACTTTTGAATATCCCGGATCATAAACATGACACGCCATGGTTGTCCAACTTTTCACTCGTTTAACATGGTCAAACATCATCCAAGCGTCTTGCAAATCACCGCCAGGTTGCATTCGGAGGACTAAGTCAAGGCCAGATCCAGGGCCAACCTCGGACATCTTAAACACAAATACCTTCCCCTTCCCCTGCCCCGGAAACTTGTTATCCCGAACGTAAGACCAATTACTGAGACCGGCCAGGTTCGTGATTCCATCGATGGGGCCCAAGCGAGGTAGCGCCTTCAATCCCGATACAGTGTGCCGCAACTTCGGCGACTTGAATGACTTGAATTTTTCTGCAACCTCAAACAATTGATCAACGGTAAGAGGCACCGCCTTCTTGCCTTCCTTCGTGATGAGAAATTCACTCAAGAACTCCTTACTTGCCTCGAGGACAATCTTAGAATGGGTTGCACTTGGCATTCTAGAAACTTGGTCATTGCAAAGCGCCTTCATTTTGAGGAGCGATTCTCGACAATCTCCAGTCTTCACCGGATGATCGTGAGTCCCAAGATGGATGCACACACGCGTCATATCCCCTGGGCCGCTCGCATAGTATAGAAGAGCCGGACAGGTATCCACGCACATGGGGGGCTCTCGGCAAATTCCACATACTAGAGTCGACTTCTTCAGTGGACTCTCACCCACCCTGAAGGGATTTTCAGTACACCCGTCCCACTCCATCTCGTTCACCTCGTACAACCGTTGCTCGCGGTTCAGATAATCACATGTAGAATTTGAGCATCGAAGATGCCCTACGCATGCAGAGTAGCGGAAGGTGAGGCCCATCTCGTTTTGGATATTTGTTGTCTTGGTCCTACACCATGCGTGGCGATCGAACCGCTTATCCATCCCGTCCATCAAGCCTGCCTATTTTTTCACGTCTCCAATCGGCTCAAATTCATAAATAACATCACCGTTGTAAATTTGAGGGAGGTACCTTACTTGGTGGACGGGGACCGAATTGAAATCAAGACGTTTGAGGGCATTCCGTGCACCTGGTCTGGTAATGAGTCTTCTCAGATTGTGGACGATGCTCCCAAGGCCCTTAGCACTATTGGGGCGAGGCGGTTTCAAAGGGGAAGTATGTTGGACAAAGCCTCCAACACTTCTCTGCGAATCGACCTCGGTTGGCTGCGGTGTGCGTAATGGCGTGAATGCGGAAAGGTCCGCTAGAGGGGGGTGGTCGTCGTCGTCGCTTAACAATACGATAGTCTCCGTTCCATGCTCAATCTTCACAGCATTCTTCGATTTTGTTGTTGATTTGTCTGGCGTATCGATCTTCGTTGTTGCCTCCATTTGTTCGATTTTCAGACCTATGACCCTATACCTATCAGGCAAAAGGTTCCAAGAACGATTGCCGCCTTCGACCGTGAAGGGCATAAGTATGGACTCGACCAAAACTCCTTCCTCGTCCAAGACCTGTTGCTCAATATGAATCGACATAATATCTAACTCGTAACGGACTCGCAGTATAGACGCAAGGATAGTGCATGACCCATTGGCAACTCGAGGAATAGTGAGAGGAACACCGACGCCGTTGAATCGAAGAGAAGCCATGACATAATAATGGAGCGAGCAAGAGAAGGCAATGGCTAGCTGGGGGAACGTCAAAATACATCAAATAGAAATCATGCATCAATTCTAAGATGGTCTGCGGTGTCAAGATGGTATACAGATGAAGACGTCTCATCCGAAGATATATATGATGGCTACTTGTATCCGCAGTCTTAGGAATATACTGAAGTTAAAAAATCATGGGCTGATAAAGTTAAAGTACCCCAATTATTGATAAGGTTGCCAGCATTGCCATTTCTTTTCTTTCCCATTTTTAGTTGTTTGTGGGAAGGGCAGCCGACGTCGGCAATCCAAAGTAGCAGTGTATTTAATATAGTATTCCGTTGTCCCGCGGTGCCACAATTGTCAGTATATTATCTTAATTTTGGTTTATCAATAAAAGAAGTTCATGGGAAGGGTTGTCGTTGCCGTAGCCGTTGCCGGTTCGTGTATTTCAAGAAGAAACAATTAATGACATGTCACTGTTGTTGGTACCTTGAATTATGGTTGTGTTTAGGTAGGTATAATAGTTAAATAATAAATATGTAAAATAGTTAATATTTGAAAATAGAATACATGCATGTCTGTCAACCAATAAAATAAATGTGCAACTCTGTCAATGAAAGTGAATATATGTAAAATACCATATAGTGTTAATGATGACGGTGGATACCTTGATGGTCAAGTGGGATTGCAAATTTGAAATCTATAAATAATTGAACCTTTAGCTGGTTATACTCAAGTTAGAAATGAAGTAGATCTATGTAGATTATGACCCATCGTTTCTTGCGGTTGTAGTTGGAAAGATACAACAATAAAAGGCTTACCAAGTTGATCCCTTTTAATGAACCGTGCTTACTGAGTTGATTTAGTTGAGATGTGATTATTTGCAGATGCACAGAGAAGTTGTCACTCAAACACCTGTTCACGGGGTTGAGAGAAAGAAGAGGAGGAAAGGCGGACTTCGTTTCTCAAGTGCGAAACAATTGAGGAAGTCTAGGATGGGAAGAAGGAAGGTCCAGATTCTTGAGGATGACTTAGGAGATACCCGTTGTGTCTAAGCATTTGGGATTGGAGAGCACGATAGAAGTGGGCGTTTGCACACAATTGGAGAGGGTAGTGCTACGCCATCGGCACGTGAAGAAGACATCATTGTGGACAAGGACGAGGTCGAGGACCAGAATGAGGATGAAGACGAGGACCAGGACCAAGATCAGGACCAGGATCAGGACCAGGACCAGGACCAGGACAAGGACGAGGATGAGGACGAGGACGAGGACGAGGACAAGGACAAGGACGAGATTGAGGTGAGCAAACATCTAAATGGATATCTGGTATGCTCTCAACAAATTTGTAGAATGCTTAACAACAATGTAACAAAACATTAGTTTCTTCTGAACTTACGACATAACAATTTGTCTTGTTTCTAGGGTTTAGATTTGAAAATTATATAGAGATGGTGTCACGGCAATATAAACGTTATATGTAGAGGTTCATTCATGTATTCGTTACTTGTCTATTTATATTTAATTGGAAGATAACATGATCTCTTAACAAACTCTCATCATTGACAGAAACAAGAACTTTGATTTCTATTTGTGATCATAGAATCCCAATTAAGATTTATAAAGAAACATTTTTTCAAAATTCAGAGGAAGGGTGTAGCATATTCAAAACAACTGTGCAAGGAGTGGAGGTTCAAAATTTGACAATTCACACTGTAATATTTTGTGAACTTAGAATGTTTTAGATTGATTATCCAAATGGTAAATGAAAAGGTTTGCACCACATATTGCTGTGGGAAAAATAAAAGTGAAATATATACAAATATCTAGTTTTGATGTGGAAAATAATAATTTATTTTGGAACCTTGTCCGACAATGGGTGACAATGTGTGAAAATGTTTGACTTGGGTTGGTATGCTTTTTTTCACAAAAGACAATATTTATTACTGACAAGTCAAAGGAAAACAATAATACTTGCAATTAATGGAAATTTCAACTCTAAATAGAGTGTCCTAGCAAAAGCTTTTGGAGTTGCCTGAGGTGCCCGATCTCCCCATTTGAAATTCAAAACCCCATAATTTTTTCATCAAATGTACAATTTATGAAAAAATTGTTTTCTCATTAACGTCTTGGTAATGCCTTTCAATAGTGAAAATATTAAATGAGAATGTTGGAATTTGACATCCTTAGAAACTGACAGGTTGTTTTGCTTCCACCCATTTGGACACTTGGTCCGTTAGGGGTATCATCACCCAGGACACCCTCTTCGTTCATCCTCTCCAACTTCGTTCATCCTCTCAAACTTCGTTCCAACTTCCAACTCACTGTCCATATCCACTCTCTATCTCCACATCTCTAACTCACTGTCCCTAACCTTTTCTCCTTCAAACGCTTGCTATACTGAGTATAGCTGAGGATGGAATTTCAGGAGGATCAACCATCGATCGAGAGCATATTGGAGGAGGTTGCCTTGCTTGAAGAAGAAGTTGTCCATACAACTACATCATCTCCAGGTGAGATCTACTAGGTTGTTTTGTTTTTATGTTGTTATGAAAGGGACTGCCGTTGGATCCTTGCGTTGATTGGTGCGGGAAGATGGTGTGGATGTTTTTCTTGTCTTCGGATGCGTGTATTGTTGTCCGCCAAGGGAGGGCAGCCGGTGCCGGCACATCAGTTTGAACAGATTTAGGGTAACAAGTTCAAACCCCATAATGAAGGTGGACAAGGATGCCGGTGCCGGCACAACAGTTTGCTTGTATTTTGGGTAGCCAGTTCAAACCCTAGAAGGAGGGTGAAAGTGGGCAGCCGGTGCCGGCACCCTTCTGTGATTTCGTAGAAACTTGGCTCAGCACAGTGGTCGGGTGGAAGTCGGCTGCCTTGTGCCCAGCACAGTGAGCGGGTTTTCTGGGCTCTCGAGTACAATTTTCGAGATTACTATTCGAGAGATTCTATCTTTGAATTCGTGCGATCCCTCGTACCAAGGTCGTTCGGCACCTGCCTGATCTCCACGATCTGCGCCTGCATGAACTTCTGGTACCAAGGTCGATCGGCACCAACCTGGTCTCCAAGATCTGCGCCTGCATGAACTTCTGGTTATGGTGGTGGTGCATGAGTATTGATGGCGATGCTATCTGGTTGTCTGGTGGCTCGGGGACGCAGTATATCGGGTTCGCGACGTCGACCAAGTTGGTAAGCATGCTGAGAATCGACAGTTGGTTAGCGACGTTGAAGCATGGTTAGCATGATCAACCTGATTGACAGTTGATCGACAGTATTGATCGGGTTCGTGATGTTGATCCAGTTTGCGACGTTGTCATCGACAAGTTATGATCGACATGCTAACTCCTATTGATGGTGGTGGAGTATGCTAACCATAGTAGACGTGGTCGTCGTTGATCGAAGTAATCGACGTGGTCAACATGGCAACGTGGCGCCAAGGAAGGGCAGCCGGTGCCGGCACATCAGTTTGAACTGATTTATTATAACACCGACTACTCCGCATGGTGATGGTGGTGGTTCATGGATATGGATGGCGGGACTATCTGATTCTCTGGTGGCTCGTGGAATCAGATGATCGAGTTCGCGAGGTCGACAAATCTGATTGTCTGGCAGCTGGTGCGGGCAAGTTAGTTTGAATGATTTTCGGGTAGCTCCTTCAAACCCCAGAAGGAGGGTGGAAATCGGGAGCCGGTGCCGGCACCCTTCTGTTTTCTGGGATCAGAAAAGTGGTCGACTGGAAGTCGGCAGAGATGTGCCGCGCATATTGGTCCGGTTTTCTAGGCTCTCTAGCACAATTCGTAATGATACTATTGGATAGATTTTTTATGTGCGGACAGATCCCTGGCACTAAGGTCCGCGGGTCGGCAATCGGCGCCTGCACGAACTCCTGGTGATTGTAGTGGTGCATGAGTATGGATGGCGATGCTCGGCAATGGCTCGGGGACGCAGTTGATCGGGTTCGCGACGTCGATCCCGTGAAGTGGAAGATGGCAGCCGGTGCCGGCACGTCAGTATGAACCGTTTTGAGGTACTTGCCGGTGTTTGGAGGCCTGGTGATTCAGGTACTAGCCTGTCTCTGATTCCGGTACATGCATGTCTGTGGTTTCTGTACTTGCCGGTGAATGTCAAGTTTTGTGTCTGTGATTCCGGTACTTGTCTGTACTAACCCTGAATTAAGTGAACACTGATGCCAAGTTTAAACACTCATGAACTGTGATTCAGGTACTAGCCGGTGTGTGTGGAGGCCTGCCGGTGCCGGCAGCCTTGTTGGACACTGGGCTTTAAGGTTTTAAGAGTTTTACCCAAGTTCGGAAGCGGGCACCCTTCTTCCTTGATCCGAATGCAACGTCTATAACCCTCGTGATTTCAGCCCAGGGAAGCCTGTCAAGGCCTGCCGGTGCCGGCATGCCAGTGAAGTCGCATTGCCTTTGGCACCGCCTAAGGTCCGCCGGGTATGCTCGCAGTGTAGCAAGGTCCGCGGTTTATAGCCTGCACATCGCAAATAGCCCGCAGTTGCTTCCTTGCTGCTTCCCAGCTTCGTCGTCAACATTCAGTGGCTTTGGGCTCGGCGGTGTTGGAATTTGCGGCCCCGTCCGAGTTTGCGACGTCGACACAGTGATGGTGGCAGGCGGCAGCTGGTCCCTGGTGGAAGACGCCAGCCAAGGCCTGCCGGTGCCGGCACCCTTGCAAAGTGATGCTAATCAAGGCCAACAGGTGCCGGCACCCTAGCGAAGTGAAACCTGCCAAGGCCTGCCGGTGCCGGCACCTTATAAAAAATGTACGGGGATCCATGTTGCATGAAGTCAAGCGATGAAGTTATAAACCTTGAGCCGAAATTTTTTATATGATTCAGTTTCGTGGAGACCTGCCAGCACCGGCACCCCTGTTGGAAACCTAGATTTTGCTTGATTGGGGTTGCAATGAGAGGCGGCACTTCGCATACCATGTTGCATGCCGTGATGATTAAAGTCATGTGATGAAGTTATGAACCTTGAGCCGAATATTTCATCAAGCTTCAGTTTCGTATTGGCCTGCCGGTGCCGGCACCGGCACCCTTGTTAACGTGGATTTCAGGTTTATCATGTCGAGCTCAATTCAATTACATGCATCTAGTTCGATTACTGCCGGCACCGGCACCCTTGTTAACGTGGAGTTATATTACATGCTTGTGGTTCGATATGAGGAGAGCCGGTTTCTTCACTGATTCTTCATTGTTTCTTCACGGTTTCTTCACAGTTTCTTCACGGTTTCTTCATTGTTTCTTCACGGTTTCTTCATTGTTTCTTCACGGTTTCTTCAGCTGAGTACGGCGGACATCTCTTCATATCTAGTTATATTTCGGAGTTGTGGATATCAAATCAATGGGCAACAGTGGGCAATCTCGATCGGGTGCAATGGCCTGGGGAGGCCTGCCGGTGCCGGCTTCTCTTTGATGTGCCAGATTTATTTACAGATGATATTGTGGACTTGAACATTGGTCGTCAGCTCCGACCATGGTGATCCTCTAGACTGCTGGTGATGGTGGTGGTTCATGAGTCGATGGCGATCCTAATCCCCTGAACTCCTAGTGAAGGTGGTGGTGCATGAGTCGATAGAGGTGGTGATCACCTGAACTGCTGGTGAAGGTGGTGGTGCATGAGTCGATGGCGACCTTGATCCCCTGAGCTGCTGGTGATGGGGGTGGTGCATGAGTCGATGGAGAGTTGATCCCCTGAATTGCTGCTGATGGTGGTGGTGCATGAGTCGATAGAGGTGTTGATATCTTGAACTGCTGGTGAAGGTGGCGGTGCTGATCCCCTGAATTAAATATCTGATGGCTAGTAGATGCAATTCTTCGGGTTCGTGATGTTGTGGTGGTTTCGTAACCCCATGGACTTGCGGCGTTCAGTAAATTCCCGCTTAGCTTACCCTTTAAAACATTTCGGGACTAGATACTATTGTCTTGGAATCTTTATGGTCGGTTCTCACGTTCACTCATAGGGACCACATCATGAGAACTGTCACTTCGCGTGGATATTCACCTGTCTATAAAGCTATCATCACATATGTTGGGACTGGTTGGGTGCCTGCACTATTTACAGGATGGCTGCCATGATAATGTAGTGAATGCGTCGGTTCAGGATTGAACCGCCAGTTGATAGATCCATGTTGAAAAATATTATCAAATATTTTATGATGGAGTCCGATCTCAAACCAGTGCCGGTACTGGCACCTCTTTGATGTGGAAGAATTTTTGGGATGATACTTTACAAGGATGGCAATGTGTGTAATGTGGGGCCTTTAAAGGGCCGAGAGTGAAAAAATGGGGTCTAGGAAGGGAACCTCCCAATCAAAGTCTCATGAGCATGAATGGATTGATGGTTACCATGCTTAAAATTTTAGTTGTTTCTTCTAATTATGTTTGTGCAGTGATTGATGAAGATGACAACCCTATGGATGTTCAAACAAGTGTTGAGGATATTATTTCTGCGGATGAGTTGGACAAAAAAATGCATCTTATGGTTTCTGAGCAGTCAGTGAATATTTCATCAAGCTTGGACAGGTTACGGTTTAAACCACAGACCAAGTCTAAATTTCAAATTCCTCTTTGTCGGATGATCTCGTTGGATGCTGTTAGACCGTTCTTGAAAAACGATGTCATGAATCTTGCATCTCACTTTTTGAGCAATGGATATATCGATGGCAATGGCGTATTTTATGTTGCCTTAGAGGATCATGAAGGTAAAATTGTCGATGTGACAAATGAAGTGAAAGATACGTGGAGCCCTCATTGGGTAGCAGCAAATGTTGCTTTTGAGGATCTTCTTCTTCAAGATGAAGTTCTGAGGTGTTTCTCCGGGAAGATGTTTCATGTATGGGATGGGAATCATCGTCTTCAGGCATGGATGCCAATAATCAACCGTGATCATTCTAATGATCCAACATGGCATTATGTAGTGGAATCAATCATTCTTGATGTTAAAGGATATATTGGGCCACTTCTGACTACTCTACACCAAGTGAATTGATATGTTGGCTATACTCATTTTAAAATTCCTTCCATACAGATTGAATATTTAACTCTCATTCTGTAACTTCTAATAATTTTATTGAATCATCCATGTATGATAGGAGGAACCAAAAATGCCATATGACTACCAATTTGGTTCACAAATTTTTTCGAGTTCAGGGTATAACGAGGCAACCTTTATCTTATTTCACAAATTTGGTCAGTAAGGAGGATCTTCTTGCTTCTGAGGCTAAGCAAAAGAGTAAGAATCGAACATGGTTCTCACTCACTACAGAAGCTCTTAATGGAGTGTTGTATCAGGTATTTTCTTCTCATACCCATTTGTTTATCAATTTTTCCTTCAACAATTGAATTCTCCATTTTTAATACATGGCTACTATTACAATTTAACCTTTCATATATTGAATTTATTCTACAGTAAGAGTTGGGTGAAACTGCTACCATTGCTAAAAGGAGATTCCATGAGAAGTATCCAGACCCCAAAGATTGGACTTCTCTCAATTTAGCTCAAAAGTTTGTGTCTAAAGCGGTGTTGAAGATGAAGGTTCAGTGCACATCAGAGTTAAAGAAGCAGCTATCCATTGCTGATCCTCAACACAGCCCTGAATTCCTTCTACATGTGAAGAAAAATTATGAAAATACTGAGGAACCAGAAATGACACAAGAAAAAATATGGATGCTTGCTACCTCAGCTCTGGATTCTCATATGAAGGTGAAATGGCTTGAGAGATGGAATTCTTCTTCTGCTCTTCGTGCGGCTTTGAAGTTTCCAAAATCTCGATTTGAGGATGCAGAATTCCCCGGATGGCTTCGCAAGGCTATTTGGTGGGTTCAGGTTTGTTTCTCACAAATGTGTCTTAATATTACCTTTTAATGATTTTTCTTCATTTTAATGCATATGCTAACAACTTATTTATATCATTTCAATTGGCTATTGAATCGGAAAAATTCTTTGATGGTGCCATTGCGGACATGGGAGTTACTATTGACTACCATCCAGATGGAAAAGATCCCATTCCAATCATTTCAGAATATATTGAGCAGATAACGATTCAGCTATGGGATTATGGTTTCCATCGTGAGTTCAATGAAGAGAAAGGTGTTCTTAAGAACATTACCTTTGATAAACAGTATGGATTTAAGCCCGCCATGCAACGTTCGTTATATCGCTATTTCAAGTATATCCTTTTCCCTACAAAGACAATTTCGAGGTCTCCAGTTTTTTTTGCCAACTACTTGGATGTTGACAACAATGACTGTATGTTAACAAAAGATATCATGAAATCTTGGAATTCCTCTCATTGGGAATCATGTGGCTGGTATTTAGACTGCCCTGATAGAAGACCTCCTAGCTTTGATATTGGGCTTCGTGACAATATTGAACCTGCATTGAAAGGTACTCAAGTTGTCCATACGAAGGTAGTAGAAAATCATGTTGCTAAGAAAACTAGGGGGTCTAAGAAGAATATTCCAGAGGGTTCAAATGATGTAGTAGGCGTCAATGCATTGGAACCCAAGACGAATTTGCCTTCTTCCTCAAATGTAGCAGTGAACCCTCTACCGTCATCAGAAACTATTATTCAGAAGCCGTCTTCAATTTCAACTCTTGTATCACAACAATTGAAGGCAAAGAAGTCTGTCATTCTTCACAAAGTTGTTACTTCTGCAACTAAACATCCTTCCACATTTGTTTTCTTGGAACAAACCTCCATTCCCGATATCTTGGAGATTGGGCCATCACATCCAGCCCTACTGAAATTGCACGAATTTGTAAAGAAGGTATACACCCTTTCTTTCATTGCTATCGATTCATTTGAATGGTCACATTTTCGTTATGTATCACTAATTTTTTAATTGTCATTTTGTAGGTCAAGGGGGATGTTGCAGGCCCTCCTCGTTTTGATACTTGTCCTCGTAGTGGATTGGATCTGATCATTGCTGATCTCCCAGAAGATCTTCATATTCCAAAAAATTTTCTTACACCTTCAGACATTCCCTCTTGGAATGCGTATGTTCAGTCTCACGTGGAGGCTCTATTCGACTTTGCAGAAGCATTTCTTCATGCAGATGGAGCTATTTTGATTTTTCTCTCTGAATCTCAAGCAATCAGATCTGATGTGAGGACGTATGCTTCAACTTATGAGTTCAAGATTTTGAAGGACTAGTGGGGCATCAATGAGCTACGACTTACTTCTCCAAATAATTCAGAGCTCACTGTAAGTGATTAATTATTAGCTACAACTACTTTATGTTTTTGCATTTGTTTTATATTTTTTATATTTGGTCGCATGTATTATTTTTACAGACTCGCCGATTTCGCATTCTTCTTCTTACACGTGAAAAGAAGGCATCCAATACCTTCACATTCCATGTAGATCGTGAGTTGTCCAACATTGGTATTAATGTGAAAGAAGATGATATTCTATTCAATTATATCTCAACTGACTCTCAAAAGATGAACAGAATCGTACCATGGAGGGGAGCCCGAGAAAAGGACCAAGTATTACACCAAATTCTTATTGAAGCCTTCACCAAACCTGGATTAGTGATTCTAAATGCCATTGCTGGCACATGTGTTGCTCCTATTAACATTTTTTTTGTAAATGTTTCGCCATTAAACATTTCTAATATTATTTTATGTGATTTAAGGAACTTCTATTCGAGCAGGAAAACATTTGCATCGGCATGTTATTGGTTTTGAAGCCGATCCTTTGATTTTTGAGGCTATTATTTCTCGTCTTCGAGATGAACCACCAACTTTGTCAATTCTTTCAGGAGTTATTGATATCTTTGGTGAAGATGATGTTCCAATTCGTCGAGTTGCAAAGCGCAATCATTTAAGTAAGTAAGTTGTTTTTTCCAATTGTTTGTTGTTTTTATACACAAATGATTTTCCTTTAGTTTAATTGTAATTGACTTTTTATGGCAGACTGATGGCCTTTGTCCACTCTCCCCCGGATCTTTGTACCCTTCCTACATATACCGACAGTATTGCCCAAGCTTTTGCAGCATCGCATTCTCCGCCTTTGGCTCGAAAGAAACGGCGTTTCAACCCTTGTGTTTATAAGTATCTAGATGTGGAGGCTGAAGAAGGTAGTGAGGACTCTTCTCCTGAGGCACACAGTTGTAGTTCCATTGATTAATGCATTGGCAATTTATTGGAGTTCAATATGTTTCTCGTATGACTTTTAACTTGAAAGGTTTTTTTATACAATAATAAAATTTCCATATTTTAAGGTTCGTATCATCAAACATGAAGCAATTTTATATAGAATATAATTAGTCCATCTTCTTTTATTGTTGGTGTTTAATATTGTAGCATGTGTATTTGGAATTTTTCCACATATGTATATATATTACTGCGGTAATGGATGACTTTTAACTTGAAAGGATAACTTGAAACATTCACTTTGTTTTTCGTCACATTGGTTAAATTATAATATTTTAAGATTTAATGTTGAACATATCAATGTTTGTTGTATTTACACACCAGGGTAACATGACAGTGTACACAATTTACATTATATATGAATTTTCAATAATCTCCATATCATCCCACGGTTATAGGAATTTTCTAAAGCCAATTGCCCTAATTCACTAAATCCCATGGCTTTAGGCCCCTCAAGTCCACTCTTGCAATCAAAAAATCTCTCAGATTTTTCTGCTCATCGCTCACGCCGACTGCTCTCTGACCGCTCACGTAATCAAGTTTCCCGTGACGATTCTAAGCAGTCCTGAGAAAATTCGACTGCAATAACACTGAAAGCCATTTTTGAGACGTTGGATACCTCTTCACTTGCCAAATCGGCACACCCGTATGTCGTGGTCGTTCGTGTCGACGCCACCCTCAACCGCAACGTCGTTCGCTCTTCGCTGGTGAACCTAGGCGCTCTTCAAATTTCTTCCTAATTCAATCGCTTTGTTTTAGTCCTGCTCTCCGACCTCGAGTCTATATCCAAAAAACAACCTCTCGACGGTACGCTCAATGTCCCTCACTTAAATCAACACTCACCTCGCACACCAACGGCCTCTCACAACGCATACCAACCTAATCTAATGCGTCGACGCCCACTCCGCAAACCAAGAAAGAAAACCCCTCCCGCCACTTCCGCTCACTACCTTCGACATTACGAAGACAAAATCCATAAAAAACAAGAAATGGTTGATGCTTGGAGTTCCCGTAACTCACAAAGGACAAGCTGGACGGCTCAAGGGTGTGACGGCTCATGATGACAGTGGGTGAAGTAAAAAATCAGCTGAAATCACGTACATATACAACGTGTACATTTCACAATCATGACATTGTCAATGTCGTGAGCATGCATGACAAGGCATATTGATACCTGGTTTCATGGTATTAGATATGACTAGAATAGATACTCGAGTTCACCGGGTATTAGAGTAATTATTATACTTGAATTTAAAACGACATAAGTGAAAAAGCTTTATCTCCCTTTCCGTTACTCTCCCTCCCTTCTTTCCCTCACTTGTTTTTCTTATTTTTGTTTTACTCTCCCCTCCTTCTCCATCTCCATCTTTTTTTTAATCTTGATTCGAATTATTTTTAGACTCCCCGTGATTTCAATAATTACACATTCTTAAATTAACTTACTACTCTAAAAAAAATCCCTTACTCTCCCTCTCTTACTCTTCCTCTCCCTTACTCTCCCTCCACATCTCTTTTTTACATTTGATTTTTTTTAGATTCCCCTTAATACATATTCTAAAAATATAAACTACTCTAAAAATAAATCCCTCAAGTCTCTCCCTCTTTTACTCTCCCTCTCTTCCTTAATGTCCCTCCTTTACTCTCCCTCCTACTTGTTTTTTACTTATTTTAGTTTTACTCTCCCCTCCTTCTCCATCTCCATCTCTATTTTACTTTTTAATTTTAATTTTTTGGATTCCCCCTTATTTCAATAAATTCACATTCTCAAAATAGTTAACTACTCTAAAAAGCAATCCCGCACTCTTCCTCGCTTACTCTCCCTATCCCTTACTCTTCCTATCCCTTACTCTCCCTATCCCTTAATACCCTCCCTATCCCTTAATACCCTCCCTATCCCTTACTCTCCCTCCCTTACTCTCCCTCTCTTCCTTACTCTCCCTCTCCATCTCTTTTTTACATTTGATTTTTTTAGATTCCCCTTATTACATATTCTAAAAATATAAACTACTCTAAAAATAAATCCCTCAAGTCTCTCCCTCTCTTACTCTCCCTCTCTTCCTTAATGTCCCTCCCTTACTCTCCCTCCTACTTGTTTTTTATTTATTTTAGTTTAACTCTCCCCTCCTTCTCAATCTCCATCCTTAGTTAATAATATTGAACTATTTTAATAGTATTTTTTTTTTATCCTATTCTATTACGTTATTAAAATTAATGCATAGGTTTCAAAGATATATTTATATTTTATGTAGATTGTTGTTACTTTTTTTCTTAAATACTTTGTGATATAAAAACTACATTAAAATGGTTGAACTAATGCGTTGCAAACCAAGCGCCAACTCCTAGTCATACTACTAAAATCATAATTTGCGCAGTAAACCACGGAGTGAACTATCGCGTAGTCAACCATGCAGTGAACTACAAAAACGCTACAGTCAACCGTGTTGTCAACAATATAGTGAACCATTCCACCTTTTATTTTTTTAATACTTTTTAATATTAAAAATACATAAAAATGGTTGGGCTAATGCATTGCAAAGCAAGCGCCAACAGCTAGTCTACTCTAAAATTAAATCCATTATCCTCCTTCTCTTCTTTATTCTCCCTCTAACTAAATTATAATGTATCAAAATAAATAGTTATTGTTCAATTCTCGCTAAATTTCCTTACACTCTATTGTATCCAGTTTTTTTTTTAAGGTATAGTTATCGATAAACTTAAGGTTATAGTTCATAGTTATAAAATACGTTTAATTTATAGATTTATGGTGATATAAACCCTCGACCTTCATGAACCCAGAACCTTCCACGGTGAACCGTGAACCCTTAACCCTTAACCCTAAACTCCAAACCGTGAACTAGGAACCCTAAACCCTAAACCCTAAACCCTAAACCCTGATGCACAATCCACCTTGAACACGAAAGCTGTACCCGAATTCATAGGACCGGGTTGCTGTACTTCTAAAAGCATCTGCTCAGTTATTTGTGCACGTTTCTTCTCAAGCATCCATATAACTTCTGTCGAACTAGGAAATATTGGAGATCATTCTAATTGGTAACGAATGTCGACGTTCTACTTGAGTCTTGTAATGCCAGATGAACAATACAAGTAGGCAGCAGAGGGCCGCCTCCTTTCCTTGGGTAGGGTATAATTTAATTCACAAAGGTGAGTACGAGAAGTCCAATACGATTGCATTATACTGTGATTTAGTCTAAGACGTGATACAGCCCTAGTATATTCAAAGATACATCATGGGGCATACTTCATCATCCGTTTTCTAATTTGCAACACTCTGGGAACTAGATGGTATCCTTACAATACGGTCATCCCAAGAATACGAGCCTTTCATTATCATGAGTGGAATGTGGCCTCGGTCGTGGACACGTCGAAAAATGTACACTATCATGATGGTGTACAGCAGTTAGTTTGAAGGAGCATGCATGCCCAAGATTCGTTTCATATTTGAACGCCTGAATTTTCCCTCCAGGAGGTGATGGAAAGGTTGATAAGAGTATCCTTCAACTCAGCTCTCATCCTTTTTTGCTCTGGAGGTTTGAACTACTGTGGGAGCTGAGCGAATCAGTGAGAGTGTTCGCGTGCGCGACATTGTGCTAGATAAGTGTAGGGAAACGATTTGACATTATTCCAGGAATGTTAAGTATGTTTCCTCGTAAAATTCCGTATCCGCTATCAATTTGTGAGGATTGGTGAAGATTGTGTTGCATTCTGCCTTTTGAGTCGATCGCAAGCTGTTGTGTAGTGATTCTGTAACTAATTCGTCTCCGGAGACACAGTCATAGCCCGGAAGCAGTAACTTAATTCGACTCGAGAATTAAGATGACGTAATTGCTTGGCGTGTGAATGTGAACTATTAACCGGGTTTTGCAACTGTATCACACCGCCATACCCGCGAATATTCCGTATGGCTGGTGTTTCGATCAAGACAACAAAAGCCAACCGGAGATCTCCGGCTGTTCATGCCGTGCTAGTCTGAATTCAACCAAGTTCGCTTACTATCCACGGTTGCAACCCTTGATTCCAGTGGCTGTCATATTCTTCGAACGCAGGATTCTCGGAGATCTCCGGCTACTCTAGTGTAAGATGTTCATAGAAAGTTTCCTCGCCAGCCTCGTTCTAATTAACCGGAGATCTCCGGTTAGATACGAATGGAACTTTTAGCTCCACCCTTCTCTCCCTTACTTAAATAAGAAGTCGTCGTTGTTGATCATTCTCCACTCAGCCGGAGATCTCCGGCTAGCCCAACCGATGATATTGACGTTGGTCATCCAGTTTGATTCAACATGCACATAATTTCTCATTGAGGGCATCAACCACCAACTGAACATCTAAAGATGCAGCACGGGAGTATGTCTGACTCAAATTGGTGGGAGAGTGACTCGGAAGACCTTGCCATGGTCGCAGCTTAGTGCCCCAATTTTGGACATGTGAATTACACGGAAGAAGATGATCCATCCCAAGAGTCTACTGGAAGATCGGAGGTTCTGTGGTCAGGAATGTCCGTGAACCTTATGAGGACAGGTTCAGGCGAAATTGGAGAATCGTCCATTGTTGAGGTTCACCCCGTGGGACAATGGCTTGGAGTTGACATACCAATCGGTTATAGTGAGTTCGTATTACTTAGACCAACAGCCATAACCTCTGCGGCGGAAGAATTACCACTCATTCCCTTGCAACGCGAATACGATTCACTTGTTCACACACTCCGGCGGACCGTCCTATGGAGAAGGGCGGATGTCATGATTCCAACCGGAGATCTCCGGTCCGACAAGTCCCCATTTGTACCACGAGAGCGATGGGTTGGACTTGAAGTGCAGCGGTTGGACGAAAATGGGTTGGTGCAGTGCTCTGGGAGAATCATGGCCGCGTTATCAGCGGATCATTTCAGAAGTGGATGCTTGGGAGAAGATAATATTGGTGTAACTGTCCTCGACGTTTTTGTGGGGGATACGGAGAGAATTGTGGCCCATTCTTGAATGTTGTTTTTCTTCCGGGTGGTCTTTGAAAAACACAATTGATCATTTTGCATCCCTGCCTTTACAACTTGATTCTGGTGCTCATTTGGGGGGTCGTGTGAAGGAGCCTTACTCCTTCATTTCCCGACAGCAAGACCTTAACAAGAAGGAATCCTTGTACACCTAGAGGACTACCGACAACAGAATTCGCAAGGTCAGCTCGGAAAGGTGTTGTCCCAAACGATGCTGCCAATATTTTCCACAATCCCAGGCTCTTTCTGTTAGACAGAAATTCTATGATAAATCCTTTGAAGACAGGAAGGAATATGCGATATCGGTAGGCGGGCAGTTCCACTCCATTGATGGAGACCGGAAGAGAAAGTACGTCACGCTCTTGGCAACGGAGGTCTGCTTCGTTGCATGGTACACGATCCATGGAATTCGGAAGTCCATGTTTCACACGTACATTGGACATTTCAGTAGAGGAATCATCAATGCAACTCACGGTAACAAGGGCATCAAGCGCCCACGGCTTGCCACTATACAGGCGATGGATTCAATGACGTCCATTATTAATGATAATGCGGATCAAATGCCTCACCAAATGCGGAGTGTCGGGAATGGTCGGATTGACACTCTCAAGTATCTTCCTGCGGGAAACAACTGGAAGCAAATTCGTGCCAGCGTCAATGATGTACGTCAGACCCTATATATTGCTATGGATTAGTAATCTCCATCCTCAGTTGACCAAAGTCTTAGTTTCTTAACCAGAGATCTCCGGCTCGGTCAGCGTTGACATGCATTGACCTTCAATTGATTAACTCTGTACTTCGCATTGTCTGTCGGATTGTTCTTTTGAAATTCTCTTCTCACTGGGTTATTATTTCATTTTGCAGACAAACGACTCCTACGGTCTCCCTCCTGTAAGTCAGTCCACAGTTAGTAGGGTTAGAAAGGAATTCTTCAGGAATGTTGCTATTAAGCCATCTGGAAGCACCTTCGCAAAATGCAGTACTTGCGATGAGTTCAATCAGTTCTTATTGACGACTCCAAAGGGAACGCCCGCATACGAGCTATTCTATAGCAACAGGCAGGCTCACTTGAATCACCAACAATCATGCCGAAAGCTTTACGCGACATGGAGAGAGGAGTCAAAGGCAAAGCCGCTGACCTTTCGTTGTGTCATTCACAACATGATGGACACTACGAAGACGGCGCTTCCACGCATGTGGAGGACTACTACGGCGACATCTGGTCTTGGACAACTTTCCATGAATGTCAACGGAATGGTGGCACACGGTCATGTTGACGGAGCGTATGCTCATTATGCTCCTACTTTATGGCCTGGAGATTCGAACGCCACCATATCCTCTCTGGTAAAACTTTTTAGGCGGCTTGAGGGAGCACCATTATATGAGACGCGCGTGCTCTTCGAGCACGCACCTCCAAACTCGATGTTCGCGGCGCTCATGAGGGGAAAGAGCAGGTGCATTGACGCTTTAGAACCCATGGAGCCCAGTGCTTTTAAGGGACCAAAACCGTTGCCACCAAAATTGTTTCTACAGCTCGACAACTCAGCGAAGGACAACAAGAACCAATACTTGATGGCATTCTTATCACTGCTAACAGCTCGATGTGTTTTCAAGGAGATACAGGTTGGCTTCTTGGTGGTCGGATATACGCATGAAGATATAGATGCTTATTTTAGTCATCTATCGAAAGAACTGAAGAAAAGCAGTACATATATTCTAGCGGATTTGATGAAGGCATTCATGAAGTCACAAAAACTAGCCTTCATGCCGGAACTTATCCAAGAGGTGGCCGGCTTTAAATCGTACGTCGATGGCTACCTATGTAGTGGGGCAGCACGTCTGGTGGGACTAAGTGATATGCATCTTTTCAAGTTCTACGTTGACAATGACGGTGTTCCGGTCATGAAATTCAAGAAATTTGCCGTTGATGCAGAGTGGTTATCGATGAACAGAGAGCCGATAAAACTCTGGAAGGTAGATGAGAGCGGACGTCCCATGCTTCCAACAGGATCTCCCAAGCCCGTCCCTTTCAAGTCCATATGGGATAATGACGAGCAGAACCCGGTCGGAAACCAAGATGTTTCCAGAGACAAGGCCAGAAAAGCGACGGAGAACAAAAACTTCATAAAGACGGGGCTTTGAAAGTACGTGGACTACTGGGCGTTCGGAATGTCTAAGTGCGCAGGGTACGTAGACTCCATCCGCCCATACCTGCAGTACTTGAAGGACGTCATCGACGAGCTTGACAAGCCACTTCCTCAATCGCCCTCCAAACTTGAAGAGGGATTTTGGCCTGCACATGATTGGAGAGGCCTTCATGAGGGTCGTAAAAATTCGCTAGGATCGCTTCCACAACCATTGGATGTCACTCCCGAAGATGAGGTTCTCGAGCCTTACTATGGACCCGCCAATGAAGCCCCAAAGTCCACGGGTGTAATCCTTGGCGTGATATTCGTCTCGGGTCCTGGATTTTAGTTAGACCTAGTGATCCAGACATCTATCATGTCTGGAAGGGTAGAGCAGTTTCGGACGTCGCTAGGGATGAGGGTAATGTCAACCACGGAAAATTCCTTGTTAAGTATTGGGAGCCTGATAACAAGCAGAAGAATCTGAAGCAGAAGTACCAGGACTGTTGGGAAGCCACTTGGGTTCCGGACCAAGAGAAGCCTGTATGGTGTCATCATGTCATGTGAGTTCTGTGTTGTTTGCGACTTGGTCAAGCAAAGTTAACCAACTTACGAGATCCATTCCATGTAAAATGAAAGAAGCAGCGCTTGTAAACTTAGAAAAAGCGAATGCCGCTGATCCCTGCTACGGTGATCAGTCTCAATATCTAAAATTCTGTTCTGTGAAATTTTGTTTGTGAAAAATCTCGAAGAGTCTCTACGTCCTCACGGAAGAGCACCGGAGATCTCCGGCTGTGAAGACGATTATTATTTGGTCCCGAGTTCGACATCCTTCCTTTCAGCTCTCGTCAGTCATCGTGAAGAGAACCAGATTTGTGCTCTTCCATTCAATGTAATTAGGATACATAGAGTAGTGACAGAATCACTATTGATTGGTTTACACCACCGGAATATTTTCATACCCGCATGTCTCTCAGAAAGCTTACTGGAGATCTCCGGGTATGGAAGTCAAATTTTGTAGTCGGACGGATGTTCATGTATTGCCATGTTCAAGTCGGTGAGATCTAGCCGGAGATCTCCGGATAGGAGATTTACATCCACCATTCTTAATAATGGGGTTCACATTTCCCAATTTTGAGCTTACCTAGGTGTTCTGAAGAGTATTGTATTATATCCGAAGATCTTCACTGACTACGATACTGTAATTTCTCTGACGATGGAACTTGTTTCAAAATATCAGAGACCTTTTGGGCATTCTCCTAGCTGGTTCCTTCTTAGATTTATGACATGCCACTGCTAAAATGAAAATGGGCAGTCAATTACATAGTTCATACCAGTCATCCGAGTTCATTCTTATGATTGAAGTGATGTTGATGGTTGGCGGCGAAGATTGTACTTCTCACATCTCATTACGACAGGATGCTTGACGCGCGGCCTACCATGTTGTTCATTCATGACTATGGCATCTACCATTAATTCCATCAGTCTCGGTGTTATGGCGACTCAAATCAATGTACCTACGCTCGAGAAGTGTAATTAGTGGGTGGGTAGGGAGGATAGTATAAGAGAGGGTTCAGGACTGCAGCAATCCATATGTTTTGTCTTTCAACCATAAGTCTTGTTAGTCCATAGCCACGGTGGAGAGAGAGGAGATGGCTTTCGCAAGTAGGAAGAGGGAGAGGGAAGTCTCTAATTTGGTAGACAGGAGAGTTTCACGAAGGATGGTGAGCGAGGCTCAGGGTTCGGAGAAGGGAAGAGTGTTTTTCTTACAAGACAGGTACACAAGGGCGATCTGTTCCGATCGGCGTGTTCTGGATGAATTGGAGGAGGACGCTGAGACCAAGTATGTTCAAGAGGAGGACAACGGCATCGACTATGATGCGGAGGACGAGAAGGAAATCGACTCCGATGTGGATGAGACCCTCAATGGACGTGCTTCGGTTGAAGAAGAGGAGGAGGACGACCCGTGGTATGAAGACGAGGAGGAATCTTCTTTAAAGGGCGGTTGCAGCCCATTTCAAACTGGGTGTGACACAGGGTCTAATGTCGATTCGGACATGTATGCACCGGCACACTGGAAGGATCTTTAGAGCTCTTCAGAGAGGTAGTGCAAGGATAGAATTTGTTGTTAGATCCAGGAATTTTGCTGAGTCCAGTCACTGCTTTTTCCTACATTTGGTCTTGTATCAGATGCTTTTGTAAAGAGACTTCCTTCCAAAGTAGCATTGTCGTTTTAGAACAGCCGAGCAATTATTTTTTTAGTACTTTGCTTTCGACCGGATATCTCCGGATGGCTGAACGGCATTCCTTACATGTCAATGCTTCAAGCTCTGAAATGCATTGTACTCATCTTCTACACGATATTACCACAGGAATATACAGTACACCATATTACATGGTATGTTTTATAAACGTGTTAGCTTGAAAGTTGTTATCATTTTGTCAATCACGACGAACGAAATTTCACGCTTGTTCTATCACTATATTCGATTCGTATTGTATCACTGAAACCATCTGGAGATATCCGGGTGAATGATTAAAATAAATTGACTAGATATCCCTTTCAAATTCTTTGGTGCGACTATTTTACTAGACTAAAATCCTTCTTCCTTATTTCTGGACTTTGCAACGTCTAGAAATAGTTAAATACAGCATCTTGGAATAAAATGCTTTTTTACACTAAAGACAAGATTTTTTTTGAAAATTTCCAAAGAAGGAAATATTCTTTATATGTGTGAAAAATCTCAATGTCAATAGAAACTTTTGTCAAAAATTTTGGAGGTGTAGGTGTCCTCACTTTTGGCTTTAAGTGGTACTAACTTTCAAACCACAAATCCAAAAAATAAAATAAAAATATGTCCACGAAGCTCTTATCAGAGGCAATCTAGAATAGAAATTTCAAAAAACAAGTTTTTTTTCTAATTTTAGAAACCTGCCCAAAATCAGAAATTCCCCGAAGGAGATTTGGTCCTTTAGGGGTTAATAATGCAGTTGATTGTAGCGTTTGTGTAGTTCACTGCACGGTTGACGGTGTGGTAGATCGTTGCATAGATTATGATTTTAGTAGTATGATAAAAGGACATGCTCATAAAATCTTATGAAATTTAATCATGAAGATTAGAAGACTATAATAGTGTTTGATGAAAAACACATGTTCTTTTCCCCTTGCATTGTGAGGATTGAGAGATTTTGACCCCACTTGATGTCAAACTTTTGAATTACAAATTCAAGATAAAAATTATATACAATCATGGTATACATGATGTTGTTTCCTTGTATACCAATTTCAAAAGGTAGAAGGGTGTAGCATATTTAGAATTAGTAAAGAGAATGAATGTTCAAATCTTGCTAGTACACATTTTATTTTCTTGTGAAATATGAATGTTCTAGATCGAGCATCTAAACAAATATTAGGAAGGTTAAGACCACGTGGTGTAGTAGAAGAAATAAAACCTAATTTCTTTTTTTAATGTAGAATATAAGATTTTTTATTTTATTTTATTCTACTACCTACTCAATATATACATTGTGCCACATTTTTAAAAAAATCTTTGAAATTTTGACTAATATTAACATTGTAATCAACTATTATAAAATTAAAAGATATTTTTTTAGAGGCAAAAGGTCCTTTAAAGGCTAAAAAGATAATGTATGTCATAAAAAACTACACTATTTGGAATAAAAATTCACCAAAGGATTCTAAATTGATACAATTTAATTACAGAGGATAATTTCAAGGCAATTCACATCATAGAAAATGGGTACAATGTTGTTGTATTTCATCAATTGATTTTACACAAGTCACATGTAGGCTTCTCAATAAGCTTCATACTAGAGAGTATAATCTAAAGGTTGTTGCTCTCAAAAGTACCTTTGAGGCAAGAGTTTTTAGAGGTTTTAGCTCTAAAGTAATTGCTTCTAGAGGATTTTTAGATCAAATTTGAATGAAAATTGAAGATTCTTTTGAAGGTTCATCAATTGATTTCCATAACACATACTTGCAAAGATTAGGCTTATGTTTATAAAAAGATTATCAACCCTTACGCACAACTTTTTGGAAGGGCCTCTCAAAGATTGAAAGAGTAGCTGATAGTGGACTAGGAACTCTGCTTCTTGGCTTTGTCGATCTCAATATTGACAAAGGTACAATACGCCTTCAACAGACGAGGTTGGCACAATATCAATTGCCAACAACCATATTAGTAGCATGTCTTTTAGAGATATCATTGCCAAGAGATGAATAAATGTCTTCAATAGATGTTAGCTTTGCATTCTAAATATTGGCCATTGCATCACGTGTTTTTTTCCCCCGATGGACGTCAATTGTGATATTCAAATATCCCATGAAGAAGATTTGAATCCGAAGGTGTGGAGTTTGCAGAAGTAGATCCAACTTCTGTTAGAGGCACAAGCATGGGCAAACTAAGGAGAGTGACGCAAATGCAATTTTACGCATACATGCTTCATTAATGTAATCACAACAAACACGTATTTTACTTTAGAATTGATTGGAGCAACCATCAGAGGACCAAATTCATAGTCTTGCATTGAATATAATTGCTCAATTGCTTGCAACTTTTGAAAAGTCACAAGACAATTTTATTTTTTCCATAATATGCGTGTCTTATGGAGGAATCGTAAATAAATTGATTTATTTTGGAGCAGCTCAACAACAATGTTACACAATTGAGGAAAAGAGGTTCAACTACAAATTGAAATGTTGAACAACTAGCTGTAAGACATTTACAAAAGAGTCATGCTATCAAGAGCGCATGCCATCTCATACAAGATTTATTTTGTGGATGGATCAGGTCGTACCCAAAAGACAAGGCTTGGAAAATCTCATGTTAAAATCTATGCGTAAAAAAATTCGGAATGTGTTGGCACTTAACCCCTAAAGGACCAAGACATTTTCCCCTCAAAATCACTCCAAAACTGCCATTTTCAGCGCATTCAACACAAAATGATACCAAATGTTTTTCTTGAAAATTTAAACATAGGATCTTGTACTAGGGTTGTATGGGAGTGTGTGGTGAAAATTTTGGTAAGTTTGATTGCACGGATTGAAAGATATCAGCCTTTGAAGTGAGACATAATCTCTTTTTGAGGTCATACTCAACACCTTCAACAAACTTCGACCACCTTCTATGGCAACTTTTTGCACTACGGGCCATGAATTTATTATGTCAAATTGAAAAGGATCATGTAAGGCACATGTGCACCAAATTTTAGAAGAAAAAGAGGTGTAGAAGACGTCCTAAAAAATCCTGCAATGCAACTACGTGCTGAGAATCAACAATACACTTTATATTTTGCATATATCATATTTTTCTCAAATTTTTGAAATTCACAAATCTGTATGGTAGCCGCAAAGATCTCAATTTCTTTTCCAAGAAGACATTTTCTTTCTTGTAAATGGACAAAAACTCGAATTTCTATTGAATTTAGAAGTTATTAAAGTTTTGTGATAGTATTTGTGATATGTCAAACTAAACTGCTGCACTATTTGTATATGTAAGTGAAAGTAAATTGTAACTTTTGAACCGTAAGTCGGAATTCTACGAAATTTGTGTCTATGTAAGCCAATCAAAAGTTGTCAATTCACTAAAAAATCTCAGAAAATAATGCCTAGAATTGTGAACGTGGTACCTTACCAAAACTCAAAATGTTCCCCAAGGGGACTTTGGTCCTTCAGAGGTTAATCGTCCATTATTGCGTTGTTGTTGCTATACAAAGGCAACACCGCTCATTCATGATTTAAAATTCCAATTGAGTTGAACACAATTTTTTTGTGCAACATCCTTAGATAAAATTATTTGGTGGACTGTCGTCTAAAAAAAGATTGATAACCACAAGAGATCGAGAGTCCTTACCAACATCAAATAAACAAAAAAAATACACTAAAACAAATATACTTAGTACACCCTCAAGGAAAGAGATGCAAATCACACGTACCAAAGCGACTCGCACGCCAAGAAGGGAGAGTCAACGAGTACAAGATAGTGGGAAAGTGTGTAGGAGCCTTTACTAATGGCTACACCATCACTTACAAGCAAGAACTCACAATCTCTACTCTCCATCCTAACTCATAAGGCTTGATTTGACAAAGACGTCAAGTCAAGGATGTGTGCGGCGCTATACGCACACACACACAACCCTTAGTGGATGGAAATCATCCTCGGATGAATGCAGTGTGCCACCTTACATTCCTAAACACGTAGATTAGTAACAAACTAATCTACGCTAAAACACTACGATGCGGAGAAGCCCTGAACGCCACGCCCCGTGATATGACTAATATGGCATACGACGCTCATTTTTTAGGATGAGGCGCCAATGGTCAATGTGAGCCGCAAAAACGGCTCACGGTGATGAATGGACCTCACATCGGGTCCATTAAGGCTAATGAGTGGTGAAAATGGGTTATCCCATGGACTAGCTCGTGGTTTTTTGATTAAAATGGCCAAGTGGCCTTTCCCCTCACTAAAAGAGGAGCCATTTATGGGCAATCGCGGAATTTATGTAGTTAGCCAAAAAGGAAGAAAAAAAAAGAGGAATAAACCAGAAAAGAAAAGCAAAGAGAGAAGGGAAAAAAGACAAAAGAAAATTAGAAAAGAATTAAAATGAGTAGTGGTGGAGAAGAATTTACCTCCTATCGAGTTGTAGACCATATTCGGTCACGATGAAGAAATCACGAAACCAAAAAAATGGGAGAAGAAGAAGGAGGATGGTGAGGAGAAAAGAAAAAAGAATGGGGCGTTAAAAGCCCTTAAAAAAAAGTCAAAAGGGTCCAAAAGAAGTGGAAAAGAATCCTCATCAATCACTAAGTAAATTAGGAATTACCCCAAGCAAGGGGAATTCAATTTAGGTAGGTTAAATTAGATTTTTTGCACCTTTGAAAATTAGCTAATAGCTCACTTATTGAGATCATGCACACACATGTGGCATGGAGTCAAAGTTTAGATTTAGATATTCCTTGGTTAGTGGGACACCCACTTGTGTTAAATGCAAGGGTGGCTAGTGAATTATTGCTTTTTAGTTACTAGTTGTTTAGTGTGACCATTAATGTGCCCACCCAAATTGGCGGCTGTGAACGACGAAGGGAACGACCTTGGGAACAAAGAAGGGAGCAAGGGTCTTGGGGTTACCCCCTTGGAGGGCGCTCATTCGAAGAGTGGGAGGTAGGAGTGAGAGAGGTGTGTGGTAAGAGCTAGGAAACCGAGAGAGGTGTGTGGAAGGAGAGAGAGAGGTAGGGTTTAGATTTCCCCCTCCTGTGGGCTGGAATGTGATTCAATCGTTGTGAAAATAGGAGAGTAGATAGATTAGAAAGTTGGCTTTCCAACAAGCTCAAGAACACGCGGATCGGAGCTGTGACGACGAAGATACGGGCGGCGGAGTGAGGACGACCAGCTGGAGGATCGATCGGTGGCGGATCTCATACGGCCTCAGGTTTTCCCTCGTCAGTAGCGGAGTTCTTGTCCAATCGGGCTAAGATTTTAGGAGTAGATAGATTAGAACGTTGGCTTTCCAACAAGCTCAAGAACGCGCGGATCGGAGCTGTGACGACGAAGATACGGGCTGCGGAGTGAAGAGCACCATCAAGATGAGCAAGATCACGAGCTGAACAAGAGGAGCAAGATCACGAGCTGAACAAGAGGAGCAAGATCACGAGCTGAACAAGAGGAGCAAGATCACGAGCTGAACAAGAGGAGCAAGATCACGAGCTGAACAAGAGGAGCAAGATCACGAGCTGAACAAGAGGAGCAAGATCACGAGCTGACCAAGCAAGTCGAAGGCTAAGGATGGAGGGTGAACCGAATTAACTCAGGGAGCCCCTTTTCTTTTCTCCATCGAACCTCTTCAATTCCATGTGTATGACTTGAACCCTAATTTTCTAAATACAAAAACCACGCGGAAGCGCTGCCAATTTTTCGGTAGAATTAGGGTTTGCTATATATTCAACTAAATAACCGATTAGAGCGCCATTAGTAAGTGAACACAACTGGAGGCTCACTCTTAGTAAGGCTGGGGTGGATTCTTGTGTGAATGAATGTGATACATGCATAGGAATGTGGTGCATGATCTTGAATAAAGTCATATGTTGAAGGTGCACTGCTGGTCGCTGGCTGGGAGGTCCAGGGTCGAGTCAAATGATCAATTGAAGGCTGCCATCGTGTTAAGCAAGAAAAACTAATAAGAATACAAAAAACAAACGTAAAAAACGGAGTCATAATCACGAAGATAATGAAGAATTAAACTTTTAACATAAAAAGAGGAGCCTGTCTGCTGGTTGCTGTTGTTAGGGTCGCACTTGGGCCTAGAATTGGTGGTTAAGGTGCTAATCAAGTTCACAAGGAAAAATTGAACCTAATGGAGCTTTAAAACATTGGAAACAAAGCTTTGAGGCGGAATTTACGCTTGTCTAAAGGTTGGATTCAACCTAAGGCTCAATTCAGCCATCACATCACTAATTATTAACGAACCCTCTTAAGTGACCACGCCTTGGGTCATCATGCTTGTATGAATGGTTAAAGTATGTTTGCACAAGGGGCTGCATCCCATATGTAGGATCTTGTGTTCAAGATAAGCCACCCCATTAGAGGGCGGTTTATTTGGCTCACAGTCAACAATCTTGTTTTTCAAGCTATTGATTGTATGCTCTAGGACATAACGGAACCAATTGTGTCTTCTAAAGCAATCACTTTTGTGATGTGAAGCAATTTCAGACAGAAAAAGACTATTTGTTGTTTTCAAGGGCTTGTGACCAGTCATTGTTGTAACATCAATCAAGGAGTCTTATATGTGGGGCCACGTTAAGGTGTGCACCTTATGTCAATATATGTGTGCCGCTACAATCTCTATGACGCTTGATGACTTCGGAAATCAGGCGTTTGTGGATTGATTTTTGGCGCTTGGAGAAGGGAATCTAGACATTGTTGAGGAAGACTATGTCCAATGTCTACACAATATAGTATTGCCAAGGAACAAACTATGGAAAATCTAATTGACGCGGTTGATTCCGAAATTGCAAATGGCCGTGGCGCAAGGGAATTTTATAGTAGTTGCACTATTCTTGCAATACGCAACAAAGACTTGGTAATATGAAGAAGAACTCCGGTCTTTTATGAAGGGACGCAGTGAATAAAGTGTCTTTCTGTTCCACCACTAAACTAGTGTCCACCAGACATAGGTTTAGTAGCATGGAATTATTCACCCTCTCGAGGATAGAGACTTGGTAAAATTTAACAATGTTGTACTTGGCATGGTGCATATGTAATGACATCAAACGCATTGTCCACCGTTGCTCGGCTCAAGTGATTGAAGGGGAAGTCTTTTGAGGTGATTTTGAAAGGTGCGTTGCATTTATACTATGGATTTTTTTGGTTACTAAGAGCCTTGAACTTCCATTTCCAATACGTTGTCGTGTTGTAAATTACTACACTATGTAAAAAGATAATATAGATACAAAAAGTGTGGTCGTAGAGTGACCTACAGTTTAATTCAATGTGGGAACATTTGGAGCTTGTTAGCCTAGCTTGGATGTACTACATCTCTTGTCTCTAGCTCAGGGGTAGGTAGGTGGCCAGTTGGCTGCTTATTTTTCTGCTCTCACTAGCAAGTGCCAAACCGCAGCCGCCCGAACAGTTCAACGAGCTCAATGAGACTCGAACTCGGAATCAGTCGGCGGATAACAAACGGGCTCTAACAGCCAACCAAGTCTGCAACTTGGCGATTATCATCGAGCCCGCAATAGTCTTATACTGCTACAGATAAGTCGTTTGTTTCTTAATTTGACTTTACTGTGGACCATCTTTTAGATGGAAAGGCATCTATGGCTACTTAAATTTGCTTAGCCGTTTCCAATTAAAGAAATGTCATTGAGTTAGTGTTAGGGAAGGCAAGCTTCTTGATGAAGTTATCGAAAAACATATAAAGGGTAGATGGTTGCCGTGCCTTATGCATTATTTCAGGTCATTATTAGTTTGGATTGTTTCTTCTTAGTTTCTATAGGTTGATAGTATGGCTTCTCAAGACCCTGATGATTGGGAATTCCCTTTAGCTCACTCACCGGATGATCTAATTCAACTTTCTCAACCATCAACATCAAGGCGACGTGAGCAAGAGGAAGCAGGGCCTTTTGAGCGTCGTGTTCAACCACGTACCGCTTTTGATCCTCAACAAGTTGCTTTGACAAGTTTAAGAAGTTTACAACCGGAGGCAAGAACTCTAGTAATCGTCTTGGAGGCTGGAGATGTGCTTATCGAAGGCCATCAAGTGGTGTTTGAAGGGTGTTTTCAAAACACTAATGAAGGTCAAATGGTAACCCGCTTATCCAATGACATTGGTCACCGTCTTTGGCTTCAAGGCCCGCTCAGACACTTGGGTAGTGAAAGACGAGCAAGTTACCTTGCTACTATTCTTCGTGAGATTCTTGACTTTTTACATGTTTAATCCATCTAGGGGCTGAAGTTGAGACAAAATATTGTTATTTCTCTTTATTTATTTATGGTTAGTTGTTGTTGAAGAAACCCGGTCTTTAGATTGATGACCAGATAGTTAGTGTTTAAAAATACAAAAGATAGAAGGGGTAGAGGGATGATAAGAGTTGATAAGGGGGAGAATTTGGGCAACCAATGGGGTTTAAGATGCCCATGTGGCCTTTGAATGGGCTGAGGTTAGTTGTGATTGGCTCTTTTCCTCGTTTTGGGGGTTGGGTTCTTCTTTACCAAGGAGGGGCTGGACTGCGAGGGCTCTCTCTGGTTGTTTTTGTTGTAGTTTGTTTTGGATTTTAATTGTGTTGTAGCCTTTGTTGTTAGCTCTCCATGAAGCTATCACTCGGTCTTAGAGCTAAAAGTATGAGTGAACGGCGCCTTGTCGAACACAAGGGGGTCTACTGCCCCATGTTTTCATGAGCAGTAGGTTTGAAGCCTTGTAGCGAGTTGTACAAAGTATATCTAAATGACATCTTTGGTGAGTATTTGTACACTGTAAATAGCTTTCCAAAGAGCTATCTTATGCTCTATTTCGAGCTTTTGTGAAGTCATAGCACTAGTTTGAAAGAAGAGGGGTCAGCTGATTTGAGTTTTTGTAAGAAGTAACTTTGATTGCACATAGCGGCTGGCCAGATGAGTTTCTGAAAGTAAAATTTGGTGTGTATGTGGTGTATTTTAGTGGCTTTTCAAGTAGCTATAGCACGTCTCATTCCGAGTTTGTATAAAACCATAGTGGTATTTTGAATTAGAAGGTTAATCAAGAGTTTAAAAGAGAGTTTGAGTTCGGTTTATACTTAATGAGAGATTAGATAAATGATTTCAAAGGGAGTAAGGGTATATAGGAGAAGGGTATGAAATGGTTAGGGTATGTAAGGGTAAGGGTATGTGGGATTGAGGTTAATTAGGGAATTAATTATCTTAATCAAAGTTAATTGTGTTAAGTAAGATTAACTAGTCTAATTGTAATCAATTAGCTTAACTAAAATTAAGTGGATTAATCAAGGTTAATCATTTTAGTTAAATATAATTATCTTAACTATTAATTAATTATTATTAAGTGGAATTAGTTAATTTAATCAGAGTTTGATTAAGGCTTGATTTAGATTAAGGATAATTAATATTTTGAGTTAAGTTTTTGAGAGACAAGTTCTACAAGACATCTGCATCATGTCTTATTATATGTACATCGAGTTTTATTATACAAGTTGAAGATCGGAGGCCTTTCTGATATGGTGAATGAGGACTTATAAGTTTATATGGACTTGGACACAAATCATATGTTCTATATTCTCCCTTTCCCTCTCTAAACTAAGTGCAGCCAAGAACCCTGTGTTTTCCTGAAGCAAAGACTCTCTACACGACAACGCCACAAGCCATTTCCAAATTGTGTTGTGTATGCCATGACTATCAACAAGTAACAGAGACAACAATTTCCAAAGTTGATATCAACCTGGTCAAGGATATTTTTTCACATGGACAACTATATGTTGCATTTTTGCTTGCAACGGCTTCCAAAAATGTTTTGGTGCTTTTGGAAAGAAGATTACATGGAGATGACAAAATATGCGCAATGTTGTTCACAATAAAGTTCTTTGGTGATTGGATTTTGTCGTCACTTAATTCTCTAATGACTCCAATTTTTGACAAGTTTTATGTCACTGGAAATTGCCCTTGTCCCATCAGGACGACGAGTATCTAAACTTGTTTGTTCATAAAAATAATATCATATTTAAATTTATTACAATGATCCATTTATTAGCCGTCAAATGATGATCGACACCATAGACTTGGAAAGGGGGAAAATCATAGTTTAAAATCAACTGTCGACTTGGCTGTTGGAGCTTCTCGCTATGACCCCTTAAACTCTAAAATTTGAATTGTCAACTATATATTTTCACCTTAGATCATAAACACTCGAAATACCTTGTGCATCAAAGACAACTATCTCTCACCATAGCATGATCCATCCTTAGATCAAAACTCAAATTGTGGGGAAATAAAGCAACGCTATCTTGTGAGCAGTGAGAGGCAAGCGGTGGACAAAAAAAATTCAGAAAATTGGAAAAAAATGGCAATTAATTTTTTAAATGTGAAATTTTGGTACAACTACTAATTTTGGAGACGAATTCTATACAGAGTATTAAATTAAGAAGTTGTCCTATAACCGTGGCACTTGAGTTTACAATTCTCAAGCTTCTGGAATAACCTTTTTTAATATTTAATTTTTGAATAATCTACATTTGTATGGAGCCATATATAGAGTCTAAGAAGAGTTTGTGATTTTAAAATGAAAGTGTCCTGCTAATATATTTCACTATACTGGTTCAACATCGGTTGAATTAATTCTTCATTGATATTGCCGTCATTTGAATAATATGGGTACTAACGATTTTAACAAATGTATTAGGGTGGTATTGCAGAGGTATCAAATGGATATCACCATAGTATTACATGGATACAACATAGGTATCACTTGGATCCACATGGATATCACCATAGTATTACATGGATACAACATAGGTATCACATGGATACCACATGGATATCACCTAGGTTCAATGTTGAGTACGCCAATTAATTATTCATAACAAACTCAGTATATACATGAACTGTATTCATGTCTACGTCTATGACTTTGCAACTCTGCGTCAAAGCAATCTAAAATTGTAGATATTTTTGAGAAGTACGACAATATAGCCTATCTTACTCTTGGGTAGAAAAGTTGGCAAGCTCTAGGATCCGCATGATTTCATTGAAGTTATAGCTGGGAGCATGCATAAATAAGTCCTTGTAATCCATTTTACCAAGGTAATGTAAGATGTAATACACATGCTTGCAATACTTCCATTGTCCCTTCTTCCCCAACGCCTCCAATTGCATCTTTAGAAGTCAAGGCAGGAACACCCCGGAAGGTCAGTCAAGGTGATGTAATAGAACCTGTCCTTTTCTATGTCAAGAGTAAAAATGCATCTCCATCTCGGATATGATAAGGCATAGAGGTTTGAGACGTAACAATTAATCATGAGAGCGGCGTTTGACCACATATTGCATTGTTCAATTGTTGGAACATTTGTTGTTTTACAAATTGTGTAGCCGTTCTTGAAGGTGTGGTAAGAATTCGGATTTGCTGGAACGAGGAAGTGCGACCTTAGAAGGGGCATGTCCATAGACGTTTGGAATTATCTTTGTGGTAAAAGAGATCCACGCTGCTGCAACTGGAAACCTGCTTCTTCCAACGCTAGTACGTGCTGCACTATTAAATTAGTGCTAATCTTCACATGCCATGTCATTAGAACTATTGGCTAATTGACCACAAATAGTTTCTTGGACTCCTTCACACAACGACCAATGTCATCAGGACAAAATGAGAATTCAGCGAAGACATTCCATGGTGGTCTGTAATCTTTCTTCATACCGGCATATGTAGAGACCAAAGCCCCATGACTCCCATGCCCAACCTTAGTGTTGCACTGCTCTCCAGTGTGAACTTGTAATGTTCGGCATTTTCGAGCAGACTTTTTAGAGAGGCCGACAATGTGCCACTTCAATGGATCACAGTCCGATTCCAAAACGAATGTTGTATGGTGGACTTCCGAGTCTTGTTCGCTAAAGGCTTCTTCAATACGCGCTCGAGTCACTCTTTGGATATCACAAGGGACAAAGTAGTTCAGTGTATCCGATTTGTGGGAATCGTGGAGAGACCCGTGTGGCATGTCAAGCTTGCGCTTCGTGGATCCAAAAATTTCAGCACCTTCTATGCCGCCCATCCTAGTTAGTAGATCCTCACCCCAGCTATGAATTTGGGATCTCCTGAGCGTTGAGCAGAGCGCAGACAAAGCATACCTTTGTCAGGACCTTTTCTAGACGTGCCACCTTTCAATCATGTACGATACAAAGTAATCTCCATGAAAACACAAATGACGTCGTCCACAATCGTTGTATACAAACATGTCATCATATTTCTGAATTGTTGTAGCCAACAATTGTGGACAATTTCCGCAAGGTTGCACAATGGCATGTCGGATCTCTTGGCAAGTCTGAGATCTTGAGTAAACGCAACAACTGTCATTAATATGATTTTTAAATTTTTTTGAGAGTGAACATTGAAGGTTACGTATATCAAAGTAGGAATGAGTACTCACAAGCTGCATAGCACCGCCCCATTGTTGATAATGGAAGTGCCAGAAAGCCATCCAATCCGCCAAAGTTCAACGCCCAGTTTTGGTAGTTGCACCGGAAGACTTTCACCAGCCACAAATTATATTGTATTAAGCTTCAGCCTCCTCTTGAGTCTTCGCATTTTTTCAGTTCTTGTAGAGGGCTATGTACAGCGCTGCTCTTGGCAACCGGGAATAATGCTTCTGGTAGTGGCGCGCTTAAGACACTTAGTCCAATGGAACAAACAAGTCTATTATTTATTCTCCATGGACTTGCCCTTGTCATCGTTGCCATAAACTCGCCAAATGGCATGCCAATTTGCACTTGTACTGTCTGCCATGAATCCTTTGAAGTTTGTTCTTTTTGCCCATGGTTCTAACTTCTTCATTGTATCATTCAAGTTTTCCTAGAACAGTTGTGGGCTTCAACATCCTCCGATTACATGTCGCACATAGCAATTGTCATGACTCTATAATACTTACTGTTGTACACATGACATGCCATGGTAGTCCAGCCCTTGATCCATTTTACATGATCAAACATCAGCCAACAATCTTGAAGGTCCCCTCCGATTTGCATACGCTTAACAAGGTCAACACTACTACTTGGGCGATCAACGGACATCTTTAATACAAAAACTTTACCTCTAAATTTGACCCGGGAACTTGTTCTCATGGATGAATTTGAACTTTGACGACTCATTCAGGTCCATGATGTTGTCCATTACTTTCTTCCATCCACTATAGAACCTCTTGCATGTTGATACAAGATTTCTAATGTTTGGAGATGATAGAGTCTCAAATTGGTCCAGGACAACATCCATTGAGGCTCCTTCAAGGCTCAACGATTTGGAGCCCGGACGGATCAAGTAGTCGGAGAGGAAAGTCTTACTCATAGCCATGACTATTGCTGAGTTGGTTGCCTTTGTTGTTTGTTGGACTTCCTTTGCAACGCAGTCATGCACGACGTCCATCGCGGTTTGATCAATGCCTTTCAAGATGTAATGATAATGATGTCCAAAATGAATGGCCACTTGCTCCACTTGGTTTGATTTGTTCGACCTTTGTTCCTACACTTATAGTTACAAGTCGGGTTTGGGCATTGGAGATTCCTAGTACATGTTGACTTCCGGTACGTCAAGCCAAAATCATATTTGATGTTTGTAGTCATCGTCCGGCACCATGCATGGCCGTCATATTGTATGGTCATTCCATCAAAGCCTTCACTCAGCGCAAGTTATTCATGAACCATATTCTTGACTTTAAACATCATAAACTTTCAATCCTTCCAGTAAAAAATATTGCAATTTTGTATGAAAGATACTTTGTAAGTCCAAATTGAGATCCAAAGGTCAAACACTAATTAAAAGTGTACGTGCAATATAATCCTTTCCTCATAGCACTTAAAGCATCAAACTATTAAAGCCAAATTTTCACAAACAATAATCGTGACAAAGTCAAGTTTTTGAAGGAATTGACAACTTGACTGTAACTCACACAAGTACGCTAAGACGTATTTACCATCCAAATGGTTAACACAAATTAGGGTTTGGAAAAACATTACTGTCACAATTGACTTTTCTTCGCGCTATTAGTCGCGTGCTCCTGTATAAATTGTCGTGCCACTCACCTGCACAATCGGGAAACTTGACTGTGTGAGCGGTCGGAGAGCGGTTAGCGTGAGCGGTGAGCAGAGATCTGTAGGCAAGTATTTATTTTTATTTTTGGGATTATAATCTATTAGGGCCTAAAGCGGTGGAATTTTATCAAGTACATTAGTTGAATATAATTCTGTAATCCTGTAACCGGAAGACAATATTTACATTATTTAGGAATTACAAGTATTGGTAGTGGAGTATACTATCCTATTGCCGTGGAATTAAACGTCATGAAAGATTGAAAGCGCAATATAAAAATCCTTGCAATGATAAGTACAATGAGAGAGGGTGATAAAGAATGCCTAATATCGTGGATAAATACATATGGGCGAAGTTGAAAAGGGAGTGCATGACTTACTTTGCTTTGGCAAATGATATGGGACATTGACATGTTTAGATATTTTGTGACGAGATGCCACAATAGGATCGCCGCTTCCAGCACCCTCTGGGAGGTGATTTAAAAAACAATTACTAACTCATATTATTTTTGGCATTTTTTATTATCCCGCGCTCTTATTTTCATTCACCAACACCCTTTACTATATGTTGATAAGAATTAAGTATATTTTATGTGTGAGTCTATTTATATTACATTCTGTTTTTCCTTTATCTTATTAATTCCTACAACTTATTTTACCTTATGTGGTCAAAAATGAAATATAAAAAATGAAAACTTTATTTTAAGCTACTCTATGGTGAAATCCTTTTGATTGTTTTAGAGTTTCAAACTCCGAAACGGTAAAAGATTGTCACTTGTCACCCCTAGGTTGTTAAAATAATTGTGGTTCCTATTATGCTCTGTCTATTCTTGCTCTATATACATGACTTAGTTATCATAGACCAATAATGCCATATATTGAACTATGTCAAACACATCAAGATAAATACAAACTGCCAATACTGAAAGAAAATTCAGTTCATCTTTACAACCAATCACCAATAAAAATGTATGTATGGGATATATATTTGTCATATTTCAAAATCTAGGCTAGACAATCTCAATACCATATATGAAGCCAATGAATGAAGTACAAAATATATAAATAAGAGAAAGGAATAATACTTGCAAAACCAAAGCCACATAAATCACAACAACTCATACAAAAAATCTAAGTTGAATTTTCACTGCCCTCTATTGCTACGGCCAGGGCGAATTGACCTCCTCGCTGGGACTTATCCGAGTTGGGCCCCATCTTAATTGCATGGGGTCATTTTTTGGCCCTCTTATTTTGGGGGTCCAGAGGCTTTTTTTGAAATTTTTTGGACAAATTTGGGGCCTATGGCTATTGTTTACACGCACGGGATCCTTCCTTGCTATAAATAGGGACCCATCCAAAAACAAAATGGGGGCCAGGTTTGGCTCCACCACCTTGTGGCCCCCTCGGGTAAGTCCCACCGAGGAGGTCAATTTGCCCTAGCCCTATTGCTACCACATATACAAACTAATTAACGCTAGGGTTGAAACCACAGCTCTTGTAAACTGATTGTGGAAAATGTGCTATAGCAAAGGCATATGCATAGTCTCGGCATATGTTGGACGTGTAAATGACTTTGGAGGAGACATGGTGGAGGCCATCAATTTTCCAAAGAATAGATAATATAAGTAAAGATAAATTAAAATGATTTCAGTAGAAAGACGAAAAATTCATTAAAAAATGAACTTACTTACTCAAACGGTTGCGCTTTGCCACATGACAAATTGGAACCTCATCTTCACCAAAGACAATATTTGATCCGGTTGGAATTGATAAAATTGTAGCATCTTCTTGAAGAGCAAAAGAAGCGCCTCAAAAATGAGTGCATTGGCATCAAAGCCAATTAGACGTCGATCTAGCCTCTTTTTTGCAAGAATAAAAGCTCTTGAACTTAAAAAAAAATCAGATTTGGAAACAATTAAATGAAGATTGAGTGCATAAAAAGCCACTTTTAATAAGTTGTACTTGCACCTGTGGCAGCAATGGCATCCTCAGGTTGACCATATCTCCCTTCACAAAACCAAAAGAAATATTAAATCAGGTACCGAGCTCTTTAAATCTAAACCCTTAGTAAATGCTTTTGTGGATAAAATGTCGACTTCTGAGTGACGATTGGCCATTGAGATCGAAAACACTCACCTAATGAGATGTTCTTAAGGATTGCACCCTCGATCTCTTTGCTCAGCTTCAATGTCATGCCTACAGTCTGACGCAATGAAACCAGGAGCCACAACATTCAATAGAAGGAATTGTGCAATCCACTCATCAATATCCTTTTGGATGATTTTGTGAAACAGAGTGAGGTTTGTCACATGCTTGGAGGTGCCGGCACTGGTAGGCCTCTTTGGCCTAGCCAGCAACCAACTACTAAAGTCACCCCTCCACCCAAAGCCATCCAAAGGACCGTGGTTGTAGCTAAGATCAACATAGTCCATGCTTCCAAATGGATGGCATACTTGTCGAGAGATGCATATGAACACGTTTCTTGAGCATCCGTATCGCGATGATATCTTGCCTCACGAGATCAATAATCCAACTCTCAAATCCAATTTGTGAATGAACAATCTAAAACTTGATGAATGTTGCTTTCATTGCTAAATGTGATATACTTTTGTTGTCACCACTAGATTTAGATTACAAAAGACTAGAGCCTCGATAGGCCTTGCCTTCACAGTTTGAATATAAACTACAAACCTATGCCGGCACCGGCAACCCCCATGTTAGCACCGACAGCCTCCATGCAGCTCCTATGTTGGCACCGGCAGCCTCCATGCTCACACCGGTAGCCCCATGTTTGTATATAAACTACAAGCCCCTGCCGGCACCGGCAGCCCCTGTGTTAGCACCGGCAGCCCCCATATTAGCACGGGCAACCTCCATGTAGCCCCCATGCCGACATCGGCAGCCCCCATACTGACACTGACAGCCTCCATGTTGGCACCAAAAGCCGCCATACCAACACAAACAGCCCCCATGCCGGCACCGGCAGCCTCTATGTTGGCACTGGAAGCCCCCGTGGCGGCACCAGAAGCCCCCATGGCGGCACTGGTTGCCTCCATGTTGACATTGGTAGCCCCCATGCCGGCACCGGCAGCTCCATACAGCCCCATATCGGCACCAATAATCTCGGTCGGCAAACAACAAAAAGCATTGAGAGTGCATGCAGATATCAACTAGGAGTTACTATATATTGAAATGACAACCAAATGAAAGAAGTTACGTGAATAACCTTCAATCCAAAAACAAGTGCCATGAAGTCTCTTGTAGGCACTCCCAAAGGAGTGCCGGTGCCAGCATCCCTCTCAAGCACACTCTTGAGAATTTTATGCGATTTCTAAAATGGTGTGGCACATTAGCAATGGAGCTTGGATGAGAGAGTTATGCATGAATGAAGTTTTGAGTTGACATACTTCATCCACACATATTCCACTATTCAAAGCTCAATTTCTAACGTGTCACATCATTTTAGAAAGTTCATCACAAGCTCTAGAGCGTGAATGAAATATAATGGACTTATCATTCATTATCAAAGAGGTGCAGCTAGTGGCATTCTTTTTTACTATGCATTGGAGTTTTTGTAGGCACTTCCAAAGGAGTGCCGGTGCCGGCCGCCCTCTAGAGCACACTTCTAAACATTTGAGCCCTTCATGTCTTTGTGCCTCGTCCTTGATGTCGTCTTTCTTACGTTGCAATGGCATTGCATCATCCTCTCTAATAATTAGCAAACTCTTACCTTCACCAATCTCTAATGATAGGGCACAAGGGATATCTCCTAAGTCATCCTCTAGGCCTTGCCTCTTCCCATCCTTGCCTTCGTCAACTATTTACTACTTGAAAAATGAAGCTTCGCATTTCCGTCTTTTCTTCTTTTCTTCAACCATATGAACATGTATTCTAGTGACAATTTCATCTAGAATCTGCAACAAATCACATGTCCTATCAATCTAATTAGAAAGCAATGCACATGGCAAAAGATCGACCAAGTACCTCCATGATTGAAGTTCGACTCACCCCCCCCCCTTGAAAAGAATCAATTTCTTTTGTCTCCAAGTATGGACCAAGTCGGCCAAGACCCAGAGGGCTCGTGAAGTTATTTGAGAGGTTGGTGAAGGTACGGACCTAGATGTGGATGCCGATTTAACTACTGGCGCACATAATTCTCCAAGTCCAAAATGTATGGACAACGTTATTGTCGGGCACAATCTACTTACTCATTTTGCAAATAGAGGAATCCAACCGTGATGTTATCGATTGGTATATCACCCAAGTACCTAAACATTGCTCCAGTGTAGCATGATGGACTCTCCTAGGCCTCTCTATAAAGCAATGCACAATAAAGACCATCCAAAAGAAGAAAGGCCACTATATATCCCACATACACCGAAAAGTGGATGAACTATCACATTGATAGAATCTAGTGACATGGGTTCTATTTCTACCCCAATGATATTCATCTTTGTGTGTTGGGCTTTTGCAAAAAGTGGGTTTTTACTTGCCCAAATAATGTCCCACAAATCTGGCATGTTAAGAAGCACCAATCTCAAGCGGTCAAAGATCATTGCCCCCAAGCGCGTTGGTTTCTAGCTTCTACAAAAGCGAGAAGTGTCTTCCCACCAACACTTCCAAATAATCAATTTTGATGGTGTTGGCCTCGTTGCATATCCAGTTCCAGAGGACGTTGACAAGCATCCTACGTTTCGGTTCACCAAAGTAGTGAAGCGTCGTTTAAGCCGGCCAATTGCTACCCAACTTCATCAATGGAGGTCCGCCCCTACAGGCTATGTTGAAGGCAGTGATTTGGATGCGCCTAATGTTAACCTTCAGCGGGTTGATTGCATTGTAGATCTTGAGGTTGACTCATCTACTAGCCACGCCTTAGAGCATTGTTACGTTGAATTCCATTCCGGCTTGAACATGTCTAGACTTTGTTTCAATGTAGGGGAAGGTCAACCAATTTGGTTGGTCATGGGTTAATTACAAGCATTTATACTTTTTCTATGGGGGTCATGTGCAAGCTTGGCAAGCTAGAGAACTTGTTTGTTCATGTCGCAACATTCAACCTCAAGGAACTCATACCCGTAGTTAGAGTAATTCTGCTGTAGAAGTTTGCTTGAAACTTTGTAGGCAGACAAGAACTAGGGACGTTACTATAACATTGATCGTTATACAACTCGCCCATATTGTTGTGTTTTGTCTTTGCCTCATATCATGTTTGAACACCATATTCATTAAAATGAGACATTTCGGAGTTTCAATTTATCATGGTGTCTTTTTTTAGTCAATTTATAATTTCATTAATTTGAGACTATGTATTAAATTGAGACTTAATCTCCATTGAAAATGCTAAATAATCTAGTTGTATCATGGATTGTTGAATTCATCTTGTATGAAATTGAATATCATATTCAATTGTATGTGCAAAGGTAATAGATTATAAAAAATGTACCAAGATATGGAGGATATTACCTAAGAAAAACTAATACATCCAAAAAAAATCATTGCGAAAATAAAATTACTGTGGAAAATAGAAGCAGCAATAAATGTGATAACCCCTCTAAGTAGGGTTTAAAATTGGACTAAAATACACATATACACTCATTTAAATTCCACCTAGAATGCATACCTTTTCATTTGAAACAGAATTAATTACCAATTTCAAGAGATTCTACTATTTCCAAACAACAAGGTCGTTGAAATACCTAGCGTTGAAAAGTTAGCATGTATTGTAGCAATCCATTCAATAATTGCTATCAATAGAAAGTATCGATGCATCAAAGATAAATGTACAATTTATGACACTCACAATGTGAACCGCCATTATACATCAATGATGAAACACAATTCCTGCCTCTGTTGTATAATATTGAAAGCAACACAATACATCACTACATGTAACTACAAATACTAATCTATTTCTATCTACAAATATGCTATGCGCACATTTAAAGAGTACAAATCCATTCTACAGATAAAAATTCACTACATACTTAATAGAATATCCAGCACGAAAGAACAAAAAATCAAAAAAGAACATGCACCCCCCTATTTTATATTGGTAAAATAACTCTAGTCCCCAAAAACCACAAATTCCGATGGAATCTATAATTCAGCTAAAGATGCCTTGATTATGTCCACTTGTGATTTTGGAATTCTTAACCTAGAGGAGCTTGTGTTTCCACGCAACCTAGGCTTCCAAGCCGTTAAAATACAATCTGTATACACCCAGATTGGTTCAGATTCAGTCTCTTCAACCCAATTATTCCCATGATTAGAATCCCACCCTTGGTACGTTTCCAAGTCCACATGACGTTGGGATGCAGGTTTGAAGTATTGCACTTTAATCTCATGAGAATGTTCACGATCCGGATGTGGATTAGTCAACGCCAAGGCAATCCAAAATGGGCGCAAATCCCCATCAGCAGAACGCACCGCAAGTATATAGCCCTCGTACACATCTCTACCAACCCGAAACAATGGAGGAGGACAATGACGACGTTGTCCAATGAATGGAGGGTCCTCTGCATACTCCTCCCGCAACGACCCATCAATCTCATATTCATCCACCATAGATGGAGCATATCTAGATAGAGGCCAAAATCCCTCTCGTAGAAGAGACGATTCTTCCAAAGGCCCTTCGAGGGCATCCTTAACACCTCTCCAATAATACATAATATGCTCGTTCTTCCTCCTATATTCACCCGAGAGATCCTCGTTAGCCATCAATTCCCAAAGACTTAGAAACCCAGAGAGACCCTTCAAAACCTCATCATAATTCTCATGACGTCGCGGAATGAGAGGAAGCGGCTGACCACGAGGCAAAATTGGCATACCATCTGCCGTCACTTTCCACAGCTGGATTCCTCCCTCCTCCTCGGGCAACCAATCCCTATATGTACAAAGAATTTTGTACTGCATCTTTGGCAATCCATCTGAGCCCTTGTAGAACTTGAATTGTTGGCCCTTTGTGTGACCTGTAAGGGCCTCTTTGCCAATGCACAAATATCCTTCTAAAAAGCCCTTGAAATCGGGCACCTCTTCAATGAGGTGTGGAATAACTGGCATTTTCTCAGCATCCATGAATGATTTCATCAAGAGTGGAATCGTTGGATAGCTATTTGACTTTAGTTTGGAACTCCATCTCCCAAACATTGCATCAATATCCTCGTGAGTATGACCAACAAGTAAGAAGTTGACATACACTTCACGGAAAATACCCATATGGATGAGGAGGGAAAAGAAAGCAAACACAAACCTATTTTTATTGTCCCCTGTGGCATTATCCAACTGCATCTGGAGAATTGGTGGTATTGTTTTGCAGGAACAGGCTCAACTGGTGAAGCAACAAGGGATCCAAGACACATGTTAGCATCCGCAAGCACAGCCTGAGAGAGAGGAGAAGCTCTTCCTCCCGTAAATAATTCACGAGAAGAATACGCCGGTGGACTCTCTAAGTCCCGAAGTAACTTCGCAATCGATCCAACAGTGTGGTTCGAGTCGGTGGGGAAGATATCAAGACTATAATGGGCATAACGAACATCTCCATGTCCATGCGCAATCATTCTAGTTACGGCCACAGGCAATTTCATGAAGGACTCCGTCGCTTTATTCTTGTGAGAAAAATGAGGAGATGCGGTTTTGCTATGATCCATTTTATCATGGATGATGCACACAACCTCATTCGGTTTTTCTTCCGAGTTCTTCCGGTTCCCATAATATAAAATTCGATGAGTCTGTTGAGAGGCCTGGTGTAACTGCAGCTTGACTTCCCACATTTTGTATGCGGAAGACCCCCTTGTACAAGCCTTCTTTAGTTGCTTAAGTTGGTCGCATCTTCCGCAGCGAGCAAAGTTGTCACCAAGCTTCTTGGTAGAGTATTGTTCAAATTCGGAGCTCCGAATTTGACTCAGACCAGACAAAGATATTGGTTTGAGGCCAAATCTTGAATTCACCTCATTCACTTTGGACAACACTCCACTCCATTGAAAAGAGGCAGGCAGGTGTTTGGAGACCACCTTCTCCCCAGTGCCAAGTGTAGTAGTCTTATTAGGACTGTGATCAGCAGCATCATCAAGTATATCATGCAGAGTAGCAATTGCCTGTAGAGTATGAGTCCGGGGTTTCTTTGTACCAGTATTGCCGTGTGCCCCCGCCTGCATCCCATCCTTTGCCTCTCGTTTGTACCGGTAGAATGTGGCTCGGCTAACCCCCATGATAGTACACCATGCATTTTGACATACATCAATTCCATCAAGCGTCACCACATTGTTGCCATTGGAATCCATGTGGATCTGCATGTGTACATCAAGCCAGACATGTTTCTGAAAGAAAACACCTCCAATGTCACGGTAAACTTGGGAGCGAAGCACAGAAATTGAACACCGTGGAAATCGTTGAGTACAATTTCTTGGACAACATACGGTGCTCGCAACAGAGTTGATCGATTGTGAAGTAAGAAGTACTTCCTTCTTTCGTGGGGAAGGACCCTCTACTCTCAGACGAGTGGTTTCGTACTGTCGAACGCCTACCCTAGGACCGCGACGAAATACTTTTAGAGCTGCATTGTAAATGCTAGTTTGCTCTTGGTCGTACAAACTGACGTTGCAAAGAAAGACTTGTCGAGTTGGCCACGCTCGAAGGGCAAACATCCAATTCAATGGAATTTCAATCTCGTCTAAGCATTCAACAATTAGAATCGCAACATGATCATCTCCAAGTGGCCGACCACCAGTTCCAGGAACAAATCCAGAATCAACACTCTGGCAAAGTCCAATTCCAACATCAGCCCCAGATGTGTTTCTAAGGATCACGCGCTTTGAGAACCACGACGCGCGAGGAATTCCATCACATGCAGCAACACCTGGAGGCAAGGTAGGTGGAACTCGGACAACACCATCGTATGAGCGATCTTCCATCTTCAAGATATCACAATGAAATAGACAGAGGGTAAGTCATTCAGTTATATCATCATAATTGTAAAGGACACCATCAATGAGAGGAGAATGAAACAGAGAAGATACGCTTATCCTCGACACGAGGATAATTGAAGTTAAAAAAACTATAATACTGAATTAGGAGATCATTCATGGAATCCACAGTGAGTTTTGACAACTCACTCGTGATTTGAACCCGAAGAAACAAACCACATTTACACCTACCTCCGAACAAAGAGAAACATTCAGAGATTAATCAATCAAATTCAGAACTAGAAAAAAATTTCCTTAAATTTATATTTGCCAGTAACCAATCGAGATATGATTTCAAAATATTAACTCCATAAAGCCTCAGTGAGATATCCTCGAACCGAGGATAGTACTCCAAAACATTTCACGAAGATTTGAGAGCATAAATGACATTCGCAATTTTCCAAAAACCAACAATCTCATATTTGACAATTAATATTCATCATACGCCTTAGATGACATCAAACTGAAAATCAGTTATCCTCGATTCGAAGATAACTATCATAAAATATGACATGGAAATATTAAGTACCTTACCTCGGATATCCTCGACTCGAGGATAAGACCCTGGTTGGATAAACAACCAATAATGGGCAAAGACTGAAAACACATCAAACCCTGATCCAACCAATGATCACATGCAATATACTCATTATATTATCATTGAAAATCAACAAGTTTTCTTACATTATCTTCGACTCGAGGATAAATGCAATTTCTGAAACATTTTCGCCAGATTCGTACAATATTTAATCTAATTTTGAAATCACTATGATTCATTTGTTTTATCCTCGAGTCGAGGATAAGTCGTTCTTGGTTATATATATTTATTCATCTCATCTGAATATATCAGTGAAGGTTATCCTCGACACGAGGATAACACTGCTACAGTGATTCCGTCATATGCGGAGTGTCACAGATAGAGATTAAGTTTGAGTGCGAACAAGGTCCGCTGCAATGCTCAATGGTCAACAACACTTAATAACGTGCGATGGGGAGGTCGATCTTTACGCTTGCACATAAAGCTGAGGAAAAAACATTGAAATGACCGGTGCGACGCAGGCAAAAAGAAAATGAAAATGACTTCAACCAACGTGCAAGAAATTCAACAACATAGGAAATACAGCCACACTTACACTCCTTCCCCAAAAACCTATCCAAGACATTCGTGTGCCCAAAAAAGACCTAGAACAATGTAAACCTTAGTTCAATATCTTACTGCAGAGGCAAGAGCTGAAACACAGAAGTGGAAGCGGAGGCGAGGCACAGAGAGGAAAGAGTTCGAAATGAGAAATTCCAGGGGGAAGTATGAATATCGACATGAACTCCGGTGCCCAAAAAACGGAGGTGGGCGGGAAAGACTTTTTCCAACGGCAGCATTTTTGGGCGGGAAAATAATGTACTTTTCTCTCAATTTTTTAGGTGACCTTTTCAGGTTTCCGAGTCACTTCAATTTAGGAATGCGACAAACCCGAATAAAACAAAACGAGATTCGTTTTGACAAAATCGGATTTTCTAATGAATGAAAAACTGAAAGTTATATTTGGTTTATATGTAAAAAAGTAATAAAAACTAAAAAAAATCTGCTAGAAAGTCTTCAAATAAATTGATTAAAGACAAAAATAACGTCTAAATATTGAGCAAATAGTAAATTTGTAAACTAGTTCAAATGATAAGAATCAAACATATTAAAATATTATCATATTCAATATATTGAGAGAGTATTAGAATTTTGAGAGTTTTGCCTGACAATTACAGCAGTCTTTTGAGCTAATTCATGTAATTTTTTTCTAATTATAGACTATCCTTGTTTCGAGGATAGCTATTCCAATTAGAATTAGAATTTTAACTAAAAACTAGCAGTTGGTGCTTGCTTTGCAATGCATTCGTTCAACCATTTTAATGTAGTTTTCATATCACAAAATAATAAAAACAATGGTAACAACAATCTACATAAAATATAAATATGTTATGAACGTAAAATTTGTAATCAAGAGTTACAAATATATTTTGGATAAGCACAAATTGCAACACAGAAATGCAAATTTCACACACCCAAAAACTCAAGCTAGTGCTTTGCATTGCATTCGTCCAACCATTTTAATGAAGTTTTTATATTACAAACTACATTAAAAAAATTGTAACATGATTCATTGCGCGGTTGGCTGCGCAATTAACTGCGCGGTTGACTGCACCGTTCGTATAGTTCATTGTACGATTGACTGCGTGGTTCACCGTGCGGATTATGATTTTAGTAGTATGATAAGCGTAGTAAAATCTGAATCGATTTAAAGAAAATACCTATTAGAATATTAAAAGTTTTAATCTACATCATTTGGTTTAGTATTGTTTTCAAATAAGAATCAAAGAAAATTTAATTTGGTTCAGGGTAATAGTATTATATTTTCATTAAAGCATTATATGTTTCATTAATAAAAAATCAGACTTTTCTCAAATTTTGATCACTTTTAAGTAAGATGATAAATGTTTTCTGTCACATACAAGTAAAAGAAGAACTCCGGTTTAAAGGGCCGGCGTGAATAAAGTAATTGTTTGTTCCACCACTAAGTCCATGTCCACCGAGTTTATGTCAACATTTTTGTTCACAAACTTTATAAATTACGAAATAAGGAAAACTCAATACAATATTCATTATTCTTAAACAAAAATCAATGTTGAATAGAACTTAAATTATTGTTTAAATGTTGGTTGAAACTGTTCTGGGCTGTACCCCAAGCCTCTACAATATATCTTCACAAGAATGGTATAAAAGAACACCAACGAATTGGATATCAAATTATCAATTAATGACAAAATTAAACGTTAGACAAATGAAAAATTATAGAAGCACAAATGAAAAATTTAATTTGCAAAATTAAACGTTAGACAAATGAAAAATTTATCACATGCAAATTTTTGAAACAAAAATATTTATTTCAACTCATTGAACTTACATTGTACTCTTTTCTATACCAAGATAGAGTTTAACTTTGAAATGATATCAGTATTACTAAATATCATATTGTTATAGACTTGAATAAAAAAAAACAACCAATTGTTGTTGAATCATTCCATGCTTTTCAAAATGTATATCTCATAATACTTATATAAAAACTTTACTGAAATGATTTTATAAAATATTAGATGAAATTTAAACTTTGTAGCTTGATTTAGCTCTTGTAGGAAATATATACTTAATCCCTGAAGAAAATAATCTCCTTCGAGGGAATTTCTTGAGTTCGGGCAATTACCTATGATATTAAATATCTATTTTATGTGTTTTAAATTTTTACACTAGATTTTCCTTGGTCAAAGCTTTGTATAGGTGTTTTTATTATGTTTCTTGGTTTGTGGTTCGAAAGTTAGTACCACTTAAAATTAAAAATATAGACTCTGCGCAGCTCCGTATTGTTCATAGAAGTTTCTATTGACATTTAGATTTTTCTGACATAGTAAGAATATTTCCTTGTTTGCAGATGTACAAATACAAAATTTGTTTTTGATTATGAAAATATTTTTTACCCTTGTCAAACAGTTTCACACATTATTTACCAAGGAACACAAAAGCATCTTCTTTTCCTCATAAACCATATAGATCCTCATAGTTTCCCATTTTTATTTAATCTACAACGATATGTGAAGTTAACCTTGTTAGTGACTGTCTGGAACAATATTGTAAATCATATTTAGTTCAAAAAAACTACAATACGTGAATATATGACCTTTTTTGAATTCCAAATCTTTGCAGAATGTTTTTGAATATGCTACACTCCTTTTTTACCTTTAAGTATTGGTGTACAAGGAACTAGAATCATGCCAAACATAATGGTAATGCATTAAGAATCTCAAAAATAGTGCAAGTGTTTAACACTAAGTTAAGTGAACGTTTGGTTATCCACTCAACGCTGGAAAGAAATTTAACCATTTTCCTTCTTCAAATGCTAAAATCTTTCAATCCGTCCGGTCAATGTCAATGAAGTTTTGTAAGTTGATTATTTGGTAAGTATTTTTTAAGATCCTACGGTAAAATTTAGAAATACAAGTATTTGTTTCTTTTCTTACTTATTGCACTCGAATCAACAGTTTAGAAGCAATTTTGGTGTGAAGTTGATCAGGAACTTAGATAGGGGTTAAGTAGTATTGAAGTATTTTATACACCTTAAGTGGTTCATCAAAGGTTGATTAGGCAATAGATAATTGACATTAAAACTTACTTTGAGTAAGTAAAAGTTCAGCAAAGTATACGTGTTGAATGCTAAATTAATCTCAAAGAATGCAAGCACTACAAAAACTCGTCAAATTTGCGTTCAATAACAGTTTTGAAGTGTCTATATGAAAAATTATCTCCGGAAACGCTTTAAGAAACAGTGGTGTTGTAATGAGGTTCTCGCTTCATGGGTTGACAAGAGACCGAAATGGAAGTTGTTCTCTTGTTATTGTGCTAGGAGTAGCGATACTTTAGGACTCACACATAACCTTTTTTCTAACGACTAACTTGGCCCGGGTTTTGGCCCAACCTCGCCGGCCCTGGCGGGGGCTCGCCGTGTTTTTCATTCCTTGCAGTAAAGACGTCCTTTGCTTGTGTAAAAAATAAAACAAAAAAACAATACATGCCATTATATCCAAATTATTTAACTAAATTTATAATTCTTTAATTTTCCATTCATTTGAATTTTAATAAAATCAATGTTCATCTTAAAGAGTCCTAAAATAGCAAAAATTAAGTAATGTAAACCTCTTCTAATGTATGTAACGCAAACAAACTTAACATGGATAAAAAAGATTTGACTTAATTAAATATTCAGAAATTTAAAGTATGTTGCTTTTTCAATAATTGTATATTTATAAATAATTGAAAGAAAATAAGCATAACATATGATTATGGTTGTTCAATCTATCAGTAATAAAATAGCTCTAGCCTTATGAATATCAGCTATCACACTTAAACGTGTTATATAAGAAATTTACAAAAATAATCTTCGACTAAAACCTTCATCTTGAGGATTCAAGGAAAACCTATATTTAGTTTAACTTATACAATTCATCTAGTTCATTTAATTCATGTGTGATATGTGTATTCATTAAATTTATTTATCTATTGATAATCACAGTCTAAAGAAAATTCATATTAACAGTTGAAGTATTTAAAATAAATTGGTAAGAAAGATGTTTATTTTGTATGAAATAAATTATATAATCATTTATGAGATAGGATTTAAGAAAAAATTGTATTTCAAAGATTTATATTGGGAATTCAAATTTTGAATAACAATATCAAATTTAACTAGATCATAATGATCTCAATTCTCATGATTTCTCCAAAATATTTCCGTATTAATAGTCATTTTATTGTCTAAAATAACAAGGAAATTGAATATAACTACTTTTGATGGAATAATGTATCTTCATTTGGCAATTATTTCCTTTGGGGAGAGGTATTTATAATTAAAAAGTATTGTGTAGTATAAAAAGTTGAAGATCACTTATCTTACTCCAGACTACTTTATAACATTCATTCGGGAAATGGTCTTTTCGTTTTGCGTATTTAAGTAACTAATGGTCACAATGTGTAGGTGTTAAAGTAGATGATTTTATTATTATCATAAAAGATTCTCTGAAACAATAACCCAAAGCTATAATTCTGTAAATTCATCTAAAACACGTTCTTGATTTACCGTTATTACATTCCTCAAATATCAAGGAAAAGGGTATTTCAAATTGACAATAAATTAGAGAGTATCAACTCCTAGGCGTTAATAGCCGGTTCAAAAAGATAGTAACCAATTCAATTAGACAGTAGCCATGTATGCAATTCATTAATTATCCTTTAGACTCCTTACGAATGATTGAATTCCTTCTATCAATTTATGGTATGCAATGATGCATGAGGCATGGTGAGTGAAAATCATTTATCACAAGCAAACTCCCACGTACTCTTTTTTAATAATTGCTTTTGCAAATCCATCATAACTCACCTAGTTCAATTCATCACTTTATTCTTCTTTCATAATCACATTTGTAGTCCTTCAGTCCTTCTTAATTAGCGGGATAATTTATAGAAATTTCATAAAATATGGCTTTTTCTATGTTACGACAATGACAATAATAATTTTGATAAATATTCAAAGTATTCCTTTAAATTCGATTTGATCTTTTAGGCTTAGTTGTTAAGGGTGATCACTCCTTAATTATCATTCATCTAAGAAAATTCAAATAGGTGGCCGAATAAAATTCATTCTTCCTCTATAAATTCAAGCAGTAATAAATCTAATACTTACTTTATTTCATATAATTCTATTCACTAGATTTATTGTAGATTAGATGGGCCCTTCTACTCTACTCAATCTAATAGAGTTACGGTCACTAATTATAATAACTTTTCCCTCACTATGATCTCTTTTCTAGATCCATAGTTCAATTTTCTATAAGGGCAGTTCCAATCAATGCCACTCATCAAAACATTTTATTTTATGCCAACCTTGTCGTATTTATTATTATTAAATTACTGTGCACACAATTTTTAATATATTATTTCTCTCAATCCAATAACAGTAACTCCAAATTCACAGCTCGATTGGACAAGTTTCAACTGTTCCTGTTATCTCTAGGGCCATCTTACGATACCCAATCAGTTGCACTCAACAGTATGTCAAATTGACCACACCTTCAGATCATGTATGAAGGATCATTGTATGCATAAATTCCAGACCATAATCCAAACCGTGTCAAATTGACTTCAATTACTGTAACCAACATCATCATTCTCAACCACCTTCTTATCCCGAGTAAACATCAATTAGACAAAATCACTGTTTAAGACGCTCGGCCAGACACCAACTCCAATACAGAACACTATCAAATTGATTTAGTAATACTTGTTTTTATTTATGAACAACAGTCCTCAATTCAACTTGAACATATTCCATGGCTTTCTACAGTATCGTTGCTACATAAAAATTTCCTATAACTCAGGCATCTATTCGACAATCACTCTAAAAATATTCTGAATTCTATTGTAGTGTTGTGTTTTCTTTCCTTTTCCAACTTCACTTCAGGATTCATAGTCTAATAGCGTACTCCTTGCAATTTGAATCAAAGAGATGCTATCTTGAAAACATCTTTCAGGATCAAAAGCTAAAGGGCAGGATTGGCTCCAATTGACTCTACTTTAGGATCTTTAAAGCTTTTCAGTTCACATTTGTAAGATATTTCTTAAACAGTTCAATACTCAATCCTATTTAGTCTGTTCGATTGAAAATACCTACAAAATGAAAATTTTAACGTTTACATATTGTAACAAATAGTATATTTCTAAATTAGTTCAAATGATAAGAATCAAATATGATAAATTATAATCAAATTCATTATATTGAGAGAGTATTAGAATTCTTAGACTTTTTGCCAATAATTACCGTACCTATTTTGAGCTAATTCATGCATGTTGTTTACTTTCTAATTATAGAGTATCCTTGATTCGAGGATAGTTGTTTCAATTATAATTAGAATTTTATCTAAAAAGTACCAGTTGGAGCTTGCTTTGCAACGCATTTATTCAACCATTTTACTGTAGTTTGTATCACAACAAATAAAAAATACTTTTCTCAACAATCTACATAAAATATACACATATCTTGGATACCTTTGCATGAATTGAAATAATCTATGTCTATAAAGAATACAGGATGAAGAACACGTTGAATAGATGAACGCGCAGATGGATGAACGCGTCGAGCTTGGATGAAAAAGTGATGCGTCGAGGAAAAATGCTTAAAGATAAAAGTTAACAGCTAAAAGCTAGGGTTTAGGATAAAAATGAAAAGCTAAAAATTATGATTTTGGATAAAAGGACAGGGCGGGAATGGGGATGGAGACGGGGACGGGAATGGGGACAGAGACGGGGGACGGGGGACAAGGGGACAAGGACCGGGGGGACGATGGATTGGAGGGAAAGGGCTAGAGGACAGAGGGGTGGGGACTGAACACAAAAAAAGTTGTGTTCGGTGGACACGGGTAACAATCTAGTGTAATTGAGTTGAATTGAAAAAATATAATATGGTTTTTGATTTTTTGCAATTTAACATGTTGAGAGAGTATTGGAATTATGAGACTTTTTGCCGATAATTTCATCTGCTATTTTGAGAAAATTCATGCATTTTGTTTACTTTCTAATTATAGACTATCCTTGATTCGAGGATAGCTATACCAATTATAAATTAAATTATCATAACTAGTAACAAATGATAACTAGTTACAAACTTACAATTTACATCATAAAATTGACACAAGGAAGAAATAAAATATAAGCAGTGAATCAAATATATTATAGATCCACTCCAAGAGTCCTACTTTGATTGACAATGTATGTAATAGTTGTTTACAAAGTTACGATATGAAAGTTTTAGAATAACAATTTACAATACAATCGAAATGAAAAATATCATGATTTACATTGATTACAATAATTTAATAACTCTAAATATAATTATATGAAGTAAAAATTTAAGAACTATCCAAATAAACCAATATGGAAAACATTTTCATCATGCAAGAGTATGCCAAAGTTGGTAGTTTTAAAATCATTCTTGCAACAATGAAATCGACGGATGAAAACGTCACAAATTCAATTAAATGAACAAAAATTCATTCACCGAAGAACATTGTGAAGGAATGCGTAATTTCAATGAAATTTCTATAATGAAAGTGATTGGACATTCAACCGTTGCGTCGCTTTTAAATTAGGTTTCTATCCAAAGGTGGCGAAGAAGTGGAAAAGCCACCAATCCCGTCACTTTTTCAAAGGTGAACGAGGGCATGACACGTCCTCTCTCTCTCTCTCTCTCTCTCTCTCTCTCTCTCTCTCTCTCTCTCTCTCTCTCACAGGTCGCTAGGGTTTCGGTGTACTCTCATTTTCTGTGTGTGCATTTGGAAGTGAGTGCGCGTTTGTGTACGCGTGTGAGGGCGTGATTGTTTGTGTTGTATGTGCGTTGTATGTGTCTCTCTCTCTCTCTAAGTCACAGCTCGCTAGGGTTTGTATAATCTCATTTTTTGTGTGCGTGTGAGAAGTGAGTGCGCATGTTAGTGCGTTGTGTGAGTGCGAGAGTGTGTGCGCTTGTGTGTGTGCGTATGTATGTGAGTGTTTATGTAGTTTAAGGTGTGTGGGTGAGTTTAGGGTTTGTGAAGGTGAGTTTTAGGTGTGTGAAGGTGCGTTTTAGGTGTGAAGGTGAGTGTGTGTGTAAGCCCTACATGTGTGTATGTGCACATGAGATCGTGATTGCTTGCGCTTAGGGTTTGAAGGCTTCTGAAATTAGATTGATTCCAGCGAGGGTTTTGATAGTGATTGGCAAGGTGTTCAAGCTGTGTAGGTGTCGGTGGTTTCGATTTTCCTTGCGAGGGTTTCGGTTGTCGTACGAGAGTTTTCTCAGGTCGTGGACGTGAACCAGACCCTAATTTTACGGATCTTCCCTAATCCATTGTGCACTACGAATTTGTATACCACAGCTTCTCGTTGGATTTCTTCCCAAACACTCCAAGTAAGTTTATGATACCTTTTTCAATTTTGCGTTGATTGATTTTGTAAGAATATCATTGTGCGTGCAAAAGATTTGTAAGTGTATGTTTTCATAATCTCTGTGTGTATGTGTGCATGTCTGCTTGCGTTTCTCTGTAATATGAACTGTTGCATCCAGTCTCCGGATCATTTTATCCTCGAGTCGAGGATAACCTCCTTGCCTTGGTTCAATGACTGTGTATTTGTAAAATAGCAACCATAACAAAATAGCGTTCTATCTTCGATCCGAGGATAAAGTCCATAGTGTAGATGACTTGTCATGTAAGCATCATGAGATTCACTAACAAACTTCTTGTTCCTTATCGAAAGTAAGACATTTTCCGATATTAAAATAGTATTCTCGAGTCGAGGATAGATTCAACAGACTAAACAACGATACTCACTTAGACAAAATTATCTCTTATCAGTAATGAAGTTGATCAAAGGTTCTAGATATGAATGCTAATCCGGACGAAGAAAACGCTAAATACTACATGGTGACCTATCCTCGAGCCGAGAATAAGCGACTTCTGTGCAACTAACGTGAGTTTAAATTTGATATTTCAGATGGCGACAACCGAAATGGATTGGGATGACAACTACGACTACTCATCCACTGAGTATTTCATCGAGCGATTCGAAAATCCAGTAGCCCCATCCCCCTTCATAGAAGAAGTCGTAGAAAACTATGGAAGTCTTTGGCAATTCAAGGATGTCGTCAAGAGCTGGTCACTCGCAAAAGCTGGAAAGTGTATCCAAATCTCGCTCAAAGTAAACGACGACGTTCCGTTTGTACTCCTCAACCGAAACGAAAGAGTTTTATTCATCGAGCAACAGCAAGTAGGGTTCATCGTACTTGGAATCCAGGCTGTGAATGCAGATGGAGATGATCTTCAACACTGCCACTCCATTGTAGTGAAAGTGGGAACTTCTTATGGCCAATTTGATTTCGAAGAACTGCTTGAATGCGTGGTGAGGAACGGTCAGGGATCCCTTAAAGCGACGTTGGAGAAGTACCTTCCCTGGGAAAACAATGATGCGGTAAAGGTCAATAGGCGGTTGGTTCGAGTTCACCAGTTATTGTCTGCATTTGAAGCTCGACAAGCTCCAGTTGAAGGCACTCAACGACGCCGACCACGAGCAAGTACTGCAGATGTGGCGAATCCATCTGGTTCATCCATTCCAAGAACATCAAGCCGTCTTCCTTCGAGGCGACCAACAACTACGGCGGCAACGGCTGGCGAACCTTCAACGAAAAGAAGGAAAGCAGCTGCCGGTGGAAGCTCGGCCTCCACTGTAACGCGTGCAGTCACTCCAAGTAAGGCGAGGAGCGATCCCCAAGTTGACTTCCAGAAGATCACGGAGTCACAGCGGCTTTTCTGGGAGGAGTGCAAGGGGTGCTTTCCTTTCGAATCATCCACACACAGTGTGTGGATCGAACAATGTGTTGTTGCAAAAGCTCAATACGTAATTCGTGGCATGGAAGAGGGCATAGTGCTTAGCACGATGGACTTTCTCGTTCAGCTTGGCGAACTCGATCAGCGCCAGAAGATTTGTGTATGTCCAGTCGATGACGACGGTGAGCCGCTAAAGACGAAGCCAACCTCCTGGGAAGATATCAGAAAGGGAAAGTTCATGCTCATTAATGGACAGCACAGTGTGGAGGCATCCAAGCGACTGCAAGAGAATGACGACTGCGGACAAAGTCGGAAGAACGGCCTTCGGAATTGGGGTGCTTATATTGTATGGTCTAGAGATCCTCTGATGCTTCAGAGAATTTCCAAGTTTTACAATGACACAAATTACCTGGACCATGCACAGCCAACATGGGGTAACCAGATCTCAAGTTGCAGGAGAATCTGGCTAAATTCCGGACGTCCAAGTTATCAACAAGGCGAGGCCGCATCACGAAATAATGGTGCCGTGTTTGATCAAGAAAAGTACTCGGTAAGCTCTCTCTATGAAGTATATCCTCGGGTCGAGGATAATGCAATCAACACACTATATTTGCTATCAGTATCGTATATGGACCTGTCTAGTATAATCATTGTGTGTATCAATCTGTCTTGTTTCCTCGGGTCGAGGATAATCTATGCAATACACTATGATCAGTTACCATCACCGCAATCATCTATCCAGTTTTTGATTGATAAGGTTTCGTCTTCTGACTAATGTATGTTCGTTGTATTGAATTGCAGCTATTTTCCAAACTAATCGTTACCCGCTTTCAAAACATCGATCCGACTAAGGAAGGAAAGCAGGTAACCAAGTCATCAGACATCACCAACGAGATCAAGGTGATTACGCTTCCTGATGACATTTTCAAGATGTGGGAAGACTTTCTCGACCGACATACCAAAGGCGAGATCATCAACCCCGACACCTTGAGTCTTTACAAGGAGGCAAGAGGGTTCAGAGCTTCACCAATTCATCGGGAGTTCTTCAAGAGATTGGGTCATCTCTCCGATAAGGACTTGAGGGATCTGTTTCGCTACCTGGTTGACAGTGATCGAGCATATGGATACCCCAAAGTCACGCTTCGTAAAACGAGCGTGGTTCATGGGTCCTGCTATCACTACGAGGAGTGGGCAGATCGGCGTAAGAGAAAGCGCATCGTCTTGTAGGAATTGGTGGCGATTGACCCGTCATTGCATTTTTAAATGCCAGACGGGTCCACAAACAACCCAGTGTGGAAAGCGTGGAAGCAAGAACATTGCGTATCGTCCGCCACGTACAATATGCTCTTTGTCCAACCGGACAAGGAGTTCTTCTCCATGAGGTTGACAAACGCAGGGAAACTCAAGCGCGCGTCCCACTTATTGGAGAAGTTTCCCAATGTTCTTCCGTTTTTTCGGAAGTTCTTGCATGTGAAGAGCCGCATCGATCCCATCGATGGGCCTTCTAAACTTCGTGACTTCGACGGGGAGAAGATGGAGTTCTGTTCATATTTTGACCCACCTACTGACGACAAAGTGTGGTCCCTCGGACTTCTTGACCTTCGACAGGTCCCTGGGTGGGCCCTAAAGGACGACTCTTCCGACGAGCCTTACTTTTCAGCGTTTTTGAAAACCCTGAAGACACAACAAAGCATTCCCAACCTGAACTCTCCTGCAGTCTAGGTGTGGATAACATCTACTGAGCAGCGGGCTAGGCAAGCAGAGAAGTATGCTGAAAGAAGGATGCCAAAGTACAATACTCTTTCCTCAACATACATTCCCTCCCCATACAAGCGGCTGAATTTAGGGACATCAAGGTCTAAGTGTACTGAGGTTTACCTTCTATTCCTTATTAAAGCCGACCTTCCTGAATCAGCCGCCTTGCTTGAGAAAGTGAGGTTGAACTACTCTGCTGTTGATACTCCATTTTACATGGAGAGAAACAAGTATTTGGAGGCCTGCTTCGCGGTCCATGGTTACGAGCTTAGGATGGAGTTCTACCTCGACCTTCTGATGGACTTCAGCAAGCCTATGAGCCGAGTGTTTGGAATATATTCCGGCTCAAAGTTATTGCTCGCCAGTAAGGTAACAAATCACAATCGATTTCTGTGTTTATCCTCGACCCGAGGATAACCATCCATTGTTTGTATTGTAGTAATCTATGTCTACTATAATTTCCTGCATTTCGATCATAGTATATCCCATTGTTTTGCAATGTTAATTTTCATCCCATGTACTGTTATTTCAACGTTGTTTTATTTGCAATGACGAATTTTTGTCTACTAAAATTGATTCGTCGTATCCTCTGCAGATGTCTGGAATGTCTTTTTACGGTCTGGTGGATCTGACCTTTCGAAAGTTATACAAGGAGAATTCTAGGAAGATTCACATGTATGACATCAACGATTTTATCCACAAGGACTGTGCGTATGTTGGGCCTCTTCCAACTCTGTCCGGTGGGCATGAAACTTCATCAGCTAGGGCTGATCAGAGGCCTACTCGACCAGCAGCACAAACGGCCTTGACCTCTCAAGCTGCCCCTTCTCGTACTCATGCGCAGGCAAGGGCATTTGTGGGAAATGATTCAACTGTTCAAGGACGTCAAGATCTGGGTGGTTCTCGATTCCGTATTGAATCGCGAATCCCTCAAGACTTTTCGGAGGACACCGACCCTTCAGGCTTGCCACCATCCGCTCCTCCTAACCCTCTGGATAAAGAACATGACAAAGTCTTTGAGTTCAATCCGTATGGGAGTAATGAAGGTGTGGACTTGTCAACGCTTGGATTTCGTGACGCCGGGCCTTCATCTTTCTATGAATCACCCCGATCAGCGACTCCTGTTGCTGGTGATGACGAGGAAGGGCTTCAAGATACTGTAGATCCTTTGGTTTCGCCTGTAGTGCTGTATGAATCTACAGCGAATTTGGAAACTCAGAATCCTGAGACACCACTTTCATCTAGAGCATCAACGCCGGTTGGCTCCGTAATCATGCTCTCTGATTCTAGTGACGACGAAGACGAGAGACTCATTGTTCCAGAGGTATGCATCAATGCTGCCGGAGAAGCTCCTGCTCCTGGAGTCGCGGTAAAATATGAACCAGGTGCTGATTATTTCCAGAACATGGCGATCAGACGCGCTTTGGAGGAGAAGGTGAATCAGGATATCCTGGAGCAGTTGGAGGCATCCAAGCACAAACAGGCTGAGATGGAGGCTGCCTTCGAGAAGCAAAAGTTGGAGTTTGCTTTGGACAAGGAGCGGATTGCGGCCACTATCCGTGCTGAGCTTCATCTGCAGATGAAGGCCGACCTGGCACAGATGATGTCCTCAGCCTCTCTCTCCACAAGTGCTGATTCATCTGGTCCTTCACAGCCTCTTATGCCAGAGTCCACAGTTCATTCTCGCATCGAAGATAATTCTGGTACTGCTCTGTCGACTCCCTGCCAGAATATTACGATGAACGTGCCAGACTCTGTCGTTCGTCAGCATTCTTCCCCGGCTCGTTCTCCTGGTGTTCACGACATTCCGTCTTCGTCCCAAGGAATGGATGTGAATTATCCTCGACCCGAGGATAGAATGTTGGTTAGTCCTCAGCAAAGTCCACCGAAGTGCAATGACACCATAATGCCTTGCCAGAATATGATTCATCGTGATCATGGTGCCACCTCTGTTCCTGCTTCCTCGCCACATCAATTCCCAATAACTCTTCGTCAGTCCGAAGAGTGCGATGTTGGAGCTCGCGTTGTCAATCATCTTGTGGATGCGGATGTTTTATGTGCGGTGGAGGAGGATCGAGTGGATTACGAGCCGTCTCCGGAAAGTGTCGACCTGGGCACCTCTGAACCTGACAAGGTTGGCTAGTTTTTTCCTCTGTTTTTTTCTTGTCCCAGTAGCATTTGTCGTGTAGTTTTTTAATGTCTACTTCTAGTCTTCAGTAGGTCTTATATTGGTGTGTTGGCTTGCAGGAATCGGATCCATATGAGTTTTAATGTACATTAGGCGGAGTGTACATATTTATAATACGACTTTGTTTATAATTTATAGAATTGTTTAACAATTCAATTTTCTTCAATTGTTTTCTCAGATGAGAATGGATGATATTGTTCATCGACCTCTTGCATTGAAGCCTCGGATTGGGAATGATTACAGAAGTCGCTATGTGGGGGAGAATTGATGCAATCTGTGACGCTTCCTTTGCATATTGCTCAATGTGCATTTCATCAGGTAATTTCCATTGACTTTAGTGTGTATTCGTCTTGTCCCAGGACTGTTTGCGGAGGAGTTTGTCCGTTGTTCCCAACCGGCGGCCACCGAAGTGGCTTAATATTGTTCTGGATATTAATGGCATCCTGTGCGAGACAGAGCATGCCCCTGGGTTGTCTAGAGGCTCAGGGAGTCGGGCAGCGTATTCTTGCACCGTCCCTGCGTACATAGGTCCCAAAGCTGTATATACTCGCCCAGGAGTTCGTGCGTTTCTGGCGGAAATCAGAAACATTACGAACTCTATTGTCGTCTGGAGCTCTATGAAGAAGTCCACCATAGTTGAAATCGCAAAATATATTTTTTCGGACATGGCTTCTCCAGCTTTGGTTCTTGGTCAGGAGAGCTGTGAGAGAATTGAAATCTCGCCCAATAAGTTCTTGATGGACCCGAATAATTCGAACAAGATGATCTTCTTGAAAACCCTGTCATCATCTTTGTTTAGGCGCCAAGTTGAGTTGATGGTCTTAGATTCAGACAACATCTCATCGACGATAGCCCGGAGAAGAGCGTCTGTAATCATATTGGAAATGCCATTTTTCTTTGTCCGTGGAGACATGCGGCTTCTGATGACCAGTTCCTTACTCAGGACCTTGTACCCTGGCTGCAACGTTTGGTTTCCGAATGCCCCGTTGGGCAATTACATGATTTTGTTAATAACAATCGTATTGGAGTTCAACCGTTGGCGCGTAGTAGCCCTTTCATGAGATATATTGTAGATGGGATGACGCTCTCAAACAAGAACGTTGGTTTTGTCTATGATATTCCAGACGGTCATACCTCTTCGGATTTATAGTTTTAGACTTCTATTTTGTAATATAGTAGATATTTAGTATCGACATTGTAATCACCATTATACATTTTGAATATATATATATTTTTCAACTACAACAAGTTTTTTTGTAACTTATTGCCATTGTCTTGTGTCTTTTGTTTCCTAAGTTTTTTTATTTATCTTTCGGTCGGTTCTAGGATTTATCACTGTTTTCAGTATTATTGTTTATACTCTAGTCAAGCTTATTTTATTTATTATGGATTCAAGGTAAACTGTTTTCCTAAGGGCTTTCAAATTTATCCTCGGGTCGAGCATGCGTTGGATTGCTGTGAATGTTGTTATATCGTACTCATCGCTTCTTTTACATCGTGTGTCTTTTGTAGGTTGTCAAGGCTACTATCCCTCCTCTTTGTAGGAGTGATCCTAGTAAACCGCCCTCCAACTGTGGCTCGTTTTCTGAGTATTCTGGGTCTCTTCCTGGAGGTTTCTCCCAATCTCACTATTCAAAGCCGTTTCTTATGTGCACTGCAACCGATGCTGCCTCTGCTATCATGGACTTTTCTACACAGAAAGTCGATGATGGTGTTGTTGATAGCCCTCCTGAGCGGAGGGCTGGAATTCCTTGTATGGCATCTCCTTCGCCGCTCAAGCGAATGTGTGCTTCTATTGAGCCTCTTGGCGATGGCACTCCTAAACGGCAGCTCTATGTTAATGGTGTAATTGATGTTCACGAGGTGAATGAGTCTGAGCCTATCTCTTCCAATTTGATTATTCGGCCTTCAATTATTCATGTCCAGCTTTCTCCTACCCCTGCTAAGCGTAGTCGACGTCCAAGTTCAAGATCTGATGGTATTGTTGGAGTTAGTAGTCCTCCCTTACGTTCAACGGGATTGCATACTGAATCTTTGGGTTTAAAGCCTAGATCTTGGAGATCCGCATCTTCACAGTTTCGTCGGAATTCATTGTGCTTGAGTGGAGGTGGTGGTTCTGGGGCTGATAGTGGTTGGTGCCATCAATCACGTCATTCACCTCTGCAAAAATCCATGAATTATTCGGAAGTGGATGATTACTATAAACCCTATTCTCGGAGGAAGGAAATTATGATTGGATATGCGAAAGTGAAAGTGCAGGAGGCCTTGCTTCTCTAGACACGAGGAGGTGGTTCAACCATTCCTTGTAGTGAGGGGGGAGCTTCTAAGTAGGAACAGTTTATATGCTTTAGGAGTCCTTCCTTGATTTGTTGTAGAGACGATAGTATAGATCCTAGACTACTATAAATAGAAATTTGCTTGTGATTACCTATGTTGGTGAACGATGTCATGAAAATAAAGTTTTAGTGTTATTATTCTCCATTGTGCTCACTCCTCTTTGACTATGGATGGATTTATATTCTCTATGATGATCTATTAATAGTATGTCTTGTGAAATACAATTTTGGAGCGTCGCAATGATCATGTTGTTTATTGTTGGATTTGGGATGTTTCTTGTATGATGCATGATGTCTGCCTTCGTTTGCAACAACTTTTCACGATATTTGTGTCCGAAGTAATAGGCTTTTAGTCTCAAATCTCACGATTTGTCTCATTTTAATGAATATGGGGTTTTTGCATATTCTTTTTTAATCATATATCCATAGATTCAATGTTTATGCCACTTCACAAATGTGATGTTGTGTATATGTCTCCCGTTTTATTCGTTCTAGATTTCACCACCCGCCTCAATTTGTCATCCGACGGAGTAATTTTGGAGACAAAAGGGTTATCATTAACATCTGCAAAAAGGGGAATTTGTGACATTTTCCGCGGTAATAGGACCTCTGTTTTTCCAAATTTTATCGTTTATCATTGAAATTTCCAAGATTCAAAAATCATGTACATTTGTCATAAGGGGGAATGAGTAAAATGTTCCACGGGAATAGGTCCATATATTTTCCAAATTTAGATAGTTATGTCTAAAAAAGATAGTTTTAAAAATCCGAATTAAGACATTTTTGATATTTTAGTTTTTTTTTTGCTAAGTTTAGATCTTTCTTTTCTGCTCACCGCTCACCGCCCACCACGAACGCTCTCTGATCGCTCACACGGTCTCGTCATTGCTACACAATCTGACTATTCCTTCATTTGATGAGCACAAACATTGTGTCCATACACATACTCAAATCTTCTAATGTTGTTATGACGAAGTTGAACAGTGTTCAATGATTTGATGAATGTGTAAGGTTTTTATCAAATGGAACTTGTGAGTGCCTGAAGTTGCAAAGTTTGATTTAGGTTTCAATGACTACTGTGTGAATTTTAAGGGCCATGAGTGGAGACCACAAGTGTGCACTGTCGACTCTATGTCCTTGTTTCTTTGTCACCTTACGCACATGATGGTAAACATTGCAAATTCATGTTTATTCTACTGAAGATAATTAAGGTTTGGAGATTGCAAATGAAATTTGACTCAAATTTTTGCTTGTATAAAGGAGTTGAGACACAATCGTCAAGTGAGGGACCAAACAACGTCAAACTTGTGCACGAAGCCGATGAGAGCAAGAAGATTGGCATTGGCAAGGTATCCGAGCTCATCCCAAAACTAGGTGGTCCGAGTTTGAGTGCGTGAGGATGAATATGCCCGCCTTGTGAGGGGGCGCATTCATGACAGTGTGTTGAGCACGTGTGTGAGTTCTTGTATGTGTGAGAATGGTAGTGCACATAGCATGTGTAAGAATGCTTGACTATGAACCTGTGTGAGTATGCTAGTTTATTAGAGGTTTTTTGATAGCCGTAAGCGTCCGCACATTTTAGGCATGTCTGTTGATGATAATGCTCGTGTGTCCTCGAAATTATGAAGACCTTCATCTTCGTGTTCATTAGTTGCAACCTGGAGTGCATCTTGAGGTAATAGAAATTGATTTTTAGGTCAATAGTCAAGGGTGCTCTCGATAAGGCCGTGAGCAGATGTGGATTCTCAAAAATGAAAAAACAACGGTGACCCTTGATGAACAAAAGTGGGTACCACGGGTCATAGTTATTTTTTCAATTTCAAAAATCCAGCTCGAGTTTGAGTTCATGCGTGCTCAAACTTGAGGCACGTTCTTGCATGCTTCGAGTCAGTCATGATTGGTGTATATATAAAGTTTATCACATAGCTTACAACTCCCACTCAAGTTGATCAATGTGATTGTGCTTGTGCCGTAAGTTTGGCTATTCCTAATGATGCTTGTGCTATCCAATGTGATTGTGGTGCTCCTCATCTTGGTGTTCATTTGTTGCCAGCCTAGAGTACAGCTTGGAGTGTCTGTGATGATTGCTTAGGTGTAAGCTTAGTGCGCCGTTGAAAATCTCGTGAATAGAAGTGGATCCTTGATAATGAAAAAGTAACCTTGACTCTTGATGACCACCTTCGGATCCGAAGGTGGGTACCAGGGGTCACGGTTATTTTTTCATTTTCAAGAATCTACCTAAGTTCAAGTCTATGCATGCTCAAATTTGTCACACATTCTTACATGCTTTAAGCCAGTCATAATTAGAGTGAGTATGAAGTTTGACTTCAGGAGTGTATCTTGAGGTAAAAGGGATCAATTTTTAGGTCAATAGTCAAGGGTGCCGTCGGTAATGCCATGAGCACATATGGATTATCGAAAATGAAAAAATAATTGTGACCGTTGATGACGACCTTTGGATCCAAAGGTGGATATCAAGGATCACGGTTATTTTTTTATTTTCAAGAATCCCGCTCAGTTCAAGTCCATGCATGCTCAAACCTGTCGCACGTTCTTGGATGCTTTAAGTTAGCCATGATTAGTATAAGTTTGAAGTTTAACTTCTAGCTCAGAACTCGACTTGAGTTGCACAGTTGTGGCGTGCTTGTGCCATGAGTTTGGCTATTCTCGATGATGCTCGTGTTGGCCATTGTGAACCAAGTAATCCTCGTCTTCGTGTTCATTTGTTGCTAGCCTACAGTGCAGTTTGGAGTGTCTGTGATGATTGCTTAGGTGTAAGCTTAGTGCGCCGTTGAAAATCCCGTGAACAGAAGTGGATCCTTGAGAATGAAGAAATAACCTTGATCCTTGATGACCACCTTTGGATCCGAAGGTAGATACCAGGGGTCACGGTTATTTTTTCATTTTCAAGAATCCAACTCAGTTTAAGTCTATGCATGCACAAACTTGTGGCACGTTCTTGCATGCTTTAAGTCAGTCATGATTGGTGTGTGTATGCAATTTTGCATAAAGCTCACGGCTCCCACTGAGGTTGATCGTGGTGACTGTGCTTGAGCTAAGGGTCTGCTTCTTGTTGATAATGTTTGTGTGTCCGTGGTGAACCAGATGACCCTTGTTAGCTTGTGCATTGTTTGGAACCAGCTGCGCCTTTTGTGGGGATTAGAATTAATTTTTAGGTTTGTAATGGTTGTCCATTTAGTGATAATAATATTGTTCATTTGCATTTTAGGTGGGCTCTCCTCCGATGTGTGAGGGAGCATGCATAGAGCTACACATTGTGGAGCAGCCAGTCTTGAATGCAAGAGATGGTCTAGGGTTAAAGTCAACAGAGATGGCATTGCAAAAGTCCATCCGAGTTACATCACATGACGTACTTTAGCCAGCAACTTCCCTTTCCACCAAGGTTCTTCTAGCGTCCGTTCGTCCGGTAGTGTCCGTCCGTTGGAAAGAGGTTGTTGTTCGTCCGATAAGGCTCAACATTGTTTCGACCACGACAATTGGTAAATCAATTTATCCACTGCCACGAAGGCAACTACGTGGCTGACACCTAGACAAGGAAATCACGCGCGTGCAGATACAGAGCGGGCGTGTGAAGGAGACGGGCGTATATTGTCCGGGCTGGGCGCGTATCAACTTTCAAGAGCAGCCGGACACATGTCTGAGCCAAATAAACCGCCCCCTAATGGGGTGGCTTATCTTGAACACAAGATCCTACATATGGGATGCAGCCCCTTGTGCAAACATACTTTAACCATTCATACAAGCATGATGACCCAAGGCGTGGTCACTTAAGAGGGTTCGTTAATAATTAGTGATGTGATGGCTGAATTGAGCCTTAGGTTGAATCCAACCTTTAGACAAGCGTAAATTCCGCCTCAAAGCTTTGTTTCCAATGTTTTAAAGCTCCATTAGGTTCAATTTTGCCTTGTGAACTTGATTAGCACCTTAACCACCAATTCCAGGCCCAAGTGCGACCCTAACAGCAGCAACCAGCAGACAGGCTCCTCTTTTTATGTTAAAAGTTTAATTCTTCATTATCTTCGTGATTATGACTCCGTTTTTTACGTTTGTTTTTTGTATTCTAATTAGTTTTTCTTGCTTAACACGATGGCAGCCTTCAATTGATCATTTGACTCGACCCTGGACCTCCCAGCCAGCGACCAGCAGTGCACCTTCAACATATGACTTTATTCAAGATCATGCACCACATTCCTATGCATGTATCACATTCATTCACACAAGAATCCACCCCAGCCTTACTAAGAGTGAGCCTCCAGCTGTGTTCACTTACTAATGACGCTCTAATCGGTTATTTAGTTGAATATATAGCAAACCCTAATTCTACCAAAAAATTGGCAGCGCTTCCGCGTGGTTTTTGTATTTGGAAAATTAGGGTTCAAGTCATACACATGGAATTGAAGAGGTTCGAGGGAGAAAAGAAAAGGGGCTCCCTGAGTTAATTCGGTTCACCCTCCATCCTTAGCCTTCGACTTGCTTGGTCAGCTCGTGATCTTGCTCGTCTTGTTCAGCTCGCAATCTTGCTCCTCTTGTTCAGCTCGTGATCTTGCTCCTCTTGTTCAGCTCGTGATCTTGCTCCTCTTGTTGGTGCTCTTCACTCCGCAGCCTGTATCTTCGTTGTCACAGCTCCGATCCGCGCGTTCTTGAGCTTGTTGGAAAGCCAACGTTCTAATCTATCTACTCCTAAAATCTTAGCCTGATTGGACAAGAACTCCGCTACTGACGAGGGAAAACCTGAGGCCGTATGAGATCCGCCATCGATCCTCCAGCTGGTCGTCCTCACTCTGCCGCCCGTATCTTCGTCGTCACAGCTTCGATCTGCATGTTCTTGAGCTTGTTGGAAAGCCAACTTTCTAATCTATCTACTCCTAAAATCTTAGCCTGATTGGACAAGAACTCCGCTACTGACGAGGGAAAACCTGAGGCCGTATGAGATCCGCCACCGATCCTCCAACTGGTCGTCCACACTCCGCCGCCCGTATCTTCGTTGTCACAGCTCCGATCCGCGTGTTCTTGAGCTTGTTGAAAAGTCAACGTTCTAATCTATTTACTCCTAAAATCTTAGCCTGATTGGACAAGAACTCCGCTACTGACAAGGGAAAACCTGAGGCCATATGAGATCCGCCACCGATCCTCCAGCTGGTCGTCCTCACTCCGCCGCCCGTATCTTCGTCGTCACAGCTCCGATCCGCGTGTTCTTGAGCTTGTTGGAAAGCCAACTTTTTAATCTATCTACTCTCCTATTTTCGCAACGATTGAATCACATTCCAGCCCACAGGAGGGGGAAATCTGAACCCTACCTCTCTCTCTCCTTCCACACACCTCTCTCGGTTTCTTAGCTCCTACCACACACCTCTCTCACTCCTACCTCCCACCCTTCGAATGAGCGCCCTCCAAGGGGGTAACCCCAAGGCCCTTGCTCCCTTCTTTGTTCCCAAGGTCGTTCCCTTCGTCGTTCACAGCCGCCAATTTGGGTGGGCACATTAATGGTCACACTAAACAACTAGTAACTAAAAAGCAATAATTCACTAGCCACCCTTGCATTTAACACAAGTGGGTGTCCCACTAACCAAGGAATATCTAAATCTAAACTTTGACTCCATGCCACATGTGTGTGCATGATCTCAATAAGTGAGCTATTAGCTAATTTTCAAAGGTGCAAAAATCTAATTTAACCTACCTAAATTGAATTCCCCTTGCTTGGGGTAATTCCTAATTTACTTAGTGATTGATGAGGATTCTTTTCCACTTCTTTTGGACCCTTTTGACTACTATTTTTTTTAAGGGCTTTTAACGCCCAATTTTTTTTTTCTTTTCTCCTCACCATCCTCCTTCTTCTTCTCCCATTTTTTTGGTTTCGTGATTTCTTCATCGTGACCGAATACGGTCTACAACTCGATAGGAGGTAAATTCTTCTCCACCACTACTCATTTTAATTCTTTTCTAATTTTCTTTTGTCTTTTTTCCCTTCTCTCTTTGCTTTTCTTTTCTGGTTTATTCCTCTTTTTTTTCTTCCTTTTTGGCTAACTACATAAATTCCGCGATTGCCCATAAATGGCTCCTCTTTTAGTGAGGGGAAAGGCCACTTGGCCATTTTAATCAAAAAACCACGAGCTAGTCCATGGGATAACCCATTTTCACCACTCATTAGCCTTAATGGACCCGACGTGAGGTCCATTCATCACCGTGAGCCGTTTTTGCGGCTCACAACATGCTATCCAGGCTGAGGGCGTGTCATGAGGTAGGGAATGGGCGCGCACGTGGCTTAGAGATTAGGATCATTGTGGACATTAGCTATATTTCATTTGACACCACTAAACGGGTCAAGGGCGTAACAATAGGAATCGGGCGCACGCATATAGGGATTGGATTCGCCTGTACAAGGGTTGGGCCGTGCGCACTTAGTGGATTGGCTATGTACCAATAAGGGTCGGGCCGCGCGCGCTTAGGAAATTGGCCATGTACCAATAGGGATCATACACGCATGCATAGGGGCTAGGCGCGCACGCTTGCAAGGTTGCTCATGTGTGCGGATTAAAAATTGGATTCTTTTTTGACATGAACTTCATACTACTAACACCACTAAATGGGTCGAGCACGTACCTAAATGGGTCAGGTGCGCGCATATGAGGTTGAGCGTGCACTCGCCTTAGAAGTTAGGATCATTGTGGACATAAGCGTCACTCCATTTAACACCACTAAATGGGTCAAGCGCGTACTGATATGGATTGGGCGCATACCTAAATGGGTTTGGCGCGTACTAGTAGAGGTTGGGCGCGCACATAGGGGGCTGGACGTGTACATAGGGGGCTGGACGTGCACATAGGGGGCTAGGCGCACACTTGTAGGGTCACCCGCGTGTACGGGTTGGAAGTTGGGCTCATTGTTGACATGAACTTTACACCACTAAAAGCATGTCCGCCCCTTGTATGCCAACCCGACGCAACTAAAAATTTCTTCAAGAATTCAAATCCACAAATTCCATCATTTTGACTAGTTTAGTATATTATATTATGTTTTGGGACAATACACATGATATATAGAGTACTTATTAATCCAACGCAAGATCATCACAAAACAAAAATATAAGATTATTGGAACAAATATACATATTTTTTCTTTAGGAATTTCATGAAATTGGTCTATTTTAAATAAGAATTTTATAATTTTATGATCTACTTGGGGTCCTCAAATAGTAAACAATATGCTTTTCCTACTTGCTTTATTCATGCATGTAGAGAATGCTTAAATTCCAAAGTTTCCTAAATATTTTACTATAAAATTATTCAAGAGTTGTCTTTTTTTGAGAAAGAATAGAGAGGAAGAAATGAAAAAAATATCATTGTTTGCCACAAGATGTTGACATAGACTAATAAATGTGATTATTAATAGAATATGAGTTCTTTGTTTTGTTACGTGAAATTGTAGAATATAATATATTGGAAACTTGTAAACTCATGTCTATGGTGTAAATCAAGTTCTAAGAATATAATTGAAGAAACATCCATAAACTCCAACAAAGGTAGCAAGTTATCACATTGCAATGCAATCTTGGTGATTGACCCACCATAAGACATTGAGATTGAACAAAACTTTGTATTTGTAAGGAAATTTAATAAGGTTCCAATGGGTCATTTAAGGGTTACCCTTTAAACGTTAGACAAGATATATATATATATATATATATATATATATATATACAAGCAAGTAATATATATAACATCTGTGTATGTATAGTTGTATGTTGGATATATATATATATAAATACATAAATTGTATCGATATTATCCAGGCATGACCTTGGCATCACATGGATACCACCTAGACTAATTTTTGGGCTATTTAAAAAAATGGACATCCTCTATTATGAATTTATTATGCACAAAAGTAACCACTACATACGATAGTTGAAAAGTCTTGGATAAATTACAATCCTAGAGTATAAGTCATCCTAAACTCACGGCGCACATCCCTAGCATCATACATCCTCATATCACAAATCCCTCGCAACACACGTCACACATCTCTCGCATCATACATCACTCACCTCTCGCATCACACATCACACATCCCTCGCATCACATGCACAACTACCGTCTTGATAAACTCATATCTCACATCTTCACATCAAACATCCCTCGCATCACATGCACAACTGACGTCTTGATAAACTCATATCTCACATCCTCACATCCTCACATCACACATCCCTCACCTAACTAGCACCTTGCAATTCTTCAACTTCATTCACCTAAACTAGCACCTTGCAATTCTTCAACTATGGATGCTTACTCTCACATATACCACAAAAACGGTAGTATGGGCTTCTTAGTTTTTGAATATATTATTCTTTTATATAGCATAAAAGTTTTTTTAAGAAGTTGGTGATACAAGAGCACATCCAATATAATGACTAACATAAAGTAAGAAATAAGATTTTATTTATATTTAAATAATAAAAAGAAAAGCACCCTGAATGTATAGGCATCCTAAGTGCTTTTTAATTATATTATTTAAATAGAAATAAAATATTAATTTTGTTTATAAAATATCAAATAAAATTTAAATAAAATATTATATAAAATATTTATTCTAAATGGTTTTATTCTTTTTGCAGAATACATATCGAGATGGATATGATTATCGCAAGTATGATTTCAATTGTGTTTATAGTTACAACTATGATGAAAAATAACCAAAATGCACTTCATTCTTAAGAGAATAAAAAGAAACGACAAAAAGAACTGCAACATTTACAGAAAAGTTTTTTAGATATAAATTAATTTTATTTTTTATAAATTTTTTATTGTATAAGAAAAAAGTTGTAAAAAAACATATCAAATTAAAAGTACTAAAATTTATGTTTATTTTTTTATGCAGAGCCACTCATTTAATGAATATAAGGGAAAAAAATGAAGAAGATTATGAAGGAAAGCTTTTAGAAATGGTTCCAAGAGATTATTATAAAATTTCTAATGGAATTGCTAGTATGTACAATAAAACTACAAAAAGATGGTTTAAGTACTTAAATTTAATCCATTTGAACTAATGTCAAAGGAAACAAAAAATTATTTTAAATATTTATCAACTTCATTATATGATTTAAGAAAAGGAACGTAAAAAATTAAGGAAAATTTAGCAATGCAAGCCTCAAGGTGGAAGTATGTACACTCTTGGATGGAGATCTAGTAGGATTTCATTTTTTCATTTGATATGTAAATATAAAAAATTATTAAAAATATTAAAATAATATTATATATATATAATCTTTAGATTTATTGATTTAAAGTTATAGTTTTTATTTTTTAGTTTAATTGTTTTTTATATTGTTTTAAGAATGGGTCGAGGAAAGTCAATTGGAAGATTTTTGGTTCAACAAAATATAAATCAAGTTCAAAATTGGCGACAAGATCAAGAGACAATGGTTTGAATTTCAGCATTTTATTAAAAAAAATTGAAAATTTGACTTTAGCGTTGTTTGAAATAACAACAAAAGAAGCGTTACTAGCTAACATTATAGATTTATGTTAAATAGAATTTAATGATTTAAAATCTAATGTAGCAAGTTTCAGAAAAAATTTAATCTATGGTTTTTTAATACTATTCATAAAGATAATGATGCTCAAAGCTATGATTATGGCATTTGGGCACATGTTTCTTGTATGAATGGAGATTTAGTTGATTCTAGAGATGATTATATATCTATTGGTGGTGAATTTGTATTCCCATCATATAGATGTTTCATAGATTTCACACGTTGCAATGGTACAATAGAAGTAATATGACAAAGTAACATGGATTACCATGGTACTGTTTATTTAGAAATTGATTATAGATTTGATAGAATTGATAATAATTGTCAGATTAATCAATCAGTAGTTGGAAGAAATAGAAATTTATTTTTAGAAAAAGAAATGGTGAAAACGTGAATAAAAAGATTTGTGGAGTTCAAAAAATTATAAATCAAAAACTTCAATTTTTTTTATTAAGTATTCTTTAATATTGTAAGATATAAAGTTTTATTAGACGTTTACAATCATGTATATGAACTCCCTTGGTGATCCCTCTACACCTTGTCCTCTTCTCCTACATGTCTACTTGTTGAAAACAATAAAGGTTGCTAGGAACTTTCCTTCATTAATACCAACCTAAAAAAATACAATTGCAAACTACATAGTGCCACTATCCATCAGTATAGCTTATATTTTTTTTCTTTGAAGCACCTTAACTTTTGTCCTATAAGTCCAATTTAAAATAAAGAAATATCTCCCCACAAAGATTATATGTACCCCTATTCCTACTTAAATATGGATTCCTCTTAAATTTTAACTGCAACAAAACAAGTTTTTTTGGCACCTTGCCTTACAATGTACTTATTTAATTTTGTGGAAGTGTTTTATATTGGTCAAAAAACATCATTTTCACATAATAGAAGAAATATTTTTTGACAAAACCAAAGAATATTAATATGTATTTCATGTCTTCTTCCATTTATTTCCAAAAATTAAAAAATTGTGAATATAAATTGGAACCATAGAAATGCTCCGGACTTGCAAAAGCCCACTTTGAGACTTTTTACATATCAATGTTAATCTGGTGGTCAATAGGTTTTTAAAAAGTGTTATCTCCTTGTAAATAAAAGTTGCGTATCACAGTGGTGTACATAGGCATATCCATCACATATATTCACGCTTATCTATTTAAGTTTGTTTTTATAAATTTTAATTGTGTATCCTTGCCATGAGCTTCACAATTGCAGTTTGATGGCCATATTAGAATTAGAAACTTGAATGCACAGTTTATTTTGAGCGTATTGATAATAAAAGGCAGGGAAAAAATATACTGTGCAATCTTGTTTATTTGCCCAAATTATACGAACCGTACATGATTATTACCTCTGAAACATAGAATACTTATAGAATTTAATATTGATAGTTTGTAACATTTATAGAACTAATATTTAGAATACTTCAAAAGTAAATATATAACAACTATAAAAGTAAAAGATAAAAATACAAAAAATAATCATAATTTCACTAAGGTAATTGAAAGAAGGGATATGTATTAGTTTGTGAAGATTCTTCTACACATGAAGAGAAAGTTTCATGTTCATACTAGAGTGTTATCCGTGTCCTCCGGACACAACATTTTTTTTTGTTGAGTCCCCACCTCCCCGTCCCCTAGCCCTTTCCCTCCAATCCATCGTTCCCCCGTCCCCGTCCCCGCCTGCGTCCCGGCCCCGTCACTGTCCCCATCCCCGCCCCCGTCCCTATCCCCGCCCCGTCGTTTTATCCAAAACCCTAACTTTTAGCTTTTCATTTTATCCAAAACCCTAATTTTGAGCTTTTCATTTTATCCAAAACCTTAATTTTTAGCTTTTCATCCAAAACCGTTTTTCATCGGCGCGTTCATTTCATCTACGCGTTCATCCATTCGAAGTGTTTGTCATTCTAAATTCTTTTATAGATATAGACTAGAGTGTTACCCGTGTCCTCCGGACACAACATTTTTTTGTGTTGAGTCCCCACCTCCCCGTCCCCTAGCCCTTTCCCTCCAATCCATCGTCCCCCCATCCTTGTCCCCCGTCCCCCGTCCGTCGTCCCCGTCCCTGTTCTAAAACTTAATTGTTGTCCTTGTACTCGCGCCGGTCGAGTATTGAAATGACCTCTAAACGAAAGATGTTTGTTGAAGACTCTTTAATCCAAAGGTGTAAGTCTAAACTTTGATACATTTCCTATTTTATACAAAGTAAAATACGTGCATGTATATACGATTCCCGACTGACGATTCTTACACACAACTCACCTCATGCGCCCCCGGCGAAGGGTCTCCACCCCACGGCGAAAGGTCCCTAACGGGCTTAGGTTTACTAAGCTTAAATCGTGACAACCTCAAATTGTGCATGGTCACTACAGTCAATCCGGGTTCGCGGTGTCAGGGCCCGGTTTTAGCCCTGACACCGCGAAGAGCGGCCCTTCTCCCCAAGCGCCTTTTCGCCTTTCTTCCCACGATAATGTCCACTCTCGTCCACATTTTTTTTGCGCTACCCGCATCCTTTTTTGGCATTCTCGCTGATAGCCCCTTCTCCCCCCGCCTTCTTCGGATCATCGAAATGCCCTTCTCGCCGCGCCACGTGTACTCCAGAATGATCCGCCCTTCTCGGCGGCTGCGAAGTGCCATCCACATCGTTTCGTACTGCGCCGTCTTTCGCACCATCATTTGTCCGAAAAGGGGAATGCTTGTCTGCGCGTGAATGGAGTTTCTTGATCTCAATCTCCCCATACAGGTCAGGTCTGATGGAAAATCTAGCGAGACGGTGCCACCAACCGTTGCGGATAATGGGGGAGCAGGGAGGAAATGGAGGCGTCAAGGGAGAAAGAAACCGGCTGGCGTGCATGAGAAGGGGGTGGAGGACCTTGATGCCGCGTTTAGATTTGGCCCGCCTACAGACTACCTGAAGAAACACGGTCACAAGGTTCTTCGGATGCGCGATTCGAAGAGGAAGCAATCCAAGCTTATCGCCTACATTTCCTCAGATTGTAGGTCCAGGCTACTCGGTTTAGGCGGCGTAGGCAATAATCATCATCACCATCATCATCACCATCAACGTGAAACCCTAAACCAGGCATGACAAAGTTTTGTGTGGCGGCACTATTTCCAACACTTTCGAACTATGTTTTTTGCCGTCTAGCGACATATCTAGGAAGTCCAAGCTCTGCGTCAGCGATCGCTGCTTCAAAACCTTGATTTCGCCGACTGCACTTTACGGTAAATTCCCTGCCTTTCATGCTTTTCATTTCATTCCATTTTGGTAAGTTTTCTGTCATTCTTTCTTTCCATTTTTTTTCGGTGATGCACACAGTCCTTCTTCCATTCCATTTCAAATGTAGGGCGTTGGAAAGTAAGCTGTGTGAAGATGTAGGATATTTTGCAAACTGTCCAGGTTTTAGGATTTTAGGGTTTTAGGATTCCCGATAATCGTTTCGGGCGATAAGGTTTCATGTTCGGCAATGTCCTACCTCGCAGGACCGTAAAAATGCCGAAGCGGCCGGTGTGTTTCTGCAAGCCATTATTTGATGAGATCCCTCTGGAGAACAAGAAAGGGATTCTGCCCACCTACAACGACAAAACGGGGAGGATCGAGCAGCTATTTGTCATTGAGAAGGACCAGATTTGGCGCGATAGTTGGGAGGTGATGGAGGCGAGGGACCTTATCCTGGAGCTGCATCTTCCGGACTCGCCCATCATACCGGCTGGACAAACCAGCCCCAAGCAGATTCTGTGCATACATTGCAACACGACGCACCAGAAGCACATGTTCAACCTCCACCGCAACCATCCATTGTGCGAAGGAAAGGGGAAGAAAGGCATGAAGATGCCGTTGTATCCCAATTTGGGAGTCAGGGATGTGGCAAACTTTGTGGCACGACTTCGGGATTGCGGGTCGGAGGAAGAAGCCATTGAGGTTTTGCCACCATAGAGCTGATAGCCATAAAGAGGAGGCCTTGGAAGGTTGCCGATAATAAGGAGGAAGAGAAGAGTCGAGTCCCAAGTAAGCGCGGCAAGAGGGTTGCACAGGCGGCAGAGGAGAACCGTCCACAAAAGCGTACCGCGGCGCCTTCACGGAAAAGGCCTCCGCCCCCGAAAGCGGAGTCCAGTGACGATACTTCTTTGTCGGCAGAGTGGGGAGGAGATCTCAATACAGATCACAAGTCCGATAACGTAGGCACTCTAGCTGTTTACGGCGACAAGGATGTTCTTCGGTCCGGAGATAATACCTCCAGGAATTCTGCTACCGATAATCCGGCATCCAGGTATCGAAGAAGAAGGTGGCAAAAGCTGAAGAAGCCACAAAAAAGGCAAGATTTGAAGAGTCCACGAAGAAGACAAAAGCCGTCAATCCCCCAGCAGTGGCGAAAAGGCTGACGAGAATGTCTGTGGACCAGATCGCTGCGGCGATAAGGCCTCGAGCCCCGGAGGCTGCACAGAGGCTGAGAGAGACCAGTATTGCCGAGAGACCTTCTGACTCTGACATTGGCTTCGCCGATAACCTCGGCCGAGGTGGAATTTCGACAGCCGCTGACAATGGCCATGATACTTCGGGCAAGCGAAAAAGAAGGTGCGAATCCTGATAAGCGATTCACTCTGCCGATCAAAGGTAGAATGGAGCAAGATCTAGAATTGGAGAGGGCAGAAATGATACGGCAGGCACAGGAGGACGCTGAGCGCATTTTCCCGCTTCGGAGGGTCCTCTCCCCCGAAAGGAAGGTACCAATATTGCCGTTGTACCTACTCCTCAAGCATGGTCTGCTCGACAGTCTCACGATGGACAGTTTATCGAACGAATATGACCTCTTCAAATACGTCTTGGGTATGGTGGAGTCTAGAGGCCACCAGGGCAGGTTCTACTAGGCTCTCGGTGCGTGCATTTCCAAAGAGGTCGGTTTCGCCGATAACGAGGTTTCGCTTCCACAGCTGACAACCCTTTGCAACCTGGCAAAGAATCACATAAGCGGTGCGTCGGAAGAGCTTTGGAAAGAGGCAGTGACGGGAATGTGGGCATACATGACGCACGAGAAGGAGTGCGACGAGTATGTAGCTAGGCATACAGCCGAGGCGGAGACCACAAAGCGGTTAAGGGAGAAGTTAGTCTCCAACGAGATTCAGAAATTTGATGCCGAAAGGGCGGTGGAGAGAGAGGCTGTTCGGTGGGACTTCAACAACCTCTTCGGGTATTGCGCGATGAACGAATTTCTTCGACCATTCCTGCACCCACTGTCGTGGACGCACAACATTGACGAGGCTTGAGAGGTCGTGCACCGTCTAGCGCGGATTAGAATCAATCGTTTTCCGTCGCCGGCTCCAGCTATGCTGTTGAAGTGTAATTTTGTTTGCAATGGACTCTCTCGGGTGTAAGTTTTTCCTTCTCGCCACAAACTTGTCCCTTATCGTCCCTTATCGTCTCTTCTCGTCCCTTATCGTCTCATCTCGTCCCTTATTGTCTCTTCTCGTCCCTTATCGGCTGACGTGACTCCGTTGTTTTTTAGGGGCCGGAATATGTGCAACCCTAGCGTTATCCCCGGGCCTGCCAGCATTGCAATGTACGTGGACGCTCCAGAGACAAATTGGGATGGGCCGTCTCAAATGTACGAAGTCCTGAGTTCCTTCCTCTTCGGAAGGGACGCATCCGAAGAGCACCTCCTGTGAACCAAAATTAACCCTATCTAATTTCATCCAACCTAAATTGCATGGATGAAACCCTAAACCTAATGGATGAAACCCTAAAACCTAATGGATGATATCATAACACCTAATGGATGAAACCCTAAAACCTAATGGATGATCCCTAAAACCTAATGGATGAATTTCATTTGATGAGGTTAAGGTTAAAGACTTTAACCATACAAGGTAAAGTATAAGTAACTTGATATAGAAGTAAATAAATAAACAATGAAACTCAAGGGTAGAAGTAAGAAGTCAAAAATACACGATGAACATTCAAGGAGAATAAAAATGCATGAAAAAACGTGCTCCGATCAAGGCAGCACACCCCTTGTTGCTAGAATCCCTATAACTTTGTCGTCGGTGATTGGATGTAAGCGAGCTTAGAGTCCCTGGAACCCTGACTTAAAGATCTACAAGCGTGCCAATTTTCAGCTCCAGAATCATTGTCGTTCGCTCGCACAGGTCCGTCGAAGTTGGTGAACCGAATCAGGCCGACAGTAGCATCCCGGACACCAAAACCGCTGTAACTCTGTCTTCTATGCTTGGATTTGAGCGTGCTGGATGTCCACAAAAAGCCAACTTCAAGGGCTACATCTCCTGAAAAAATAGACTCCAAAGTCGTCGTGGTCCGCCGGCAATGGCCCTCCAAAGTCGATGCTCTAATTCTGCCAAGGCAGCAGACCTCTTTCTACAAATTATCCTATAACTCCTTTGTCACTGCTCCAAATGGAGCGTGCTTAGTATCTCTCCAAAACTAACAATAAGATCTAACTACTGCTAAAATATCAAGTCCTAACTCTAAGTATCCATTTAGCTAAATAAGATTATTCGCAGCCTAAAAAATAAGAGGGAAATAATAAGAAGTTTTGGCATAGCTTCGCCCAAGGCAAAAAGAGAGAGAGGGAGAGTGGCCACCCATGCCTCTTATCCAAGTGGGAGGGGGCCCAAGGGTGGCGGCCACATCCCTATCCTTGAATCTAACAATCCCTAATCAAGATCAAGGGCCCACGATCACCTAAGCCCTAAACTCGATTTTAGGGCTGAACATGCCTATATCTACCAAACTAATAGGATTTGAGCAAAACTAACACCACCAATGTGTTCAAAACACACTTTAACCCGAAGATTGATTATTCACAAGTCCAAATCCGAGTTCTAGATCATTAAAAACCAAGTAGTTTACTTTAAGCGTTAAATCTACTTGCTACTAGTTTTTTTTTTTTTTTTTTCTTATCTTCTATTTTTTCTCTTTTCACAATAACATAAGTGCCATACAATTGAGGTTCTAATATAACTTTTCCACTAACTGAATTAAATACTAAACTACTAACTTGAATTACCTAGAACAAAATACTAATTCTAATTCACTAATGGGTTTCTATGTCTCTTTTGCTTTTCACAAGTCTAATTTCCTATTAATAACTCTAATTTTGCCCTCCACACTAATTTAAGGCTACGTGGAGTCCAGTTAACTAACCTTTACTAATAACACACTAGAAGGCGCTACTAACTACTAATCTAACTACTAATTGAAATAAACAAGACAGTTCTCCACTAACTAATCACTAACTAATATTGTGGCGCTTTTGAGCGCTCACATATGGCGGCCATCTGGGACGACTAACAGGAGAGATACCCAACATTGGGCACACGATCAAATTTTTTTTTATTTTTTTTTAATTTTTTTTTTGTTTTATAGTTTTTATATGTAAGAGAGCTATCATAAAAACTAAAGCTATCTATATTAGAAGAGTTGGGAAGTTTTGCGCCTACGGATGATGCAGAAATCGCAGCGTACGGTGTGTCATATCTCCGACCTGTGCCGCTAAGTCTGCCTCCGATAGCTCCCTTGGATGACCCAACAACCAGCGATGATGGCCCCAGTGTGTCGCCCCCTCTTGTGGTGGAATTGGAGGCCTAAAAGCTCCCCAATATTGATCATCGTTAGGACCCTCATAAGTAGCCTTGAAGTATCGGATTGGGCCCTCTTGCTCGGTTCTACCAACCCATAAAAATTGACCTAGCACTCTAGCTTGTCCAGGTAACAAATTGCCTACATAAAGCACTTCATTTCTGGTTGATGCTGAAGGTTCCGGTCTGTCCGCAACTCGCATCGGCAAGGGTGGAAATAAAGGTGGATGCGGACTCAAAGGACCCCTTCCCCTCTGACCGAAGTTGGATGGGGCATTCAACCGCCGACGTTGTGCCGGAGGTAGTGGAAGTAAATCGACTTGTGATGGTTCACGCCACCTACTATGAGGGGAAGGAGGTTGGATCAATGATATTTCTCTATCTGGAAGGTCTGCAAGTGATAGCTCTAGACTCTGGTTACTAGCTAACGGTTGAACACCCTCACTAGTTGAAGGTTGTTCACCGGTATCTGCCTCACCAGCCGAGCCCGAGGATCGGAACCATACGGTATTTGACATATCGACAGAAGCTACGCTTAGAACTAAGAATGAGTAGAGAGAAAATAAGAGAGGATAAGATGAGAGGTGTGGAGGAAGTGGTAAGGATGAGAAGCCATCGCTCTTGCACCAACTTATACTAAGTTTATACTTCTAAATTTACAACCACAGTGCCATTGTGATTTTTCCCTGACACCAGTCGTGGATACTTATCCTAAAAGATAAGGCCATCGTGGATGGACATGGTTGAGCTAGGATTGGCATCCTATAATTGGCTCAACTAATAATGTATGTTGCCAAGGTAGGTAGACTTTAACTGACCTTCTAGAACGCGGAAACTCCTAGATTAGACTTCTACATCATCACATCTTGTATTCCTTGCATCGATTACCAGAAGTCCTCGTCGGAAATACTTCTCCGTTCAATGTTTGAAGCTGAACGGAGTTGTTCGGATAAGCCTCCACCACCAAATAAGGACCCATCCAGACTGCATCAAACTTACCAGGAAAATCAAGTTTCCTGGCATCTTGTAACATTACCAACATACCCGGCAAGAGGATGCGTGTTTTGTACCTTTTATCAAAGGCCAACTTCCTCCTACGCTGGATAGTTTCTATGTGTTGAGCACTTGCCCTGTGAGACTCATCCAGGCTCTCTAGCATCTCCAATCTTTCAATCAAAGATGGCGCCATTGTCATCCTCTCATCAATAGCTACCCGAAGAGATTGAACCTCAAACTCAATAGGAAGAATTGACTCCACCCCATAAACCAAGGAAAATGGAGTGGCTTTTGTGGTCACCTTGTAGGTGGTCCGATATGCCTACAAGGCAGCAGAGAGTTCGGTGTCCCAATCCCTCTTTGAATCGTGGACCGTCTTCCTCAAAATATTCACCAAAGTCTGATTCACCCTCTCTGTATTACCATTGGTTTGGGGGTAATATGGTGTAGTCATTCGGTGGTTGATATCAAACCTCTCGGTCATTGACTCAATCACGGAGTTTAGGAAATGAGTGCCACGATCACTAATGAGGATTTTGGGGCACCCAAACCTTGTGATGACATTCTCAAACAAAAAATTGGCTGCATGAACCACGTCATTAGCCTTTACAGCCTTAGCCTCAGCCCATTTGGTGAGGTACTCTGTGGCCACAATGATGTGCTTCATCCCACGAGAAGAATTGGGATGAACTTCTCCAATGTAGTCAATGCCCCACTTTTCAAATGGGGCAAGTGGCAAGGAGATATGTAACGGCATCGCCATGTGCAAATCGTTCTTTGCATACCTTTGACAAGCGTCACAACACTTGGCATAATCATGGGCATCTTGAAACATCGTGGGCCAAAAGTATCCCGCCCTCAAGGCTTTCTGTGCGGTCAATCTCCCAGCAAAGTGTCCCCCGCATGCGCTGTCATGGCATGCTGCTAAGATCTTGGGCACTTCCTTTTCAATGACACAACGTCGCAATAAACCGTCCACTCCTCGACGATACAACCGGTGGCCCACAATGGCAAAGTGACGGCTATTCACCCTCACCTTGCGACGCTCATGATGTGACAGCTCTTCAGGCAGTTGTTGAGTGGCTAAGAACTGGGCAATGTGGTCATACCACTTGGGTCTGGAGGTGACAGTGAACAGCTCTTCATCTACCAATCCATCCTCAATTGGAGTTGAACCCACAGTCTCATTTAACCTAGACAAGTGGTCTGCTTGATTATGGATCTTGCCAGGCTTGTACTCCACCTTGTAGTCAAACTCCTCCAAAAGAAGAACCCAACAAGCAATCCTACCACTCAAATCTGCCTTGTTTACTAGATACTTGATTGCCATATGGTCCACAAAGAAAACCACCGGATTTAGAAGGAGGTAATGGCCGAATTTCTTTACAGAAAACACCATAGCCAAGCATTCACGCTCCGTGGTGGTGTAGTTTTTCTCCGCAGCGTTCAATTGCTTGCTAGCAAAAGCTATGGGAAGGTCCTTCTTAGTATCTCCATTTGGTTGGCATAAAGCACTACCCACTGCCACTGCAGAAGCGTCACAATAGACATGGAAGGGCATATTCCAATTGGGAGGCCTCAAAACCGGGTAAGAGCTCAAGGCATTTTTGAGCCACTGAAGTGTTGTCTCACACTCCTCCGTCCATTCAAACTTCACTAACTTCCTTTGAAGCCGTGTGATGGGGATTGTGCGTGTAGCGTAATCTGGGATCAGCTCCCTATACCAGCTGATATGGCCTAACAACCTTTCCACTCCCTTCACATTCACAGGTGCAACTAAGTATGTGATAACCGCTACCTTCTCCGGGTCAGGCTCTCTGCCATCCTTGGAAACTACATACCCCAAGGTGATGCCCTTGAGAACTGCTAAGAATAATTTCTCCGGATTGAGAGCTATTCCGGCCTTTTTACACCGTTCGAAGGCTTCTCTCACGCACTCCAAGTGAGATTCAACATGAGATTGAGTGCTGAAATCATCTATGAATACTGTCATAGACTTGTGAAGCAAGTCTGAGAAGGCATAAGTCATGGCCCTCTGAAAGGCTGATGGGGCGTTGCAAAGCTCAAATGGCATCACCAAGAAGATGAAGGTACCCCAAGAGGTGGTGAAGGCTGTCTTGTGTCTATCTTCAGGTGCAATAGACACCTGGTTGTATCCTGAGTAGCCATCCATGAAGGTGTACATCTCATGGCCAGCAACTTCATCCAAGATACTATTGATGAATGGAAGAGGGAAGTGATCCTTCTGAGTGCTTTTGTTCAGCTTCCGGTAATCAATGCATACCCTCAGTTTACCATTCTTCTTCTTTACCAAAACCATGGGTGAAACCCAATCTGTAATCTCCACAGGTATAATAAATCCAGCTTGGAGCAGTTTCTCCAGTTCAGCCTTGACTACCAACTGCAGCTGAGGGTTCATCCGACGCTCCTTCTGACCTACAGGGATGGCTCCGGGGATTAAAGGAATTCGGTGTTGAGCTATTTCTGGAGGTATATCCTTGAGATCTTTGTATGACCAAGCAAAGATATCTCTATACTCCATCACCAGTTCCTTGTACATGGAAACCTCCTTGTTGCTTAGATTGACTCCAACCTTGATATTCCGAGTCTCTTCTCCATTGCGAGACACATCAAGGTATTTCCAATCAGATTGAAGCACATGGGACTGTTCTGTAGGGCCTCTATACCAGTCCTCGGGGATGGGTGGATAACCAATGACTCCTCCACCCACTATCATGCCTGAAGAAGTCTTCTTGAAGTGGAGGGGAGGCCTCAACTGTTCTTCATCGTTGAGGATCTCAATATCCTCCTCGATCGTCCCATCCATATTCATGGTATAGGATTCTTCTGATATAATCACATCCTTGTGGTTTATCTCCACTTCACTGAACATGGCTACCCCCTCAATCCAATTCACTGTTTCCACTACCTCTGATTCTGTGTCAGGGTATTTCTCTAACCATTCTGCAAACTCTTCATCTCCTTGCCAATGATAGAAACTAGGACCTAAACAACATGCAAGGGGTTGTCCACCCAATGTTGTCCTTGGGTTAGGCAGCTGCTGCTTGGACTCAAGTTGATGAAGGTCTTGAGGGACCTCAGAGACATCATTGTCCGATGAGTCACTAGATCCAATAGTAAACTGAGTTTGAGAAGCTCTAATCTTTACTTTGGTTCTGTTGTGAGTTGGACCAAAGGATATGTGAGGCTTGTCCCCACCCCAATTAACTACCGCCTCTGCCGCTCTCAACCAAGGTCGCCCCAAGAGCAAGGGGAAGGACTCTTTCAAAGAGTGAGTCTGGATGACGTGAATTGTTAAGGTGTACACTTCACCCCCTACCATCACTTGACAATCCTTGATTTGGCCTACAGGCCTTGCAGGACTTTGATTAGCCATGCTAATCACAATGGAAGATGGTCCCGTAAAGCTTAGCCCAAGCTTCTCCATGGTTTGCAAGGGCATGATATTCAAGCTACTACCGCCGTCCACTAGTGTGTGTGGTAACACCTTGTCCACAATGACTGCCTCTACCTCCACAGCTTTGACCTCTGCTACCTTGTTAAGTGCATGAGCCCTAGCTGCCACCTTGACCTTGGATTTCCTTCGAGGTCTAGTAGGTAGCTTAGTCTTGAGCAGCTTCTGGATCTCCGGTGACAACTCCAACAATTGGGCTATGGTAATATCCGCCTTCATTCGACTCAAGTCCTCCCACAAATCATAGGAACGGCGTGATGACACCTTTTTGGGTCCTTGAGGTGGCAGCCTCTCTGAATCGGGCACTCGGGGTCCTTCCCAATCATCCGCTTCTTCATCTTGTTTATGACTTGGTATTGGAAAGGGGTAATCTTCTTACAAGGGATGGAAATTCAAAGGAACTCCCTCCTTGACTTGGATTGCCTTGGCGGCTTTCCGTGCTACCTCCTTTATCTCGGAGTATCTAGGAGGACTATTAGTGGTGGAAGAATCCTCCTCCTCTTCTATGACCTCCGGTATAGGCCCCATAGACCTTGTCATGATAGCCAAAGATGGAACCACCATAGAACTACCACCCTTTGAAGTAGAATGGGTAATGAAATTGGACTCTGGCGTCAGATTTTCAATGACCACAGAAGTTGTAAGGGGTGGCGGTCCATATCCTTCTTCGGTGGTCTGACTCAAGTATCTCACATCTTGTGAGTGTTGGTTGCCACCTTGATTCTGATTCAGTGGAATAAATTGGGCCTTGGTTTGCAAACCACCTGGAGCTTGCTGGGTTTGCCTATTGGCATTGTAATCGTAGTATAGGTTTGGAGGCCTAACATCATTTGGATGTGGAGGCTGCCTAGCTCCCCGTTGTTGATCCACAGCCTGTTGTGGATAGTTACCAGGTGGATGTGGTAGCACAATAACCTTGTCAGGTCTTCTACACACATGCGTGGGGTGGTTGCCTCCACAGTTCCCACACACGACCTGGTTCTCAATCCAACACTCCCCAGGGGGGTGTTTCTTGCCACAAAAGGAATGGACCTCGTTCCTAGCCCTATCGTGGCTGTTGTAACCTTGGCTGCCACTTTGGTAACCTTGACTCTTGTGAGGTGGCACATACAATTGAGGCGGAGGAGGTGGTGCGTAATGCACGTGATGAGCTTGGTAGAACTGTGAGGTGTGCCCGGCCTGACCACACCTTGTACACCACAAAGTGGATGGATGCTTCCCTTACTCAATGGCTAGAGGAATTGGGTTAGGATTGTGGTTCCTCATCAATGCAACCATCTGTTCAGTCATCTGGTTCATCTGTTGAACCATACGATCATGGAACCCACGTTGGGTGTCCTCGATCTCCTTCTTTATTTCTTCTGTCCAGTTCCGCTCTGGAAGCGCCAGTATGGGTGTCTGAATCTGCACTGGTGTCACCACGAGTGGTGCCACTAGTCTAGGCTGTTCCGGGTTTGACCCATATCTCATAGGTATAGGAATTCCTCCACGAGCTGGTGGATAAGATGGTGCAGGATTCTGAGCATAAATAGGAATGAAACTCGGAATCTTCTCCCCTTCACGCCTCCACAACCGCTCTTGCTCCTTGTTAACTTGCTCCACGCGCCTAGCCGCTTCCTTAGCACCCGTTAAACTTGCTGGCTGAGAGTTTAAGATCTCTCTGATGACCTTTTCATCAGTAAATCCTTGCAAAAAGAAGTGTTTAAGAGTATCATTGTCCAACAATGTACCCACAAATCGGGTCACCACCCACTCAAACCTACGGATATAGGATGTGATGACCTCATCCATGCCCTGTCTAATTGATGACAAGACAGTCAAGGCTGCACTCTGGCCCACCTCTAGCCGGAACTCTTCCAAAAATGCCGCCTGAAGTGCATTCCAATCCGCGAAGGTATTGGCTGCATGGTTGCGGTACCATGCGTAGGCACTACCTTTCAAAGTATTGGGAAACCACACCAAATAATAGCCAGGCTCTGAAACCAAGGAGGTCGTGAGAATCTCGATGAACCTCTCCACGTGTGATGAAGGGTCTTCATCCCTTGAACCTGTGAACACGGGGAGGTTGGGTGGAACCGATTGTGAAGCCAACCCTGCAGGAAACACTATGGGTAAACCCCTGGGTTGCACCAAAGGGTTTATAAGCCTAGCCACTGGGCCTTGGTCCCCTCCACTACATGTGCTCATCGCTTCTGCTCCTTGATCCACCACTAACTCTATAATTGGGACACTACCTCGAGTACCAGGGTCGATGACGTCCAACGCCTCCACGTCTACCTCTTCTATAAAATCTCCTCCTACAAGTTTTCGGGATGTTGCAGATACGTTGGCTTCCTGTTCAACACCACTTCCTTGTCCGTCTAGCCCCACTCTATCCTCAGAAGTCCTCCGGTCTTGGTCACTCCCTCCACGAGGCCTCCGGGATCTATGGTCTAATCCAGGTAGAAGGTTGGGGATAGAGGATCGGGTGCGCAGTTGCATCTAACGGCCTCACATCCACGTGCACTTTTTAACTACACTTCCTTTTAACTTTTAATTATTTTTTCTTAATTATATATATATATTTTTTTTTTTTTTGACAACTAAGACCGTAGCCTACCCTCAAGCAGGTAGGGAACGCAAGCCACCTTATCCAGACTACACCTTGATGACAAGCTCCGGCTTCGCAAACCCAAAAGGTCTCATCTGGATTGGGCATACGAGACTGTCACGTTGTGTAGGGCTGACCAAGTAATGGGCGAGACACTACGCCCTGCCTCGGCGGCCAGGACTCCTTGTTCTCAGTTCAGCCCACTCTTGGCATTACCTACTACAAGCAACCTATCAGACTGACCTAAATTGTTCACATATATCCATTCAAGGTTAAGATGTATCTTCCGCAATCCAGCTTCCTGCGCACTTAGTATACCACCGGCCTATTTGATCACAAGGGTTTCTATTCTAACAAAAGTTAGTTAGGAATAAAACCTGGGCAGTGCTCCTTCCAACACGACCCCAACATGCACCTGTACGTCACCTACATGTGAGCCACACGTCAATGTTCTACGAGATAGATAAATCACCTTCCAAGCAATCCTAAAGCCAATAGAGTTAGACTCCCGGCAGACGCACCATTATGTGAACCAAAATTAACCCTATCTAATTTCATCCAACCTAAATTGCATGGATGAAACCCTAAACCTAAAGGATGAAACCCTAAAACCTAATGGATGATATCATAACACCTAATGGATGAAACCCTAAAACCTAATGGATGAAACCCTAAAACCTAATGGATGATCCCTAAAACCTAATGGATGAATTTCATTTGATGAGGTTAAGGTTAAAGACTTTAACCATACAAGGTAAAGTATAAGTAACTTGATATAGAAGTAAATAAATAAACAATGAAACTCAAGGGTAGAAGTAAGAAGTCAAAAATACACGATGAACATTCAAGGAGAATAAAAATGCATGAAAAAACGTGCTCCGATCAAGGCAGCACACCCCTTGTTGCTAGAATCCCTATAACTTTGTCGTCGGTGATTGGATGTAAGCGAGCTTAGAGTCCCTGGAACCCTGACTTAAAGATCTACAAGCGTGCCAATTTTCAGCTCCAGAATCGTTGTCGTTCGCTCGCACAGGTCCGTCGAAGTTGGTGAACCGAATCAGGCCGACAGTAGCACCCCGGACACCAAAACCGCTGTAACTCTGTCTTCTATGCTTGGATTTGAGCGTGCTGGATGTCCACAAAAAGCCAACTTCAAGGGCTACATCTCCTGAAAAAATAGACTCCAAAGTCGTCGTGGTCCGCCGGCAATGGCCCTCCAAAGTCGATGCTCTAATTCTGCCAAGGCAGCAGACCTCTTTCTACAAATTATCCTATAACTCCTTTGTCACTGCTCCAAATGGAGCGTGCTTAGTATCTCTCCAAAACTAACAATAAGATCTAACTACTGCTAAAATATCAAGTCCTAACTCTAAGTATCCATTTAGCTAAATAAGATTATTCGCAGCCTAAAAAATAAGAGGGAAATAATAAGAAGTTTTGGCATAGCTTCGCCCAAGGCAAAAAGAGAGAGAGGGAGAGTGGCCACCCATGCCTCTTATCCAAGTGGGAGGGGGCCCAAGGGTGGCGGCCACATCCCTATCCTTGAATCTAACAATCCCTAATCAAGATCAAGGGCCCACGATCACCTAAGCCCTAAACTCGATTTTAGGGCTGAACATGCCTATATCTACCAAACTAATAGGATTTGAGCAAAACTAACACCACCAATGTGTTCAAAACACACTTTAACCCGAAGATTGATTATTCACAAGTCCAAATCCGAGTTCTAGATCATTAAAAACCAAGTAGTTTACTTTAAGCGTTAAATCTACTTGCTACTAGTTTTTTTTTTTTTTTTTTTCTTATCTTCTATTTTTTCTCTTTTCACAATAACATAAGTGCCATACAATTGAGGTTCTAATATAACTTTTCCACTAACTGAATTAAATACTAAACTACTAACTTGAATTACCTAGAACAAAATACTAATTCTAATTCACTAATGGGTTTCTATGTCTCTTTTGCTTTTCACAAGTCTAATTTCCTATTAATAACTCTAATTTTGCCCTCCACACTAATTTAAGGCTACGTGGAGTCCAGTTAACTAACCTTTACTAATAACACACTAGAAGGCGCTACTAACTACTAATCTAACTACTAATTGAAATAAACAAGACAGTTCTCCACTAACTAATCACTAACTAATATTGTGACGCTTTTGAGCGCTCACACCTCCTAATAACGCAGGCGTTCTCGCGGCTCCGCGACAATAAGCACAGCGGGCGAGATTCTGTGATACGCTTCATCGCAATGGTCCACGCTCGCACTATCGTGGATATGGCAAGGAGTCACCCAGAGGACTTCGTTCGACAGTGGTGTGCTGCCGATTAGGGTACCTACGAACATTGGGATACCCTGGACGAGTGTGAGCCGCAAAACCGGCCCACGAGGTTGAATGGACCGCGCATCGCGTCCATAAGGGTTAACTAGTAGTGAAAATGGGTTATCCCATTGGTTAGTTCTTGGTTTTCGATTGGATTGACCAATTAAGCCTTCCGTGCACTAATTCATCAGTGGGAGCCACATTGTGGTAACCGGAAGTTTTAGGAAGATAACCAAAAAATAAAGAAAAAATTAAAAGAATAGAAGAAAACAAAAAGAAAAAAAATAAGAAAAGATGGAGAAAACCAAAACAATAGGAAGGAGGGAAAAATGGTGAGAAGGAGGAAAGAAGGAAGAAGGAAAAAATCAAAGAGCCTCAAAGAAAAGGGAAGAGGAAAAAATAGTTTAAGGGACCCAAAGGCTTGGGGAAAAAACCCTCACCATCATTTGGCAAATTAGCCATAACCCAAAACAAGGGGAATTCAATCTAGGCTAATTAGGTAGTATTTGCATCGTTGAAATTAGTTTAGAGGCTCACTTATTGAGATCATGCACACACATGTGGCATGGAGTCAAAGTTTAGATTTAGATATTCCTTGGTTAGTGGGACACCCACTTGTGTTAAATGCAAGGGTGGCTAGTGATTTTTTAGTTTTTTAGTTACTATTGTTTAGTGTGACCATTAATGTGCCCACCCAAAATTGGCGGCTGTGAACGACGAAGGGAACGACCTTGGGAACAAGAAGGGAGCAAGGGCTTTGGGGTTACCCCCTTGGAGGTCGTTCATTCGAACGGGGGAAGTTAGGAAATTGGTAGAGAGAGAGCTAGGAAATGAAGGTTGTGTGAGAGTTAGGAACCGAGAGGTGTGTGGAGAGAGAGAAGAGGTAGGCCTCGGTGTTTCCCCTCGTGTGGGCTAGAGTTTTGAATCAATGATCACGAAAATTTGAGCGTAGATAGATCAGAGCGTCGGCTTCCCAACGAGCCCAAGAGCGTGCGATTTGGAGCTGTGACGACAAAGATACGAGCCGTGGAGCGAGGGCGACCAGCTGGAAGATCGGCGGCGGATCTCACACGGACTCGGTAATTCCCTTCTCAGTCACGGAGTATTGCTCCAATCGAGTTCAGATTTTAGGTGTAGATAGATCAGAGCGTCGGCTTTCCAACAAGCCCAAGAGCGTGCGATTTGGAGCTGTGACGACAAAGATACAAGCCGTGGAGCGAGGGCGACCAGCTGGAAGATCGGCGGCGGATCTCACACGGACTCGGTATTTTCCTTCTCAGTCACGGAGTATTGCTCCAATCGAGTTCAGATTTTAGATGTAGATAGATCGAAGCGTTGGCTTTCCAACAAGCCCAAGAGCGTGCGGTTTGGAGCTGCGAAGACGAAGATACAAGCCGCGGAGCAAGGGCAACCAGCGGATCTCAAACGGCCTCGGTTTTTTCCTTGTCAGTCACGGAGTTTTGCTCCAATCGAGTTGAGCTTTAAGGTGTAGATAGATTAGAGCGTTGGCTTTCCAACAAGATCAAGAACGTGCGATTTGGGACTGCGACGACGAAGATACAAGCCGTGGAGCGAGGGCGACCAGCTGGAAGATCGGCGGCGGATCCCATAGGTCCTCGGTCTTTCCCTCGTCAGTCACGGAGTATTGCTCCAATCAAGTTGATTTTTCGGGTGGAGAGAGATCAGAGCGTTGGCTTTTCAACAAGCCCAAGAGCGTGCGGTTTGGAGCTGCGAAGACGAAGATACGAGCCGCGGAGCAAGGACGACCAGCTGGAGCAACCGGCGGCGGATCCCACGCGGCCTCGGTTTTTCCCTCGTCAGTCACGGAGTTCTAGTTGTATTAAGCTAAGAGTTTAGGAATAGATAGATTAGAAAGTTGGCTTTCCAACAAGATCAAGAACGTGCGGATCGGAGTTGTGACGACGAAGATATCAGCTGCAGAGTGAAGAGCACCAAGAAGAGGAAGACGACCACAATCACAAGAACGAACACAAACACGGCAGAGGGTGAATTGAGCGGGATCAGGGAGCCTTCTTCCTTTCCCAATTGATTCATTATTCTCTTGATTGCATGTGGAGAAGGAACCCTAAATTGTCTAGTTAAAAACACTACGCGGAAGCGCTGCCAAATTTTCACTAGGATTAGGGTTTTGTTATAAATTCAACCAATTGGTGGTTTAATTGTCATTAGTAAGGTTGGAATGGGATTACTTGTGTGAATGCATGTGAATGTGTAGTGCATGATATTAAATGAATGCATATGTTAAGTGAACACTGCTGGTCGTTGGCTGTGGGTCTAGGATTGAATCAAATGGTTAATTGAAGGCTGCCATCGTGTTAAGCAAGAAAAACTAATAAGAATACAAAAAAAAAAACATAGAAAACGGAGCCATAAGGCAAAAGATAAAGAGGTTCAAAGTCCGGCAATAAGTCAAAGATATAATTCATCCCTAATGCACTCATGATAGATAAAACATTGCGTTAAACACATCATGAACCGCTGCGATCTAAATGGGAGGTATGCATGTATGTCTTGATTGTTGATTGAACAAGGGGCTGAATCCCTCAAAGTAGGATCTTGTGTTCAAGATAAGCTTCCCACTAGGGGGGGTTTATTTGGCTCACATTTTGGTGCGTCTGCCGGGAGGAGGCGTGTTCATGGTTTGATTGTGCTAATCGTTCTATCGTTGGATGTAGGGTTATAAACGCAATTAGCCTTATGGCATATGGAGCAGCATGAGGTAGCTTAGAGGTAAGTGCCCAACCTTGCTCGTGGATGGTTGATTGAGTGTCAATTGTGTGTATGTTTGGAAGTCTTGTGAATGAAGGAAGGTGCCAAGTTGTGTTTAGAGGTGGGGGTCTAGAAGGGAGTGTGGATTTCCCGACTCTCCAACCACAAAACACCTTGTGTTGGGGGGATCCCCTTCTAGGCTTGTGGCTTGAGTCGAGCAAGGGGCCTAGGGGTGAAAGGTTGAGGCCCTCCCACGGAAATCCACAAGGATTTCCAGTGAGCCTCTAGGTCGAAGGGGAAGGGTGCAAGTGCCCGGGTATGGGACAAGGGCGCCCCTTCCTTCCCCCCGCGCTTGACTAACCACCAAGGTAAGAACAACTTGGTGTAACTGGAATAGTTGAGTTAATTGTTGCAAGTTAACGTATGTGTATGTGAATGAGCCACTTGGTGGGGAGTTGGAGTCGTGGACGCATCCAAGACGTAGGGGTGCTGATTGGAAGGAGCGCTGCGTACGGTATGTGCACTACACCCTCTTTTTAGGACCACGAGTAATAAATAGGACCAACTTGGAGGTGGTGACCTCACTTGGGTTAGGAAACCCTGATTTCCCACTTGAGCCGTGTGGAACACTTGCCTTAGAACCACTAGGTTGGCCAACCACGAAATTGCATGCAACGAATCTTGTGCTAACAAGTGGATTGGCTGGAGTTGCTTCAAGGTAAGTTATCCCCCTCTATAACATTGTATGTGACTTATTGGTTGGCCTTAGCACCGATAGAGTGCGATTAGGTCCACGGTCGACTTCAACTAACAGTGACAGGGTGGCTGGAGATGCATCAAGGTATGTCTTCTTCACAGTGATAACATTGTATACACACATTGTTGCATGCCGTCCCGTGATTGTGTCGTTTTCCTCCTAGTGGGTAATGCCTAGTTCAAGGAGGTAAAAGGTGGAAGAGGGATACCAGGATACCAGGGAACCCCACCTTTTATCAAATTGAGGCCTAGGTCAGCCCCACAGTAGGGATTTGTACCGTGTGGCGCCAGTTGAGGGACAGCTTTCCAACGGGGTGATGCTCGTGGAGACATCCCTCAATTCGGTTAGCTTTTTGTCGTTACCCTTGAAGGGTAGTCCTTAATAGGATTCTTCGGCGGCTTCATCGAGCTAAAACTCCACCACTAAGAAATTTTTGGGTCTTGGTCTTGAGTCAGTCCATCCTCGTGATAGAATCGGGAGTAGGAGTGTTGGAAACACCCACTCACCGATCGAATTAGGCCGTGCTTCGTGTAGACCCACCCACGACCTCGGAACTTGGACGGGAAACCTTTTGGAGGACATGAATACCATCAACAAACCATTAGACCGTACTCTTGGATCCTAGAGTAGATGTCCCGAGCCACAAGGTCTCAACGACCTTCCCTCACACCACAGTGGGAACCGGCGAGTGAAAGGAGGAGTAGGTCTAGGGAACTCACGGAGGACACGGCAGAGGGGTTCTTGGAGGTACAACTAGAGGCCTTACCAACTCCCTTCCTCCCCTTCCCTCCATCTTTTCCTTCAACTTCATTCAATCCGGTGAACACCACCACCACCACTAGCCCACAAGGTACCCCCTCAGCCCCTACCATGGCCTCTGGGGGACCACCCCCGGTGCGGCCTCCCATTAATCCCTTGGTTCAGCCAAGAGGTTTACCCATCTTAGTACCCGAGGGCTTGCAAGCGGCGCCTATGCCACCCAATTTGCCCACCTTTAGGGGGACCAAGGATGAAGACCCCTCCGCACACGTAGAACGTTTTCTGGAGCTCCTCACGACGTGCCTCATCACCAACACCGGTTATTTCCTAGTGTGGTTCTCGTGTACCTTGAAGGACGCCGCCTACGAGTGGTATAGGAATCACCCCCCCGGAACCTTTGAGGATTGGGATAGTCTCATGAGGGCCTTCTTGGAACATTTTAGACCCGAGGTAGGTCAGAGTAATGCCCTCACAGCCCTAGCCGCGCTACGTCAAGGTCCAGGGGAGGATATCACGACCTACATCAGGAGATTCGAGTTGGTGGTTACAAGATTCGTGGGCAATCTCCTCACCAATGACACCTTAACCCAATTCTTTATCCAAGGGTTCAACAGTGAGGGAACCATTAGGGAGATTCTGAAGGTCCGCCCCACATCGTTAGACGCAGCCAAGGCACAAGCTAGGCTAATAGAGCAAGTCGATCGAGACCAAGAGCGTATGTGGAGGAGAGAAGAGCACCACATCCCTAGTTTTATACCTATCCATGCCAAGGGCAAGGGGCCGGCCCTGGAACCTAACCCAGGAAACCCGGGTGCACAAGTTCCCATCTGGAACTACTATGCTCCACCCTTGAACGTTAGACCACCCGTAGCTCTCCCCGAGCTCACCTATCACGAAGAGCGAGGCACCTGGAAGGAGGAGATGAAGAACGAAATCCTCCAAGGCCAACAAGGCTTTCAGGACCAATTAGCTCAACAAATCAAGGCCATGCAAGACCAAATGGCCTTGTTGATTAAAAATCAAGTCCCTAACCCCACACCTCCACCCATGGAGTCTGGTAGACATGCCTCGGGCCTATGGTGCACTCAATGTGGCCAACCAGGGCACACTAGCCCCTTCTGCACCACCCCTGCGGCGGCACCGCAGTACCAGGCCACTCAAACCCCGTATGTGCCGCCCCATAGGAATCAACCACCGGTGGCAACTAACTATGGCCCTCAAGGCTATACACCACCAAACCAAGGTTATGGGGGACCTCCACGACCACGGTATGAAATCCACCACACTTGTGGCAAGAGACACGCACCTGGGCAGTGTTGGGTTGAAAGTGGAGTAGTATGTGGTAACTGTGGGGGTAATCACCCCACCCAAGTATGTCGAAGGCCGGACAAGGTAATTCCCATGCCTTCCCCACCGGGGAACTATCCTCAACAAGCCCAAGACCACTTTAGAGGTGCACGTAACCCCACCACCGATAACACCCTTAGGCCACCTAGCCTCTACTATGACTACAACAATAACCGCCAAAGTCAAACTTCCCCAATGGGGGTTAATACCAAGGACGGTTACATCCCTATAAACCAAGGGCAAAACCATGGTGGCCAACAAAACCACGGTGGCCAACAAAACCACGGGGGCCAACAAAACCACGGGGGCCAACAAAACCAAGGTCCACAGGATGTGCGCTATGCCACCATGTCAAGTGACATCGTATCCACACAAGGTCCTTCCCTCACAGAGCTCAATGTAGTGTTTCACGAGGTTAGCACAACCAAGGAAGCAAAGACTTGTGAGTTACCCGCCTTGGCAGTCCAAACTCGGTCTAACCGACGGGAGCCTAGGTACTCGAGCCCCCCTCCACCCATACCAGAAGAAGATGAGACCTCGGAGGAAGATTCACCTCACTTTTCTGACCTAAACGATACAACCAAGGAGGCGGTGGAAGGCACTAAACAGGCCAACTTAAGGTCCTCCCATGGGACACCTAGGTCACAAACACCATTGTCCACTTCCCAAGAGCCATGGGAAGGTCCACCGGTTCCTAGGCCCGAAGTGAATACATTCCCACGTGTCGAGGGACACGTGGGAGAAGGACCTTACAATTTATGGGCAGATTTGAGTCGTCTCAAGGCGGACATCACCATAGCCCAACTGTTGGAGGTATCCCCACCCATGAGGAAAGTCCTTAGGTCGGGCACCCCGGTGAAGCGGAGGCCTAAGGCAAAGGTGAGGTTGGCGGCTCGTGTAAAATCTGCACATCCCAACATCGAAGTCAAGGCGGTTCAAATTGAGGTCTCAATTGTGGATAAGGTGGTACCCAACGTACTTGTCGACGGTGGGAGTGGCTTGAACATCATGCCCCTCTCAACTATGGAAAAATTGGGTCTAGACATCACTGAACCATCACCATACATCATCAACATGGCCAATCAGAGCTCGGAAGCCCCATTAGGCCAAATTAGTGGTTGTAAGGTTACCACGGGGAGTGTAGAGTATTCCCTCACCTTCCAAGTCATCCGAATGCACTCCAACAAGGAGGCATACCCCTTGCTACTAGGACGACCTTGGTTGCGAATTGCCAATGCCACGGTGGAATGGGGAGGACCACAACCAAACATCACCTATGGGCCCCCCGAGAATCCTACTACGGTCCACATCCAACCAAGTAGGCTAGGGCTATGCCATGGTTGCATAAGCTCTTCGGAGGATGAGTCACAAGAAGTATTGACAAAACAACCCCCCAAGAGAGTGAGGTTCGCACCACACAAGGCGGTGGATAGAGCTCAACCCTCGAGGGCCAACGAGATGCCATTCAAGAGCATGGGACCGGGTCTTTATGAGTGGGTTCCCACCGGGGAATTTGTAGAATGGTTGAAGGAGCACCCCACCTCGAGCGCGGACGAAGCCATATCTGTGCATTTCATGCAGAGTGAGCTCATTGAAATGGAACCCGGGTTAGGACTTAGCCTAGTTCCCCTCCTCGATGACCTAGAACCCGCGGCGGTATTTGGAATGGACGTGGATGGCACACAAGGGGACGAATTGGAGGTTTTGGGAGACGAAGGCCCTCTCAACCCATCTCTCCACTTCCGACGTACATCCACCGGTATACTAGCTAGTGGTTCGGGGGCAACATACCCCCAAGTTCCAAATGATTGGTACAAAGGACCTACCCAACAACCACATGTACATCATGATGATTGGAAATTGATGGTGGTCTCTCATGAGCATGATGAAGTCCGTAGTATCAAGGTGGGCGTTGGCTGACCGAGGAGGAGATGGTGAAATACAAATCACTAGTGGTTGAATTTGGGGACATTTTTGCGTGGTCATACAAAGACCTCAAGGGCATTCCCCCAGCGGTAACACAACATCACATTCCCCTTCTCCCGGGCACTATTCCCATTAGACAAAAGGAGCGGCGCATGAATCCGAACCTTCAGCTCATTGTCAAGGCCGAATTGGAGAAGCTCCTTCAAGCGGGGTTCATTAAACCCGTAGAGATATCCGATTGGGTCTCCCCCATGGTGTTGGTTAAAAAGAAAAATGGGAAGCTACGGGTGTGCATTGACTATAGGAAACTCAACCATCACACCCAAAAAGACCACTTCCCCTTGCCGTTTATCAACACCATCTTAGAGGAGGTAGGCGGTCATGAGCTTTATACGTTTATGGATGGTTACTCGGGCTACAATCAAATCTCCATAGCCCCCGAGGACTACCACAAGACCGCCTTCACTACCCCATGGGGCACGTTCATCTATTTGGTCATGCCTTTTGGGCTTTGTAATGCCCCTTCCGCATTTCAGAGGGCCATGACGTATGCCTTCTCAGATCTCCTGCATAAATCCATGACCGTCTTCATTGATGACTTTAGCACCCAATCCAGGAAGGACAACCACCTCATGTGCGTGAGACAAAGTTTTGAACGGTGTAGGCGCACCGGTATTGCCCTCAATCCCGAGAAAATCTTCCTTGCTGTAGAGCGGGGAGTCTTGCTAGGATTCGTAGTCTCCAAGGAAGGTCGAGAGCCGGATCCCGACAAGGTGAAGGTCATTGTGGAGTTAAGCCCTCCCACAACCGTCAAGGAGATACAAAAAATCCTAGGGCACATAGGATGGTATCGGGAGGTTATCCATGACTACGCCACGAAGTCCATGCCCATTACTCGACTTATTCAAAAGAACGTGAAGTTCGAGTGGACTTCCCATTGCCAAGAGGCCTTCGAGATTTTGAAGGGAGAATTAACCACCTACCCGGTCTTGAGGCCCCCAAATTGGGAATTGCCCTGCCATATCTTTTGTGATGCCTCGGCGGTGGCTGTAGGGAGCACATTGTGCCAACCTGTGGGCCTTAAGGGCAAAGACCACCCCATTGCTTTCGCAAGTAGGCAATTAAACCCCGCCGAAAAGAACTATACCACCACCGAACGTGAGTGTTTGGCAATGGTCTTTTCGGTCAAAAAGTTTCGCCACTACTTGTTACTCAACCCCGTAGTGTTCTACGTGGATCACATGGCCATCAAGTACCTTGTCAACAAGGCGGACTTGAGTGGTCGTTTAGCAAGGTGGGTCTTACTTTTAGAAGAGTTTGACTACACAGTGGAATACCGCCCGGGACGGATGCACCTTCAAGCGGATCACCTCTCACGCCTCTCAGAGGAACCCGGTATTGTCCCCATTGATGAGGCCTTGATAGATGAGGACTTGTTCAAAGTATCCTCCATTCCTTCATGGTACAATCTGGTGGCCGAATTCCTCACCACCCACCTTCTACCGGACTCATTGTCCAAAAATGAGCGTCGAAAGGTTCGCCTCCATAGCCGCCACTTTACCATAGTAGGGGGCAAACTGTACCGTCGGGGGGTGGACGGCTTGCTACGTCGATGTGTGACGTCCGTGGAAATTCCCACGATCCTCTCAGCCTGCCATGACAGTGCGTGTGGAGGACACTTCTCTGGGACCTTGACGGCCCAAAAAGTCCTTCGTGCGGGTTATTATTGGCCCACGTTATTTCAAGACGCCCATGAGTACACCAAGCGATGCGACGCTTGTCAACGGTATGCCCGAAATGACCTTCGAATGAGCATGCCACTACAAGTATCCTTGCCCTTGGTCCCATTCGAGAAGTGGGGTATTGATTATGTGGGGGAAGTGCACCCGAGCTCTTCTAGTGGGATGAAGCACATTGTGGTGGCAACCGAATATCTAACCAAGTGGGCCGAGGCTCGAGCCGTGAAAACAAATGATGCTAATCATGCGGCCAAGTTCTTGTTTGAGCAAATCATTACCCGGTTTGGATGTCCCAAAATCCTCATTAGTGATAGGGGAAAGCATTTTTTGAACGAGATGATCGAAGCCATGACCAACCGGTTCAAGATCAATCATCGTAAGACCACTCCTTATCACCCTCAGACAAATGGGCACACTGAGCGAGTGAACCAAACCCTCGTGAACATTTTGAGGAAAACGGTCACCGATTCCAAGAGGGATTGGGACACGAAACTACCCCCCGCATTATGGGCTTATCGAACCACCTTCAAGGTGACCACCCATGCTACTCCCTTCTCATTGGTGTACGGCATTGAAGCCATTTTACCCATCGAGTTCGAGATCCCCTCTCTGCGAGTGGCCGTGACCGAACGATGGTCCATGGCCACGTCCTTAGCCGATCGGTTAGAACGATTGGAGGAGCTCGACGAGATGCGCCGGTGGAGCGCCCAAAACATGGAAGCCATCCAACGAAGGAGGAAGATTGCCTTCGACAAACAGAACAAGGTCCGGTCATTGAGACCGGGAATGCTAGTCCTCCTTCAAGACGCGAGGAGATTGGATTTTCCAGGGAAGTTCGATGCTTTGTGGTTGGGACCCTATCTCGTGAAGGAGGTCTTCCCCAACAACTCCGTTCAACTTCAAACCCTAAACGGCGAGGATTTCCCCACGCGAACGTCGGGCAACCGGTGCAAGGAGTACAAGGTGTGAATTGTTCACAACCTTCACGATTGGGCCTCCAAATTTTGGCTGCAACCATGGGTCATTCGAACACAAAAAGTTAGAATTTGACCGTGTGCCCATGAGCAAGAGGGGGTCCTCTGCCTCTTCGAGTTGTCCCAGATGGCCGCCATGTGTGAGCCGCAAAACCGGCCCACGAGGTTGAATGGACCGCGCATCGCGTCCATAAGGGTTAACTAGTAGTGAAAATGGGTTATCCCATTGGTTAGTTCTTGGTTTTCGATTGGATTGACCAATTAAGCCTTCCGTGCACTAATTCATCAGTGGGAGCCACATTGTGGTAACCGGAAGTTTTAGGAAGATAACCAAAAAATAAAGAAAAAATTAAAAGAATAGAAGAAAACAAAAAGAAAAAAAATAAGAAAAGATGGAGAAAACCAAAACAATAGGAAGGAGGGAAAAATGGTGAGAAGGAGGAAAGAAGGAAGAAGGAAAAAATCAAAGAGCCTCAAAGAAAAGGGAAGAGGAAAAAATAGTTTAAGGGACCCAAAGGCTTGGGGAAAAAACCCTCACCATCATTTGGCAAATTAGCCATAACCCAAAACAAGGGGAATTCAATCTAGGCTAATTAGGTAGTATTTGCATCGTTGAAATTAGTTTAGAGGCTCACTTATTGAGATCATGCACACACATGTGGCATGGAGTCAAAGTTTAGATTTAGATATTCCTTGGTTAGTGGGACACCCACTTGTGTTAAATGCAAGGGTGGCTAGTGATTTTTTAGTTTTTTAGTTACTATTGTTTAGTGTGACCATTAATGTGCCCACCCAAAATTGGCGGCTGTGAACGACGAAGGGAACGACCTTGGGAACAAGAAGGGAGCAAGGGCTTTGGGGTTACCCCCTTGGAGGTCGTTCATTCGAACGGGGGAAGTTAGGAAATTGGTAGAGAGAGAGCTAGGAAATGAAGGTTGTGTGAGAGTTAGGAACCGAGAGGTGTGTGGAGAGAGAGAAGAGGTAGGCCTCGGTGTTTCCCCTCGTGTGGGCTAGAGTTTTGAATCAATGATCACGAAAATTTGAGCGTAGATAGATCAGAGCGTCGGCTTCCCAACGAGCCCAAGAGCGTGCGATTTGGAGCTGTGACGACAAAGATACGAGCCGTGGAGCGAGGGCGACCAGCTGGAAGATCGGCGGCGGATCTCACACGGACTCGGTAATTCCCTTCTCAGTCACGGAGTATTGCTCCAATCGAGTTCAGATTTTAGGTGTAGATAGATCAGAGCGTCGGCTTTCCAACAAGCCCAAGAGCGTGCGATTTGGAGCTGTGACGACAAAGATACGAGCCGTGGAGCGAGGGCGACCAGCTGGAAGATCGGCGGCGGATCTCACACGGACTCGGTATTTTCCTTCTCAGTCACGGAGTATTGCTCCAATCGAGTTCAGATTTTAGATGTAGATAGATCGAAGCGTTGGCTTTCCAACAAGCCCAAGAGCGTGCGGTTTGGAGCTGCGAAGACGAAGATACAAGCCGCGGAGCAAGGGCAACCAGCGGATCTCAAACGGCCTCGGTTTTTTCCTTGTCAGTCACGGAGTTTTGCTCCAATCGAGTTGAGCTTTAAGGTGTAGATAGATTAGAGCGTTGGCTTTCCAACAAGATCAAGAACGTGCGATTTGGGACTGCGACGACGAAGATACAAGCCGTGGAGCGAGGGCGACCAGCTGGAAGATCGGCGGCGGATCCCATAGGTCCTCGGTCTTTCCCTCGTCAGTCACGGAGTATTGCTCCAATCAAGTTGATTTTTCGGGTGGAGAGAGATCAGAGCGTTGGCTTTTCAACAAGCCCAAGAGCGTGCGGTTTGGAGCTGCGAAGACGAAGATACGAGCCGCGGAGCAAGGACGACCAGCTGGAGCAACCGGCGGCGGATCCCACGCGGCCTCGGTTTTTCCCTCGTCAGTCACGGAGTTCTAGTTGTATTAAGCTAAGAGTTTAGGAATAGATAGATTAGAAAGTTGGCTTTCCAACAAGATCAAGAACGTGCGGATCGGAGTTGTGACGACGAAGATATCAGCTGCAGAGTGAAGAGCACCAAGAAGAGGAAGACGACCACAATCACAAGAACGAACACAAACACGGCAGAGGGTGAATTGAGCGGGATCAGGGAGCCTTCTTCCTTTCCCAATTGATTCATTATTCTCTTGATTGCATGTGGAGAAGGAACCCTAAATTGTCTAGTTAAAAACACTACGCGGAAGCGCTGCCAAATTTTCACTAGGATTAGGGTTTTGTTATAAATTCAACCAATTGGTGGTTTAATTGTCATTAGTAAGGTTGGAATGGGATTACTTGTGTGAATGCATGTGAATGTGTAGTGCATGATATTAAATGAATGCATATGTTAAGTGAACACTGCTGGTCGTTGGCTGTGGGTCTAGGATTGAATCAAATGGTTAATTGAAGGCTGCCATCGTGTTAAGCAAGAAAAACTAATAAGAATACAAAAAAAAAAACATAGAAAACGGAGCCATAAGGCAAAAGATAAAGAGGTTCAAAGTCCGGCAATAAGTCAAAGATATAATTCATCCCTAATGCACTCATGATAGATAAAACATTGCGTTAAACACATCATGAACCGCTGCGATCTAAATGGGAGGTATGCATGTATGTCTTGATTGTTGATTGAACAAGGGGCTGAATCCCTCAAAGTAGGATCTTGTGTTCAAGATAAGCTTCCCACTAGGGGGGGTTTATTTGGCTCACAACGAGAACTGTTTGGCGAGGGAGGATCTGGACTTCATGTATGCCGGCTTCGTTCCACGTAAGATTATCCAATAACCCCGTCATTCATCTTACTGTTTTCTTCCTCATTCTTGGTTTTTCCGTTATTTCCCCGTATCTAAACGATAAGCCTTTTGTAGGCATTGTAGACCCTACCTAGGCACGCAAAAGGGAACTTGCAGAGATTGATTGCAAGAACGCTGTGTCGCGTCTGGTGACAACAGAGTGGGATCGACGAGAAGGGCATCCAGTGACGGCGCATGACGAAATTCAGCGGGAGACATCTACCCGATCAAGGGACCTCGAGGGTGCAGCCACCCTTCTTCACATGGACGAGGGAACCTCGAATGAATTCCGCGTCGAGAATCGGTACCCGAGGAGTAACGACAACAAAGGATTCTCTGATAAGGGTCTGGACGAAGTTACAGAGGAAGCACAAGAGCACCCTATGGATGAAATACTTCAGGGAGGTGTTCCCGATACACTCCAGGAAGAGCCCGCTATTACAGCGGTGAAGTCACCAGTGAGTCCCGCCGATAACCCACCTCACACGGAGTTCTCGTGGACGCAAGCAATGAATAACCATGTCCTCGGCACCCCGGAGTCTTTACAAACGCCGGTGGAGCTAACTCAATTCGACACCCCTCGTCTTGATGTTGTACACGGGGGTACGGGGGAGAGGGAACATAGCATGCAACCCCAGCGTGTATCGTTCCCTCTTTCGAATCAAGGTATTGAAAATATCAACTCTACTGACAGACCCCCGGTGGTTCCCGAGGAGCCTTGCGTGACACCCTTGGAAAGTCATCCAATCCCAGAGAAGGCTCCCTCCCCGGACTTCGATTACGCTTCTCCGCTAGGGCCCGATAATCCTGATCCTCCGCCAATTCCCGAGAACCCTACTAGCCCGCCAGAGCCCCACAACCATGCCAGTCCGCCAGAACCCGTTAAGCCTGTTTCAGCGCCAGATCCTGATAGCCATGTTCTGATATCTGAGCCCGATAACCCTGCTCCTTCGTTAGAGCTCGATATGCCTGCTCCTCTGCCAGGACCCGTTCAGGCTGCTCCTCCGCCAGAGCCCGATAACCCTTCTCCAAAGGATATGGACCCCGAGGAGATCAGACTGGCATTGCGCTTTATCAAGGAAGCACAAGAATCGCAGTTGACCAGTATTTGGGTTTATCCTGGACTCGAAGAGCGTGTTCAGAACGCTTTTAGGGCAGAACAGAAGGCGGCGTATACGTGCATGTTGGAGGAGAATCGCAGAGTATGTACTTCAGACGATGTTTCCTGGGACAAAGAGCCCTCGCTCTGCTATGAAGCCGAGGAGCATGACGCGGGCACGATAGAGAAGAACCTCGGTATTATTGTGGAGGTTCTAAAACGAAGGTGAGTGTCGTCGTTTATCTTATCTTGTTCTCCGACACCTGTTGATTATCGGCACATGTTGCCTAACATCCCTTTCTTCTAAATTGCAGGCCTCGTTTTATTCACCCAAAGGACCTCACTGGAGGTATGAGGTTTTTCGGTCCTGACCTGCGGCAAGTCGTGGATGTCTCCCTTGCACTACAGGACTGGCATTGCGTGCTAAAGGAGAAGCGGGAAATGGAAGGCACATTTCTGGATTTCCTCCTTAGGCATATCGTCTACCGTGCGAAAGAGCATGTCCGAATCCAGTATCATCACACGCATAACTGGTTATCGGCGACGTTGCAATGCTATCTGGCGGATGAAGAGAAGGGCTGGGATGACATCGTGAGCTTTCTCAGCCGATTGTTTCGTACCACCACCAAGTCGCCGAATACCCTTATTGTCCCTTACCATGATAAGGGTCACTGGAGCGTATTCGTTGTAGAGCAAAGGCGAACGTATCACGTGGACCCAGCGAAAGGTATGCACAAGGGTCGGGAAGTGGAAAATTTTATCTTCCTTGTGCACATGGGATGGGCAAACGCGAAGGGCGTGAGGATCAGATCTCGAAGTTGGCGAGAATGGCAGAGTCGATCGCCAATAAGGTTGCCTCTGCCTAGTCAGAAAGAAAGCTGGGAGTGTGGTTTCATGGAAGGCTTGGCCTTCTGGCAGTACCTTATCGCACGTGGTGGGCGCAAAGAAGCGGAGGAGAAGACCGTGACGGAGACCAAATATCTGGACTGGGACGGGAAGAAGGCGTATCGATGGTTCATGCAAGCGCTGTACACGGATATTGTCGCACCACTTCCGTTCCACGATGCCCTTAATCTATGAGGACAGGATACGGTGGTGTTTGGAAGCGGAAGTCCGGATGTAGTTTGCGTGGAAGCCGGTACAGAGACGGCAAAGAAGAAGGAAGTCCCAGTTCTCGGTATTTCGGAAATAGTGGGGGATTGTGAACTTCAGGGCTTCAACGTGCTCACAAACCCACCAGTTCATCTCAGAAGGTGGAAGAAGTCAACCGCGCCAAAAAGCCCGAAAAAACCGAGAAAACCGAAGGGCACCACCAAGACGAAGAAGTAGGTGATAAGGGGGGGGTGTTGTACACAGCCGATAGACTCCAGGAATTTGTACAGATTAATAGGATGCGAATGTTGTACATTTCATTAATTGTAAATGACAATTTTTTCGATAGCGTACATAAATGGATTTTGGGACCCCCTTGCAGAGGCTTGTAAGCGGAACTTAAAATCCAGCCTTTGCCGATTATATTGAATGTTTCGTTTTAACTTTCAAACTAAAGAAATATCACTTCACTGGAAATTTCAGGAGATGCATGGAACTTAATCTAAGAGCATCTTATCGGCAGTATTCCACCGATAAGATTACTAATGGTTATCGACGCAGGTTTGCAGCTAAAATCCTCTGCCCTTTATACTAAACGTTATCGGAGCCAATAACCTAAGTCGTTTCTTGAGTTAGTCTTTCACTAGCCGGAACGGACCTCACCCGAAAACCTCTGGAATCTTGGAAGTCATGCAACCTTCGGAGCCTCATTCCAAGGCCGTCTTCATTTGTGGGGAGCGGTGCAACTATCTCTTGGAGTAGATGAAGCATTCCGGCTTCGATTAGAGCCTCCAACCTTGAGAGGGTGGCTTCAGTGTTGCGCAAAGCTGCATCCAAGTGCCTTGCTAGCAACGGTTGGCGATAAGCCTTCTCGAGTAGCTTCAGGACAAGCTGATGCATATGATCAAAGTCGTATACCCATGTCTCGCCTAATTCTCGAAGGTTGGAAGCCACTAGGGTTACATCTCCGGTTTCAGTATCGGAGGGGACATCATTATCGGGGAAGCCCTCGATATTCGGGTGTCGACCATTGTCTTGGCGGAGAAGATTCGTCATTCCTCCTTGGATTGTGCGGCGAAGGAAGCCCAGATATCTAGCAATTTTTCCCTCCGCCAGGTCAGGTCTTGTCATTTTCAAGACCTTAACTTGGTGCTTGCAGATGTTACCTTTCTGGGAATGAACACATTGACAGATGGCCCATTCGGTGCATGGATTGTATACCGCATACGTAATGTGTCTCCTATTTGAGGATTTAATGTATGCAGGACCTCCCGAACACTCGGGCAAGGTGACCACATTATCGGGAATTGTATTTGCTTGGTTGATTGCATTGACCATGATCTGCCGCTGCCTCTTGTTCTTTATAAAACCGTTCAACTTACACCAGTGACTATAATCATACTTCTCGATGACATTTCCAGTGAGCTCATAAATAAGCCAGTCCATCCTTCGGCCGATAAGCTTCCTTTTGGATTGCCGGAGCACTGCTTTAATGTTAAAATGGTATGATTCGATTGCTGTAGTGGGGTCCTAGCCAGCATGGAGGATTTTCCGGTCTCCCACAACCCACATTTTGATTTTCGGGAGCCATTCCTTGTCGAAGTACTTCCAGTATGCATCAACGTCTGGCAAGAGAGCCTTAGCTTCGCCGTAGACGTGCCGCACCCACTCTACCAAATTCCACACCTTATCGCCGGGAGCTCTCGCCGAACGGTCTTGGAAGTCACTAGCTGTCTCCAATACGTACATAAATGAGCCCACAATTCCCAAGGCTCCGGCCCTCATCTCCATGTCTTTCAACTTAGCAGATGCATTCTTCTGCCACGCTCGACGAACATGCCAGAGACATAGAAATAGATGCGAGTGCGGTCAAACCTCCTTGCGATAACCCAAGGTGCCGATAAGTACAACTCGCCGAAGGCCCGTCACCCGAGAACGCAAGAATGCTAAATCACTTACCGAAGAGAGTTGATCTCATTATCGGCGTCGTCAAATACAAAGGCAGTGGGTCTCCAGTCCGGCCTTATCTGCACCAATTTTTGCTTCAGAGCGCGCATCCAAGGCACGAGATCTGCTTCTTTGGATTTCGCAGTGATCACGAAAGCCACTCGAACACCGTTTCTCCACTCGTCGAATACCATCATCGTGAAGAGCGGATACTGGACACGCAAGCAAGGAATTAAGCGGTATGGGAGTGAGTGCTCCTAATTTTTAGACGGACCTTACATGGAGCACAATAAAGGTATGTGTACCTTTTTGTTGTTCGTTGCGAATGTCCCGTCTATAGCAATAATGTTATCGTGACTGTATTTCAGCATCATGTGCGTCTGAAATGGGGTTTGAATCCCAATTATGAAGGGTACGTTATCGGCATTCAGTACTCCGTGGACCTTGCTGCCCGGGTCTTGGTAGTAAAAAACCGTACCTTGGTTTTCTCGGACCCACATTCTCACACTCTCAACGTTGTTGTCGTGTTTCTTGTATAGTTCTTGCGCACGGACTCTGCATATGTTGTGGATGTCCTCCATGCTAAGGAAACAATCCCGAGAAGGCGTAAGAGTGCCCTCATCCCGTGCCTTCAGTACCAGCTTCTGGTGCTGCTGTATTATAGCTCCCATCGGAACTTGCTTCTCAAATTGTCTGAGAACCCAAAGCCTTACTTCCTCCGATATGTACTTCTGAAAGCGGAGCTTTCCCCTCTGCACATTGTCCTTATCGTGGACGATGAGGCCCTGTGTGTCGACATGTTCCGAGCAAAAGTACCCTATCTCGGCGATATATGGCAGAAAATAGTACCTCTTTACGTAGAATTGACATTGGCAGCCCACTTTCATAGAGCCCCCCTCCTTCGCATCAGTGGCACGAGGGCCTTTCTGGCCAGCGCCGGACGTAACTTGTTTCCCTTTGTGATTGTATTTCGATGGCGTTGGTGTCATTTCGGGTGTGATAGCTTCGATTTTGTCCCTGTTATCTTCGGGACCGTATTGACAACGCCATCTGCTTATCGGCTATGACCATTAGAGATACGTGCAGTACTGAAGAGATGTTACGGCACAGCCGATAAGCAGATCTACCGTGCATATCGTGATATCACAGGTCGCGATTCACTTACCGCTGGTACTCAATGTGGCAGTTCCACCGATAGTGCGTCTTCATGCCGACGTTTGTGGGGTCGCTCTTGTCGCGGACGAAGGTAGTCTCTACATCCTTTCGGCCAGACTGCTCACCCTCCACGAAATCCGAGACCCTATCCCAGGGAATGTAGGCGATAAGCTTGGACTGCTTCCTCTTCGATGATTGCGGATCCTCTACGAACCTGGTATCATTCTCGGCCTCGATGTTCCACCTAAGACATTTCCATGTCAAAATTCCTGGAGGAGGGTTCTGTAATGAATCGCGCATCCGAAGAACCTTGTGACCGTGTTTCTTCAGGTAGTCTGCATGCGGGCCTTCCCGGAACGCGGCATCAAGGTCCTCCACCCCCTTCTCACGCACGCTAGCTTGTTTCTTTCTCCCTTGACGCCTCCACTTCCTCCCTGCTGCCCCGTTATCGGCAACGGTTGGTGGCGCCGTCTCGCCAGAATTCCCATTCCGCCTGTCCTGTATGGGAAGATTGAGATCGAGGAAATCCATTCACGCAGAGACAAGCACTCCCTCTTCCGGCAGGGTACTACACGGCACAAATGATGGTGCGAAAGACTGCGCAGTACGAAACGATGTGGATGGCACTTCGCAGCCGCCGAGAAGGGCGGGTCATTCTGGAGTACACGTGGCGCGGCGAGAAGGGCATTTCGGTGATCCGAAGAAGGCGGGGGGAGAAGGGGCTATTGGCGAGAATGCCGAAAAGGGATGCGGACAACGGGAAAAAAATGTGGGCGAGAGTGGACATTATCGTGGGAAGAAAGGCGAAAAGGCGCTTGGGGAGAAGGGCTGCTCTTCGTGGTGTCAGGGCTAAAACCGGGCCCTGACACTGCGAACCCGGATTGACTGTAGTGACCGGGCAAATTGTGTATGGAAAACATAGCAGAGGGTTTCCCTCTCCAAAACTTCACACATTCCTTTCGAAATCTGCTCCCTCGCCACCAAAATTCCCATTCACCTAATAAACCCTGCACTCCCACTTCTCCTTCCTCAGAAATCCCTACACAACACACCTTCGCAGGAGGAGTACTTGAAGTGGCCAATCAATGATGCGCGCCGCAAATTTCACCTCCAGGGCGTTCGAATGATGCATCGACGGATCCTTTCCATCACCTCTCCCCGGAGCGCACTTCTTGGGTTAGTCCATCTAAGTAACCTCCCGCTCTAGGGTTTAGGGTTTAAGGGTTAAGGGTTAAGGGGATTCCACGCCTGAGAATGGGGCCTTCTTGTGCGTTTTGTGCGTCGATTTCAGGCATTAAATCTCTCCATTAGTCTCAGAGCTCGCCGCCTGGAGCTTTTGGGTTGAGGCTCCGAATTTAGGGTTTAGGGTTTAAGAGTTTGGTGGCTGGAGAAGGGTTGTCGGCATCGATTTCTGGTTTCTAGGGTTTTAGAGGTGTTTTAAGCGTGGATTTCCACGAGCAGAAACTCTCCAGAGTTCGCTGTCCGAAGCTCACTGGTTAGAGATTAGGGTTTAAGGGTGGGTCAAGAGGTATGATCGGCATCGATTTTGGATTTCTAGGATTGTGGAGATTGTGATTCTCTTACGTGTGCTTTTTGAGCGCAATGGATCCCGTGGATTCATGGTACGAAAATATGTAATTGAACTCATTTTTGTTGAATGTTTTCTCTTGTTTCATTTTTTTAAGTAAGTGTTCTGTTGTGCAGCTGAACACCTTCAACACATCCTTTGTTGAATGTCCATGAAAAGTCTGATAAACCCTAAACCCTTGACTCTAAAAATGTCGACAGAATTAGTCAATAAGAAGGACATGGAGCAACTCACCAAAGAAAGAGGATTTCCTTGGATTTCCCCAAAATGCAAAGATGTTCCTTACAAATCACTTACCGTATACACACCAACATAAGCACCTTCCTGAAGCCCTTTATGGACGTCTTCGTATCAATCCACTTCCTGATAACACATGGACACAAATCATCATTCACAAAAATCTGCTAAAATTTTAGGACCTGCTAGCATATGATATCCGGAGCCCAAAGACCGAGCTCCCGAATAAGCTTTCTCTTGCACGCATCCGAGTCCATGATAAAAGGTGGAATATGCTAGTACAATTCTCTCCAGTGCTGTTGTACATTCTGATCGGCCAGTATGTTGTAGGATGGTATAACAAACCTCTCTGAAGGAAACAGAAATAAAACCAAAATCCACCTTTACTAACATCAAAATACTAATCGACTCAACCGAAATACTAACCCTCTTCCTCGGAATCTGTTGTAGCCTCCACGTGAAGAGCCACCATCATCGTTCATCATCTGCTGCGTGAACAGCCTGTGATACTGCACAACTCCGACCTGCCTTGCGAGCGAGAGAGCATTCGGAACTCGGCAAATTGCAGACATAACCCTGAAATTTCAACCCTGCAGAAAGAAAAAACACCATCCTCATACCCTAAGCCCTAAACCTCAAAAACTCCTGGCTCCAATCATGCATATTTCGCACCTCACAAACCTAAATTACTCCATCACCATGAAAGCTCCATCCACAAAACCCTAAACCCTAAACCCTACAATGCGTTGGCTCCAATCAAGTAAACCACACCTCACAAACCCAATCGTTTCATGACCATGAAGACTTCAAAGAAATCACATCCACATCATAATACCTTGAAGTCCGATCTAAGGATTCTTGCAGCTCACAAATCCAGCCGAAAGAGAGAATCAACCTGGAAAAACACCAAAGAGATTACCACCACAAGATGGTAGGTTAAACCCAGATGAGGAACTCCTTCATCAATCAATGTGTGTGTGCTCTTTCTTACTGAAATGCAAGAGCAAGTTTAGAAAACATGAAGAATGGCATCATTGTGTGGCTTTGACAATTGACAATTGGCTTTGGCTGCCAAATCTAAATCCAAATCTAAAGCAGCACCTGTTGCTGCTACAGGTGCCGGATGAAGTGGTTGCGTAGATGACGATTTAATCTGCGGAGAACCATTGACCAATTAGGCTGACGCTACAACGCCCGGCGCAGCATGCAGCGCTCCATCCCACGCATCGATCACGGTCTTCTTCATGTTGACTGACTGTGAACACTGTGGAGCGTAAACAAAAAACCCTCATCCTTGATAGATGAGGTCTTCTATCATGGGTCGGTTGTAACTACGTGCAGAAATTTGTGCGATTATTACCTCCTACCACGACTGTTCAAAAACCATCGGCACCTCGTTCCTCTGCCATACAGAAGCCAGTTGCAGAATCTGTCCGTGTTAACTTGTCCCTCATTTATCCTATCTACTCCACCGCTACCATCCTATCTACTCCACCGCTCAAACCGTTTTCTGCGACCTGTTTCATCCAAAAGCCGACCAAAACAAACCAAGCATATAATTGGATTAAGTTACTTGAGCAGAAGACCTTCGACTGCTTTGCGTTTCATTCATTTTCGGTGCAAGGGTACTCGAGGTCCAAGCGTTTGTACGATCTCAAAACCTAGATTACACCTTGAATAACCTCATGCAGAGCCCTCAACAGCGAGGAAGCTATCAGGTCAAGCTCACGGAACCTCAAAAGAATACTCTAGAGTAGGGAAAGATTCTTGAATTTAGAGAGAAAAGTGAGAAAATCAGCAACACTTGTGTCGAGAAGCGGTGAACAGTCAACGTCACATCCCGAAACAGAAAAAAAGGAACAGGTACACAAATGTTCTGGAGTTGCAAAAGCAGAAGCGAGCACGTCACTCATAATGCTCTCGTAAACTCAAACCGCGCCTCCTCCTCCATCACTCGCACGCGCCACCGGCGACACACCGCCCGCACCCGAATCGCGTTGCGCACCGGCAGCTTCTTCAAAACCTCCGCCAACATCGTTTTCATCCCTAATTGCGACTTTTCATCGGCGCGTTCATCCATCCGACGTGTTTTACATCCGACGTGTTCTTCATCCTAAATTCTTTTACAATAAGAGATGCTTGAATGTTTCTCATATGAGACAAATAATAATTTTGTCATTCCTCCTAAATTTAAGATATTAGGTTTACACCCTAAATCCTAATTCCTTGTTCAACTCCTAGTTCCTCCCCCATTTTCAATCTGAACTTTGAATAAAGTAGAAATAAGTTATAGTACAAAAGGTATGGTTCTTTAGAAAATTGGAGAATCAAAAATTACCGCTCCAGTGTACTTGAATGTTGTTTTTCCAACTTCAATAGTTATAAAATTATGATTAATGAAGTAGGGAGCAAGGCATCTCTAACACTTAACATAAGAGTTTATAGTGTAAATTCTTATGGAGCATAATTTCCATAACATATATGAGATTCTAACATTTAAAGAGGTAACATATAAAAGGATTTTGGTGTATGGTAAGCCCCCCTATAACCAACAAAAATCCATACCCAACGCCTATAAAATTGGGGTACATCCAACCTCTTCCATCCCATTACCACCAACTCAGCTCCAAATGGAGGTTTGCTATTAGTCAAGACCCTTACTTTTGGTCGTTGGTTATGGGGTACCTACTGCTGGCCACCCACTAAACATGGCTGCATAGTTTGAAAATTCATAACTAATTCAGTTTTCATCGAAAAAATATGATATCACTTGGGTTGGAATTGTAATTCTATTGGCTATCACTGAAAAATGAAAGTAAAATTACCTCCTCTCTTCATATATGCACATTCCTTAACTTGTCGGTTTTAAGGGGGCTTACCTAAAGTGAGCTTCATACTACTACTATGATACGCCTCGATCAACGAGGTGCTGCAAATTTGTTTCGACAAGGTATTCATCATAGTATTCATCCTCTCCGCAATCGCTTCCTTCGCTGCACCAAACTCCACAGTGCGCGTCATGGTCGGTGCAGCATCGCCGGGCCGCATGGTCACGAGCACGAGCACGGCCTTGATCCGCTTCCGCACTTTTTTGAACGCGCTACTGATGTCACTAGGCTGCGTGCTCTCGCAGTGCACGAGCTTTATCTCTCTCTGCCGCACCAGACACAAATACAACGACGCGTCCGTCGGCAGGTTCACGGTGATGAAGAACGTGTGCAGGCGGCCGTTGAGTTCCAGCTTCTTCATCATGGCGTCCAGCGACGTCGTCCCGGTCTTGCTGTCGCGCCCGTCGGTGAACGCCACCAGGAAGAAATCCGCCTTCTTGTTTTCATTCGAGACCGCGCGTATCTTCGTGTCCATGACATCCGCCACAGCGTCGAAGAGGCGCGTCTCGCGGCGGTTTCTCTCGTTAGTGAGCTCCTTCTCGTAGTCCTTTTTAATATGGCCCTTCACCTTGTGGAAGTTCCGCACCTCCACCTCGCACAGAAGCTTCGTGCGCTTGTTGAACAACCAGACCCAGATTATGTCGTCCGGGCGCAGGGCCCCAGACGTGACGAGGTCCTCGTAGCAGTCGAAGAGAAGCTCGTACACGTATCTAGCGCCCCCGCCGTTGCGCCCCCCGTGACAGTGTAACATGGATCCCGATGCGTCAAGGAGCATGGTGAAGTACGCTCGCCCGCCGGTTGGCTTATTGATCTTGTACTCGGCCAAGAGTCTCGTGCCGTCGCGCAATTTCAAATCAACTTGCCAGTTTCGGCCGAAGTCCACTCCAGTGCCGTGTTGTAGCGCTCGCGAGGTGCTGCTGCTCGCGACCTGAAATTGTACGTGGCGCTCGCTCGCCTTCTTCCTCACCACCATCGCCCGCTCGCTATCCATGGCTAGCACCTGCAAATAAACAAAGCAGTCGGTTCGCACAGAGCAAGTTCTAGGGTCTCACTAAACTTGCCTAGAAGATGCGTGATCGATGAGGACCCTAATTTCACAGGCCATGTTTATAGACAGATTTTGCCTCCAACTACAACTTCAACTTCATGGCAACATGATGTGAAACTTCGTTTCTGTCCACATCAATAATGAATCCACAATAAAGAACTCTCGCAATGAGCTGTTTATTCTGTGGATAAGTGCAATGGAGAGAAAAAGATCCAATCACCACTGACAGTGCGCTTTTTTTGTCCTCATGTTTAGAAGAACTTGCATTGGGTTACGTAATATGCCACCACTTTCAACTGTGGAAGCTAATGCGGTGACTTCGAGTAGCTGGGCTCATACTTTGAGGTGTACGATGTTCAACAACTCTCTATCAAACAGGATATTGAAAAAATCATATCTGGTAGCAAAGTGGAATGTGGGACAACATTCCCCTCATGACTTCTGGTCCACTGAACTTAAGTGGTCAGGTTCTTCCTCTTCGCTAACTTGTCTTCTTCGTGTCACGTTACGGACCCCCCTCGAACCCTGGTTTTATAGAAATCCGGGCACCCCATCCCTGCCCGCCAAATGTCGCCCGTGGAGGCCATAGCAGGTCCATGGGTCAACCCCGGCGCTGGTCGAGGGCCCACCCGGCCTGGCCCCACCGCCCAGCCTGGGTCACGGCCAGCGGGCCCGTCCCCGTTCGCCCAGCCCGGTTTAGGTCAACCGTGATGTGACGGGTCTCGGTTGTCGTTGTCATCCGGCATTCATCACGAGTTGTGCTGCATTTGGAGTTGTGTTCCGTTCAGGGAGAGGAGTGTATTTTTGTGCTGCGTCGTCGACTGTGCTCCCAGTACTGCGCACCGATGGCAACGAAGATGGTGTCTAGGTTTAGGTAGTTATGCGTGGGGTTAGGGTTTTAGGATTGAGAGGGTTTAGATGGTACTATCAATCGTTGTAGCAACATGGAAGGGGGGAGACGTCGTCGATGTTGGGTTCTGGGTTGAAGGTGGAGAAGTATAGAAAAGGTGTTGCTAAGGGTTTAGGGCGTTGAGCAATCCGAGGGAGCGGGACCCTGAGGCAAAGAGATCTGTGCTGGAGTGTTGAATTCGTGGGATTGGCTGCGTGGAAAGAAACAAAGGATCTCTCGGCAAACTCGTTTCAGGGTTTCCAGGTAAAGTTTCATTTCCTTGCATAGTTGAACTTGCTTCTTCTTCGTGCTCAGGTCACTGCTGGAATGGTTGTATTTTCTTGTCTTTTTGTTTACTGATTAGGGTTTCCAGGTACTGTTTCAAGCTTGTATGGTTGTATGTGCGAGGTGTTTCTGTTTAGGGTTTAGGGTTCTGTTTATTGTGCTCGCATTGTTGTGTTTGTCTTCCTAGGTTTAGGCTGATGTTTTGCTCCTGTAGTAAATTTTTTTTGGCATGTTTAATTCGCTGGTATGTAATATGTTTTCATGTTTGAATCTCATTTAGGGTTTAAAGGTAGTACACCTGCAAAGCTGTAGAAGTTGGGATTTGACAGCAGACATTGAGAAGGTAAGGTTTCACAAAAAATGATTGTATTTGGTTGTTTAGGGTTGATTAGGATTGCGAAGTACTGTTTATGGTGCTCACATGGTTGTCTTTGTCGTCCTCGCATATGTGTGTTGTGCTTGTTATGTATGGTTTTTCTTTTATTACATTTTTCATTTGCTTGTATGTAATATGTTTGCAAGTTTGAATCTGGTTTAGGGTCTAAAAGATGTACACCTGCAAAGCTGTAGAAGTCTGGATTCCGCAGCAGATATTGGTAAGGTAAAGTTTCACACTTGATGATTGAATTCGGTAATTGTTGTTCACTAGGATTGCGAGGTACTGTTTAGGGTGCGCACATGGTCCTCTTTGTCTGTTTCACATGTCCGTGCTGTCCTCGAATCCTAATGTTAATTTTTATTGACATGTTTCATCTGCTCCTATCTAATACGCTAGAATGTTTGATTCTTATTTTAGGTCTAAGGGATGTACACCTACAAGGGTGTAGACGTTGGGACACGGCAACAGACATTGAAAAGGTAATGTTTCACAAAAGATGAATGTATTTGGATTAAAGATTTAGAGGTACATTGGATTTCGCTAGCACTATATTATGTGTCTTGCTCGCATATTGTGCTGTCATGTCCTCGCCTGGTTTAGGGATAGCACATATTTGATTTTCTACTTATTTAATTGCTTTCAACTTCAAATTAGATTAAGGGTTTAGAGACAATGGAAAGATGTAAAGCTTAGAATTAGCTAATCGAGAGTAGACAGTAGGGATGGATTTGTGGTTGTTCTAAGTGATTGATTTCAGACTGGCAAGGACATGTAGCAATAACGACCTAGGAATGGCAACCGGGTAGCAGTAAGGCATCTAAACTCGGAAGATACATGCTACAACTAAAGCCAGAGAGACAATGGAGGAAGCGAATCAAGAAAGGGTCAGTGATGGATAGGGCAGCACAGACAGGCGCACAGTGGGAACATCTTCCGAAGCAGGGATTGAGGGATACGGTATTGGGATCACCGGGGGAGAGTTTGAACGGGACAGCTCGGGTAGTAGCATCAGGGTGAACGAGGATCTTAGGCTCATTGCGGAGCTAGGATTTGAGAAGTGGTGGGATATAGTGCTGAATGGGCCCGTGGGGTTAGTGGAGAGCCAAAATGACAAAATTAGCTTTTTTCCGAAAATTAAGTGTAAAAAGGGTTGTAGATATATGGAGAATTAAAAAATTAATGATTATGTTTACACTAAGTAGTTAATTAAGTGGAAAGTACCTATTCATGTCCAAGAATAAGGAAATAATGGGAAAAGGGTTGAACTCGCACCCTTTGGGTAGGGTGTACCTTTTCATGAATAGATATAAAGAGATGTGAAGATTTAGTGGAATTAATCTTAATGGTTAATACTAGGAAAAACCTCTTTCCAAGAGTTGTACCTCTTGGATGTTGAGTAGAATGACTAGCTTGAATTTTTAGCATTCTTTGCCATTACCATAGAAATTCCTTGGAGGAAGATTGGAGTGAGCCCTAGCTTTAGGTGAAAGAGCTAGTTGATGACTCTTAATGTTGTAAGAGTATTTAATTTTATATATGAATATATAATGGTTATTGAATTTGCATATGTAGAGTCTTGTAACTTGAGTCATATGTATAATTGCAATAATATGTGAACTTCATTGCATAAATTTGACATTGTGTGTTGTAAATGCAATTGCATGCATTAGGTATTAATTGTGGATAAAATTCCTATGCATGAATGCATTGTATATTTATTCTTCATGGAATAAGTTAGGGAAATACCCTAACTACTAAGGTCGTGTGTGTGACCTTGTGTGTGTGTTGGAGCAATAATTATAATTGTGAAGATTAATGGAGATAATGTGGAATTAAGTGACTTAGTGCATGAGATGTGTGATGCATAAGTACTTAATAAGATCTCAAGTGTGAGTGAGCATAACTTGAGTATCATAAGAATAAGAGTGGAGGTCTTATCATGTTAATGCAATTTATGCAATAAACATCAAGAGTGGCATACCTTGATGCATGGCAAGAGTGTCATATTATGCATACAAAAAAAATTGGCATTAAGTCTAACCTTAATAGAAGGGATTCTCTAAGGTAGGCTAAGTTGTGAGTATAAAAGAAACTATCATAAGAGAGAAAATAATGAACAAATCCCAAAGAAAGACTTAAGAAGAAAACATAGAAACTTAAGAATCTTAAGTCCAAGTTTGGATACATAAGCTTATGAAGAGTGAGACCTTAAGTACCATGAGACCCTTAAGTTTAAGGGCTTGGACTTAAAGGTTCGTATGAGTGAGAATACGGGACAACATTTGCATTCAGTGAGATGCATTCCCGGTTCTGGAAGTCTTAAAGACAGAAACTTAAGAACACTGTAGGACCGAATTGGTCTAGACAGTGCAGGTTCTTAAGGATCAGTCCTAAGTGAGAAAGTGAGTGCTTAAGAACTCAAGGACAGAAACTGTGTTCTTAAGAACATGGACCCGACCAAGAAAGAAGTCTTAAGTAAAATTCAGACATCTTAAAGACTAAGTGGTACGAGTAAGTGTGGAACACCGTGGTCTTTAAGGGATAATTGTGGGTAAGTGAACTTAAGTGGAGACTTAAGAGGTGAACTCTTTAAGACTTAAGTTAACTTATGTATGGGATTTTTGAGACTAACCATTGTCTTAAGAACGTGATCACGTGGACCGAGTGGACGGACGTGAAAAGTGGAGCGTTTTTGCATGAGGTAAGAATGTGAATTCTTAAAGATTGTAATTAAAGAACCAATGCAATGAGACTTAATGGAAACTTCCATTAGCCCAGTGTGGCAAGTGTTTAAGGAGTAGTGGCATAAGCACAATCTTAAAAGGACTAATGTTCCGTCTTAAGGCACGAGAGATCCTTGGGGTTTAGACTTTGTTTGTGGATCCCTTAAGAGTGATGCTAACAGCCCTAATTTCCTAGAAATAGATAGATAACCTTAAGAATTAACCAAAAAGATAGCCTTAACGACACAATTAATCTCCAATTACTTAAAACTAGGCGTATGATCATCCCCGTAACGAATCCTATGAGGTGTGGGTACACTTGGGTGTTTTATTAGAGTGGTGAAAAAATCACTCTACATTTTTTTGGCGACCATGCTGGGGATGGTACCGTTGAGTTTTTTTTAAGAGATTTAAATTAGGAAAGCTGTCAAACTTAAGTCAATTACTTAAGTAAACTATCATAGCATTTAGTTTTTTGTGAAGTTATAAACTTTGGAATTACTGAAATTTTTTTTATTGAAAATTAAAAATTAAATTTAAAAATTAAAAAAGAAAAAAAAAAAAAAAAAAAAAAAAAAAACTTTTAGTAAAGAGTGAAGACATGTTGTTACAACATGTCTACTTTTCCATGGGAGGTTTCTGAAGAAGCATTGAGTGACTTCTTTAGTGGTCCATATTTGTTTAGCGCCCTTTATCGTGTCTATAGAGGTGCGTATTACGAACAAGGATTTCAATTTTATGGGGCTCACCTAAAAATTGATCAATCATTTAATGAAAAATTTGAACAACTACCCTTAGAAATTAAACAATTAATTTTAAACAAAGTGTGGAATAAGGGTGAGGGTTTTGATGAAGTAATTGTCAAGAAAAAGACTTTATATTTAAAATATCAACTACACTACCTTTTTGCTCAATATGGTAGATTGAAACTTCAAACACAACCATTAATTTCTAGAGGCTTAGGGGCTTGGAACGGATACAAGTTTAATCAAGAAACTTATATCTTTGTTTATAGTAAACAAAACTTAGAGAGCAAAGTATTCTTTCCCGACTTCTTATCTAAAGATCCAGAAGTTCCCGTGAGTGTAGCCTTTGATTTATTATGTATTTAAAAAATGAGTTCCTCAAATGAAACTTTTAAGGAACAACGGACAAGGTTGAAAAGATTGTTAATAATTTATTCTAAAATTCAATACAATGAAGGGAAATTATTTAGACTTTTGGGGACAGAAATAGAACGTATTAAAGACAACAACCAACATTCCATTAATAGGAAAAAGATCATCAATACTTTTTTACAAAAATTCAATTACCCAAGAGAATTAATAATAGAACCATTGTCACGAGAATTTAAGATAGAACCATTTACCCTGACTGATTGGCGTCACTATTGTTACCTCAATGGAGCAAATGAGAAAAATTGAACGCCTAAATTCTAAAAGTGAAAGAAATAAGTCCCTTAAATTCTTATATGCAAGAATAGCTTATTATGAAACTTTCATTAGTCAGGATAGAAAATATTTGGATATAGTAGAAACTGAAATAGAGAGATTGATTGAACAAGCAAAAGAATGGTTGAGTGAACTTGAGATAGGAGAATTGTTGGCATATTTGGGTTACCCCATAAATAAAGAGAAGGAATTAAACCTATCTATGGAGGCTCTCCACCTTTGTTCAAGTTAAAATTCTCTATAATTCCTTGAAATACCATACAAGTACCCCAATAACAAAATGAACCGAGAGAGTGATCCTTTATGTACCCCAGTTAATGGTGGGAAAATAATTAGGAGATTAATCACTACAATTTGTGCGTATCACCGTATAGGACCTTATGATGGGGAATATTTGAAAATAGCCGAAAGTGAGATAGACCTTTTAATAGGTATAGCCAGTGAATGGTTGGGAGAAAATGAAATGGGAACCTTATTAACTATGTATAAGTATCCACGAAACATTGCATGGGAAGTTGAGGGAATGAAGCTTACAGAGGAAGTAATTTATCTTTGTTTAAATTAAAAATTTAAAAATTAAGTTCAGAATAAGGATAAAAATAAAAAACCTATGGGGATTACTAATGTCAAGAAAAGACAAAGAGAAAAGAGAAAAACAAAAAGTCGAGAGAGCTCAACGTTATAAGAAAAGGGTAGAGAGGAAACAACCAACTATAGTGTTAGGAGTACATAATCCTACCTTTAACACTGTTACAAGTCCTTCTCCCTTCAAACTAGATGAGGAAATAGAAATAGCCTTAGGAAAGGCATTGAGACAAACAAAAAGGGAGACAACATATAAAACACTACCCGATCTTCCAAATTCTCCTCAGTCAGACATAAAGACACCACAATTTACCCCAGAAGAGTTAGTATTCGCAGCATTAAAAAATCCTAGGAAGAAATATATAGGAAAAAGAAATGATAAAAAATATACCAATCACTCTTGTTGTTCTAGTAGCTCGGAAGAAGTAAATTGGGAGACCCAAAGTGAGAAGGTTTGGTCTAAATCCTTAGAAAAGGAAGGATCCTCAGAAGAGGAAGAAGTGGATGAAAAACCTAACATTCATGATCAACAACTTGATGAGTTAGAGCGATTGTTTAGAACCCCCATACCCCATTCTTTAATAAATCGTACGTACGAAGTAGGTAACTCCTCAGACCAAACAAACTTTGAAACTCCCTATCCAAGTCCTTTTGCCCAAGAATTTGAGTCAAAATTGGAAATACCAATATTTACTCATAGTGAAGCAAAAGAATCTATTGACCATTTTCTGAATGATAGACCATTGGAAAATGAAGAAGAAAAGCATAAGTTTTGTAAGGAGTTATTAGAAGCTTTTAGTCAAATTCTTAGACCTACCACTTTAAACTTTGACATACAAGAAGAGATTGACCAATCTAGTGTAGAAGGAGCGGAATTGAAGTATAATCCTATTAAAGAGGAAAAGTTAGATGTAGGTGAGCAAAGTGAGCATAAAGAAGGTGAAAGTTTATTTAATAGTGAAAGTAAAGAAGAAGAGCACTCAGAACCACCAGTGCGAGAAGAGAGTCCAGCTGGACTCTCCTCACATACTTCTGGGAGGACTTCTCCTTTTGACTCTTCTTCTGCTAGTTCTACCTCTAGCAGGTCCTCATTATCCTCACCACCTTCAATCCCTCCTACTCCTGACGACCCTTTTGTTAATCCCCTTGCTATGGCGCATCATAGGATGCTTAATATAGCTCCATTTCCCATATTCTATGGTGATTTGGGAGAAGATCCAGATTCCTACTTGGAAAGATTTCAAGTAGTAGCAATAGCTAATAATTTAGCAATTGATAAGTACATCACTAATTTTCCTAGTAATTTACTAGGGGAAGCTCAGAGGTGGTATGCGGCATTAGATCCCCAACGAATAAACTGGGATGCTTTAAAAGAAGCATTTTTGACCAGGTTTAGACCCCAGTCTTATCATAATACTTTACAGGATCAGTTGCAAAGTTTTCAAATGTATCCTACAGAAACTATAGCCGGATATTATACTCGGCTTAGAAACTTATTGAATAGATGGCGAGATCATAATATGCCAGAAGCATGGATCACTAATACCTTTACCAGAGGCTTATTAGATCCTATGTGTATATACCAGGTTAAACTTTCCAACCCGACAAATTTAAATGCAGCATATGAAGTGCTAGAAATTGGGAAGCTGCTATGCAGCGATCTAATATGTTGTTACAGACAAAAAGGATTCCATATCAGGATCCATATCTTTTGCCTATAATATGGGATGGATAATAGTGGAAGAGATTATTATCCTAGATCAATATCTAGTCAACCCCAATTAATTATACAAGGACCACCTCATCCTAGAGAGCAACAACTTGCGTTGATGCCTCCAAGTCATGAGGAAAATGAGCTCCAAGCCTTACAAAAACAATTTAGAGAATTGTCAGTCCAAATTAATGAAGGTAGAAATAAGCGACCTAAGGCTACTAATCAACGAACTAATATTTGGTGTAGTAATTGTAAGGTACATGGACACTTGGCCACCGAGTGTAAATATCCAATAGGAGGAACACCTAAGCTTAAATGTGCTTATTGCGGTGCTAAGGGCCATGATATAACTACTTGTAGAAATATCAAGGAAGTAAAGGCCCTAGTACAAGAGCAACCTTCTCAAAATAATAACCAAAAACAACCTTATAGAATTACATCCAAACAACCTTTTACCAGACCAGGAAACAATAATAACCATCTGAGAGGAAATAATGGTTATAGTCAACACCAAGTTTGGAGAGGACCTAATCAAGATAGAAACAAAGAAGTAGTATGTTAAAGATGTGGAGAGCTAGGTCATTATTCTAGGGAATGCACAAATGCACGCCAACAAGTTGGTTTTAATCCCTTATGTGGAAGATGTGGGCAAACGGGGCATGTTTCTACCTTTTGCACAGCCATAATTACTGAGTTTCCTAATGTTAGGAAACAAGTTCAAATTCAAGAAGTAGAGTCTTCTAATACTAGAAATGTAAACTATATGGCAATTGATACACCTCAAGATGTTTTTATCACGAGATCACAAGCCAAGAAGGCCCTTGAAAAAGAACCCGTTTGTAGTTCAGAGAGTGATTATAGCAAAGTAAAACTTAATCCTGTGCTTGCTAGAAATATGCCAACTATACTAAAAAGACCAGAAATTCTTAAACCATCACCACAATTAATAGAAATAACAAATAGTGATTCTCAGGAAAATCCTACTCAAGTACCTATAACACCTCTTTCGCCACAAAAAGTTGTACCTATAATTCCAAATGTGGAAAAACCAAGTACTTCCATGAAACCGTTGGAACAACCTACTTATTATAAGCCTTCAAAAAAGATGATGAAAGAATCATCTATGTCTTTAAAAAAGAGAAAACATAATAGAATTATGAGATTAGCAGTGGGTATGCATCCATATGATATTCTCACAGATTTAGATAGATTACAACCTCAAATTTCTTTGAGACAATTACTTGCATTGTCACCTTATTGTAAGAATGAGTTAACCTCTTCTCTAATTAGAAAGAGAGCAAAAATACAAGAGGAGGACAATGTTAAAAAAACTAAACAAAAAATAAATAAGGAATCAAGTAAATCTCAACCCGAAATTGTGAACGTTCATGATATCTCTCTAGATCCAGGTGCACCTACAGTCGATGTAATTATAGATGGAACTTTAATTGATGGAGTCCAAATTGATAGTGGAAGTAGTGTCAACCTTATGAGTGTTGATACTATGGAAGAGTTAGGCATAACTACCATAGCACCTACTCCTATTATTTTAAGAATGGCCGATCAAAGTAGAGTCAAACCTTTGGGAAAATTGATACAATTAAATACAATAATTGGTGGAATTGATTATAAAATTGACTATATTGCCTTTAAGGTGAGTGAGTCTATTTCCACATATCCTATTCTCCTTGGCAGACCTTGGTTGTCATTAGCTAAAGCCAAGGACGATTGGGGCAAGGGAACTTTGACAATTGGGAAGGGCAAAAGTAAAATTATTCTTCCCATGTTTCCTGTAAACTATCATGGTGAGACTCAAGATGATGCTTCAGATTGGACTACTGATCCAAACTCAAAATCTGAGCCTGAACATACTAATGTTATCCAGGACATGCCTACGTTTAAAGGTTTAAGTCCTGGAGAGTATTTTGTCCCTCCTAGTCAAGTTGATGACTCGGATGCAGCTATTGAAGCATGGCAAAATGCTCCTATTTTTAACATTACTACTGAGGGAGCGTCAGATAAGGAAATCCCTTATGTGTCAGACTCGGATGAGTTGCTAGGTGATAAGAAAACACCTAATGTTCGACCTTTAATAAAAAATACTATCGAAATAAATTTAGGCACTACGGAAGATCCTAAGCCTATTAAAATATATGATGAATTAAGTTCTAAAGAATATGAAGAATGGTTGGAATTCTTTAAGAAGGAGAAAGATGCCTTTGCTTGGACTTATAAAGATTTGAAAGGCATACCTCCTGATGTTTGTCAACATCGAATTATCCTAGAAGCGGATGCTAAACCTATTAGGCAAAGGCAATATAGGATGAACCCAAAGTATTCTCTAATGGTTAAAGAGGAAATTGATAAATTACTGGAGTGTAATTTCATTTATCCCGTGCCATTTAGTGAGTGGGTGTCACCTATTGTCATAGTACCTAAAAAAAATGGTAAGATCCGTATTTGTCAGGATTTTCGACAGTTGAATAAAGCCACTAAGAAAGATTTCTTTTCTTTACCATTTTCTGATGCAGTCCTACATGGTGTAGCGGGTCATGAGTGTTATTCCTTCCTTGATGGATTCTCGGGTTATAATCAAGTGCAGATTGCCCCAGAAGATAAACCATTGACCACTTTCACTACGGACTGGGGGACTTTTACATATAATGTCATGCCATTTGGATTGTGCAATGCTCCGGCAACATTCCAAAGAGTTATGACTCAAGCCTTCACAAAATATCTTAGAAAATTTATGGAGATATTTTTAGATGATTTTTGTGTGTTTGGTTCTAAGAAAGATCATGCACAAAATTTAAAGAAATGTTTTGATCAATGTAGAAAGTATGGCATGTCCATAAATGCTGCTAAGTCTGAGTTTGCCACTGTATGTGGTAAATTATTAGGTCATGTTGTTTCAAAAGAGGGAATATCGGTTGACCCAGACAAAGTAGACATTATTATTAAAATGGAAATTCCCAAACATCTCACGGGACTAAAAGGCTTTCTAGGTGCAACAGGTTATTATAGAAGATTTATTTATAAGTTTGCTTTTATAGCAGCACCTTTGAATGTCTTAACAAAACAAACTTTACTACCGGGGATATGGACAGATGATTGCACTAAAGCTTTTAACAAGTTAAAACGTCGTCTTAGTAAAGCACCTGTTCTAATTCCCCTAGATTGGACAAAACCCTTTGAAGTATATGTTGATGCTTCTAATATGGCAATTGGAAGTGTGTTAAGCCAGAAAGATTCCAAAGGTCATGATAGACCAATTTACTTTGCAAGTAGACAGTTGAGTGCCCCAGAAAGGAACTATTCTGTAACTGGAAGAGAAGGTCTTGGCATGATTTTCTCTCTTCAAAAATATAGACATTATTTATTGGGATATAAATTCACTTTTCATATTGATCATGATGCCTTGAAGTATATGATCAATAAGCCTCAATTAAGTGGTCGAATTGCAAGATGGGTTTTATTATTACAAGAGTTTGATTTTACCATTAATGTCAGACCGGGGAAAATACATCAAAATGCAGATTTTTTATCAAGACTTAGTGAGACCATAAATCCACAGTCCATAGATGATAACTTTCCAGATGCACACATCTTTTCTGTTAAGGAGGGTGTGGAGGTACTTGATTTAATTCCAAAAGAATATGCCGACATCATCTACTATTTAACTAAGGCTATTTTTCCTATTGAATACACTAGCAAAGATAAAATTAAACTAGTCCATCAATCTTTGCCTTACACCATGATTAGTGGTGTTCTCTATAAGAGAGGCAAAGATGATGTACTTCGACGATGTGTAAATTCTAGTGAAGTGTCAATGATTTTAGTAGGATGTCATGATGATGTCTGTGGAGGGCATTTTGCGGGCTGGGCTACAGCTCAAAAAGCATTGCGAGCAGGCTATTGGTGGCCCACACTTTTTGCCGATGCCACTAATTATGTTAAAAAATGTGATCCTTGCCAGCGAGTTGGTAAACCGACAGCCACTAAGGCTATGCCATTAACACCAATTTTAGCACAAATTCCTTTTGAAAAATGGGGAATTGACTTTGTAGGTCCCATTAAACCACCTAGTCGTGAGGGTCAAAAACGCTATATCTTGGTTGCAACTGAATATGTGACTAAGTGGGTAGAGGCCCTTGCCACTAGAAATGATGACGCAGACACTGTGGCAAAATTCATTTATGAACATATCATCACTAGGTTTGGGTGTCCAAAAGAAATTGTAAGTGATAGAGGGACTCATTTCATCAATGATACTATTGAGAAAATGTTGCAAAAGTATTTTATTAAGCACCGTAAGTCGTCACTCTATCACCTTAGAGCTAATGGACAAACTGAGAAGTCTAATGGTATTCTCTGCAAGATTATCACTAAGACATTACAAGGCAATGCATCTAATTGGGATTATGAGTTGAATAATGCATTATGGGCATATAGATGTACAATAAAAACTACAACTCAAGCGACCCCTTTCCAATTAGTGTATGGCTTGGAGGCTATGCTCCCGATAGAAGTGGCATTACCTTCTCTACGCGTGGCAATTTCTGAAAGATTAGATGATGAACAATCTCTAAGAAAAAGATTAGATAATCTAGAACGTCTAGATGAAATTAGAAGTCAAGCCTACATGAATATGGAAGCTATACAAAAACAAAGGAAAACTTATTATGATAGTAAATTACAACCAAAAACTCTAAAAGAAAATGATTTAGTCTTACTCTATGACAGTAGATTCCAGAAATTTCCCGGAAAATTTAAAATGCGATGGTTTGGACCATACAAAATACTTAAATCTTATCCTAATGGTTCTGTGGAATTACAAGATTTTGCAGGTAATGTGCATGCAACATGCTATAATGGCTACAGGCTCAAAAAGTACGTAACTTGAGGGCAAGTTACCTTTTAAAGAGGGAGGCTACACCCCTACTTAAAGGAAATTTTAAGAAAATCTTAAGAAAGAATTTTTAAGTAGTCCGGAACGACACTAAACTACCAAAGGGAAAGTGTAAAATTTTGTGTTTTAAGTCATAGTTAATTTATGATCATTCATAAAAAATATTCACAAAAACTTTCTTGAGAGAAACCTTGTCATAAGGTATTATTGAAAAAATAAAATTCAAAAATAAAAATTCTTAAGAGCTAAATCATTTTGCATAAAGGAACAGTACTTAAGAAGTCATCTCAAGTTAAGTCACAGAATTAAGATCATAAGTGTGATGTCATGACAGTTGTCTTAAGAACTTCAGTGCTCTTAAAGACACAGCTCTTTTAAGGAACTTAAGCCGTCTTCAAGCACTCAAGAGACGTCAAATCTACAGTTGCCTTAAGAACTCAAAATAGTCTTAAAGACACAAATGACTTAAGAACTTGAGTGTCTTATTTGCGAGGATGTCAGAAATCCAGTTGTCTTAAGAACTTGAGTGAACACCTTAAGACAGTAAGTCTGGGGTTGTCCCTGAAGTTCATCTTAAAAAAAAGTAAAATTGTGAGACACTGATAAACTTAAGCAAGGAAATGCCTTAAGACAGAAGTAAGCCGAAGCAAATTATGGAAAATGGAAAAACTTAAGAAAATAAAAATGATGATTAAGTTGGTAGGAAATCTGTGAGAAGCGACCTTGTCATAAAGTGGAGAAATCTCATCATGTTGAAAGATCAAATTAAAGTGCCATGGAAGGGACAAAAGTGGACACTTCACTCGAGGGAACAATAATCAATCACGTCAAAAAGATCATTGCCATGACTTGAAAAACGTGATGATAAGGACGAGTGGGGGCGAGACTTAAAACCAAGTGGCAAACTTGATGAGCCGTTAAGAAAACGAGCTGCCAAACTTGGCTATGGCTCATCAGAGAGAATTCACAAGTGCATTGTTCAGTTGCTGAAGCAGAGTCAAGAGGTTAGTTTGCATTGTTGAGAGTCAGAGTGTATCGTGAAGAATTGTTGCAAAGCTGTGAGTTTTGTGAGACTCTGCGTCGGGGAAGCGAGGTGTCACCAAGAGCGAAGGCAGAGGTCGTCACACGTTCTGGTGGTAAGTTCGTCGTTTAAGTCATGCTGAATGTGAGTTCACAGAATTGTTGGATTATGCCATGTCGTTGTGAATAAGGTTGCTTAAGACAACATAATTCAACTGATCTTCCTTGCTAAGGTATGAGATTAACGGAATAAAATTTACTGAGAGTAGATAACTATCTACGAGAGTAAAATCAAAGAGTTTGTTAAAGAAAATCAAGAAACGGAATAACCGTTGTAACCACCTTGCATGTAATCTTAAGACATAAGTCTGCACAGATGATAGGGAATTCTATGAGTGTAGATGCATGTCTTAAGAGTGTTTGTAGCGTGAAGAAGATTGCAAAAACGAAGTAGACATTGCAGGGAAAAGAGCTTTGCTTTGTTGTTAAAGACAGGTGCAAAATGGTGAATCCAAATTCACAGAGTGGCGTTGGTTGTAAGAGAACAGCAGACAGAGAAATCAAGATGAGCCAGAAACGGAAGACGAAGAAGGATTTCGAGATCGATCCTTCTCCGCTGAGGGAGTTGCCAAAGAAGGTGTATGAGGGCAACCGCAAGAATTTGGAGAAGGCAGGTCTCCTGCAATTCATCGAGCAGCAATGGCCGGAGGCGGATCTACCGCGAGTGCTGGCTTTCATGCTGAACTCCAAGCGAGGCACACAAGACGAATTTTTGATCAACGGTGAAGTGGTTCGCTTCGACGTCGAGGTCGTCCAGCAGCATTGCCCAAGCTTGCCAAAGACGGGACCTACGCTGGTGGGATTGCCTTTGCTAACCAAGACTGAGCTCAGTCGGGTGTTCGAGAGGCCAGACGACGCCAAGGTGGGACGGGGATATTCGATCAGGAAGGCCAAGGCTTCGTGGAAGGAATGGCTGAAATTTATCAACCTTCGACTCTTGATGGCTTTTAATGGAACGGAGGTATTATCACCCAGCGCATTGGCTGCAGCGTACAAGAGCTGGAATGGAGAGCGACTCAATTGGTCCAAGATCATGTACGCGCAACTCCGACTGGAGCTAGCAGGGAAGAATACCCGCTACAACATCTTCTTCCATGGGACCACGTACTTCTCAGCAATTTGTCCCCCACTGAGGAAGAGCTTGACTGGAGGAGCACAGGAGGTGGAAGAAGAATCAGGGAGGAGTGCCAAGAAGAAGAGATGCCAGGGTCACCTGAAGCCCCTGCACCAGCGAAAGACAAGGGGAAGAAACAGTTGACAGAAGTGCAGAAGAAGAAGGTGAAGCCCCCGATCTCCACTGGAGGTGTCTTGAGTATCACCTCAGGACAGGAACCACGTCCACCAGCAGCGGCAAAGCTGTCCAAGACACCATCCAAGCAGATTGTTCCGTACGCTGCTCCCGAGGTTGCCACAATGGAGGACCCTGAAGATGAAGCTCCTCTCAAGCGGACAGAGAAGAAATCGCAGGGGGCAGATAGCACCAAACAGGGTGAGGTTCGGGAGTTGAACAAGGCGAATCTCGAGCTGATGGTGATCCAGAAGGATGATCTCGTAGCTTAATACCAAGCCACCAACAAGGACATCTTGTTGGCCAAGGATCAGATGCAGAAGGACTTCCAACGCGAGAAGCTCCGCCTAGAGAAGGCGCTCTTGGAAGCAGAGCGAGCTAAAGAGCTGCTGGACAGGGAGCGAGGTGAGCTGCGAGGGAAGTTGGCCCAAACAACTGAAGAAGTTCAGCGCTGGGAGACCTTGTGCAACGAACAGACCACTAAGGCACAACAATGCGAGGAGTTGCAGAAGAAGCTGAGCCACATGGATCAGGAGTACCATCGCCTCAAGGCGGAGTCGGAGAAGGAAAATTCAGCTCTAGCTGGAGACAAGGAAGCACAGGTGCGAGATTGGCACACGTTGCAAGAAGAGCTCCGGCAAGCTTCCGGGAGCGCTGCCCACTGGAAGGATCTCCACACTGCGAAGGAGCGACAAGTTGAAGAATACTTGCTCGAGATTGAGAGTCTTAAGACTCAACACCAGCTGGTGAAGGAGCAGTATCAGGCTGAGAAAAATTTGGCGAAGGAGTTAGCGACATCCTTAGCACAACAGAAGAGGGAGGTGCAGGCGAGTAGGGAAGCGTCGACCGTAGCTACGCCTGACTCTTCACAGGTAGCAGAGTTGGAAGAGAAGGTACGAGATGTCACCGAGGCTAATGCCCGGTTGATTGCACAGACGACCACAGATAGAGGAGTGAAGAGCAAACTCCAAGAGGCAATTTGGCGCCAGGACTTACACAGTCCGCCAACCTTTGCACTCTTCCGAGCCTATGAGTTGCAGAGGACCGCTTGTTTAACCATGATGTGTTTGAATCATGGAGACAAGCTGAGCCGAGGAGAATTTCAGAACCTATGGACCGTAGCGGCGAACTTCGCCAATATACAGAATCTAATCTGCGAAATGATTGTGAGACAAGACCTTCAGCTAGAGGACTCGAGACAGCTGCTGGTGCCGATCGGTGATATTGGAGCCAGAATGCTACTATATTACTGGCACTTGGAGGGGCAGCTGCAGATGCGGAGGCAGTATGATCAACCGGATGTAGCTCAACGAATGGTAGTCATTCCGGAGGTTGATCTTAAGACAGTTCCCCTCTCCACGGACTATCTGGGAGAATGGAAGAACCAGATGGAGAAGCTGACAAAGCTGCTACAGAACAAGCAGAGCTTTGTGGGATGCATGACTCAAGTCCAAGAGCGCGAGGACTTGGCTCAGCGAGGTGAGATCACCATGGGGCAGTATCTCTACGCCAAGGTCCGAGTTCACCACCGACTTAAGCGTGCGATCGAGGGAGCAAAGAAGAAAACGGTGGATGTGGCAGATGCGGTTCAAATGGCCACTTTCATGTCACCCCCTCCAGATTATAGACACACGATCTGGGGAGGCTTGCCACTACCAGTGACCGGATCGTTGAACAAGCAACGATTTCTCGGAGAGTACGAGAATCTGTTTAATAGCGAGGAGGAGGTGCCATTTCCCTCATCGCAAGCCATAGATTGGCTGTTGGAGGACTTTGGCTTGTCACCGCAGGTCTGGAGACAGTGGGATCAACTATATCCCAAGGCATCCCAGACGTGGTCAACGGTGCCACCAGCAGCGATCACGATGAGCTACCACCAGTGTCCCTTGAAGGGATATCGGCGTTACAAGTGGGCGCCCTGGAGTAAGCTCGACATAGTGCCTTACAACTGGCCACAGATTCCAGGGAGTTTTTCTTCTCCCCAGGAATGCAGTGATTCCTATCGAGCCTTTTTTTAGATTCACCGAAGACACACGGACCCTGTGTGTTTTCGAGCTGTAGTGTTCTGCAACATCCTATCTCATATGTGTATGCGATACAAGTGCATGGTGAATGTCAACAGATTTGATGAGACCAAGCCCAAGTTTCACCTATGGACAAAGATGCAACAGATGCCAAGTCGCCATATGAGGACTTTGGAGTGTATGGTAATTACCAACTTCCTCCACGGTGCGAGCTCGGTGTTTGCCTTGGAGAATTCCAGCAAGCGTCAAGAGCAGCTGGTTGCCTGGTTGAGTTACCAGAAGGCACACGAGACGTATCTCTTCAAGCATGATGAAGATGTTCGTCGTAATGTGGAGATGGCTGAGCTGCAGCTGATTCTCCAGGAGTGTGAGTTCAAGGATGCGTTCAAGCACAAGCATCCTCGACTCGAAGCCAGACCAAGATCTTGAGTAGACATGAGGTTTTTTAGGAGAAGCTCTGTGCAGACAATGTAAATATTATGATGGAATTTTGTGATTGCAGCTAGAGTTTAGAAGTTTGCAGCTTCAAGAACTTAGGATATGGCTTATTGTGGAAGCCAAGATAATGAGTTGATAGCTGATTTTGAAAGACTAAACAAAAACCTGTAAAGCTGCAATCTTCTGGAAATATGAATGACATTAGCTGCATGATACGATGTCATAAGATTATGAACACGAAGAAATGGAGTCAACAACTAATTAAGAGGAGAAACTGTCTGGGAATGAAGAATTCTAGGAATGTTCTACGAAAAATAAAAAAATATATACAAGTGGAAGTCAGCTGAAAGGAGGTTCGGTGACTTGGGAGTGTACACACAAAGAAGGAAATATTAAGCAGAAAAAAAAAAAACCAAAAACCATGTTGAACTGCCTGTAACTACAGGAGTCAGCACTCTAGTCAAGCGTGGTGGGATAAGCCACGTGTGAAAGATACATACCCGGCACTAGCACCCGGAGGTTGCCACGACAGTATGTACCCGCGGCAGACGTTAACTGACCACCAAGGCCTGCTAGATGAAGGTATCCGGTCTATTAGCCTATATATCGTGAGCCGCAGGAGCCTTACCAAACGATATGGGACAAATGCTGAACCTAGTATACAGAAAAATAATAACTTCTCTCACTGTTTCAATTATTTGGAGACATATGCACAACCTATTTTCACAATCTGAAGCGTGATGAATCACAATGAAGGAACAATCATAAGGAATTTAGGGAAGAATGAAAACAGAAGACTGATATTCGGAGTCTGCGACTTACAACATAAGAAACCTGTCAATACAGACAGAGCTCTGTCTATACGTGGGTAAGAACAAGTTCGGGAAGAAACGAACGAGCTGAAAGAACAGATAATTTTCCTAATTAAAAAACCAGTACGTAGTAAGTTTATACTTTAAAGTCCAACTCCTTAAGTTCAAAATTTTAGAGAAGATCTCTTTAAGTACAAATTTGTAAGAGCCTTTAAATACACTGTTTTGAGTGAGATCATCTTTTCTTGTGATTTTAAGGAAAGTGAGAGTTTAAGTTACAACCTTGAGCAGACTAGAACCTTAAGAACCAGACAAGCAAGAGAAATTTAGTTCCTTAAGGAAAAAGAACAAATAGGATAGATCCTTATTTTCCTTAAGTAAGTCAGTTCTTAAAAACCTCTAATGAGTGAGTTTTCTTAAGAACAAAACCAAAGTCAGTTACACTTTGGATAAAACAAAAATCTTAAGACTTACATGTAGTGAGAGTTTTAAGAATATGTGGAGGGATAGTGTCTTAAGGAAAGAGCAACTTCAATTGAATTTGTAAAAATAAAAAATAAAAAATAATATAATATAATAATCATAAATAAAAAATAAACTTAAGGCATATAGCATGAAAGGAAAAAATAAGAGGGAGAGAACATGATAATTCTAATGAGAGAGTATCATGAAAGGAAATTTGGAAAGCAATGAAAATTAAAAATGAAGATTTAAAAGAGAATGAAAAAATTCAAAGCTAAAATGAAAAAATTATGGAAATCTACAAATGGAAGACTTAACTAAAAGAGCTAAGTTAAAAGGAGAAACTTGAAGCCAAGTATATATGAGACTTACTCATTAAAGAGGAGAACAATGGAAAGAAAATAAAGAAAATCAACAATTCTTAGAGAATAAAGACAAGTAAGAAGAAATCTATATGGAGCTTAAAGAGACTACAAGAAAATGATAGAAAGGAAAATGGAGTGCAAAAGATCAAGTTCAAGGACAAAGGTCGTTGAAGTCGACGAGGACGTCTCCAAGCTAAGAGGAGGGCTATGTAGAGCCAAAATGACAAAATTAGCTTTTTTCCGAAAATTTTGTATAAAAAGGGTTGTAGATATATGGAGAATTAAAAAATTAATGATTATATTTACACTAAATAGTTAATTAAGTGGAAAGTACCTATTCATGTCCAAGAATAAGGAAATAATGGGAAAAGGGTTGAACTCGCACCCTTTGGGTAGGGTGTACCTTTTCATGAATAGATATAAAGAGATGTGAAGATTTAGTGGAATTAATCTTAATGGTTAATACTAGGAAAAACCTCTTTCCAAGAGTTGTACCTCTTGGATGTTGAGTAGAATGACTAGCTTGAATTTTTAGCATTCTTTGCCATTACCATAGAAATTCCTTGGAGGAAGATTGGAGTGAGCCCTAGCTTTAGGTGAAAGAGCTAGTTGATGACTCTTAATGTTGTAAGAGTATTTAATTTTATATATGAATATATAATGGTTATTGAATTTGCATATGTAGAGTCTTGTAACTTGAGTCATATGTATAATTGCAATAATATGTGAACTTCATTGCATAAATTTGACATTGTGTGTTGTAAATGCAATTGCATGCATTAGGTATTAATTGTGGATAAAATTCCTATGCATGAATGCATTGTATATTTATTCTTCATGGAATAAGTTAGGGAAATACCCTAACTACTAAGGTCGTGTGTGTGACCTTGTGTGTGTGTTGGAGCAATAATTATAATTGTGAAGATTAATGGAGATAATGTGGAATTAAGTGACTTAGTGCATGAGATGTGTGATGCATAAGTACTTAATAAGATCTCAAGTGTGAGTGAGCATAACTTGAGTATCATAAGAATAAGAGTGGAGGTCTTATCATGTTAATGCAATTTATGCAATAAACATCAAGAGTGGCATACCTTGATGCATGGCAAGAGTGTCATATTATGCATACAAAAAAAATTGGCATTAAGTCTAACCTTAATAGAAGGGATTCTCTAAGGTAGGCTAAGTTGTGAGTATAAAAGAAACTATCATAAGAGAGAAAATAATGAACAAATCCCAAAGAAAGACTTAAGAAGAAAACATAGAAACTTAAGAATCTTAAGTCCAAGTTTGGATACATAAGCTTATGAAGAGTGAGACCTTAAGTACCATGAGACCCTTAAGTTTAAGGGCTTGGACTTAAAGGTTCGTATGAGTGAGAATACGGGACAACATTTGCATTCAGTGAGATGCATTCCCGGTTCTGGAAGTCTTAAAGACAGAAACTTAAGAACACTGTAGGACCGAATTGGTCTAGACAGTGCAGGTTCTTAAGGATCAGTCCTAAGTGAGAAAGTGAGTGCTTAAGAACTCAAGGACAGAAACTGTGTTCTTAAGAACATGGACCCGACCAAGAAAGAAGTCTTAAGTAAAATTCAGACATCTTAAAGACTAAGTGGTACGAGTAAGTGTGGAACACCGTGGTCTTTAAGGGATAATTGTGGGTAAGTGAACTTAAGTGGAGACTTAAGAGGTGAACTCTTTAAGACTTAAGTTAACTTGTGTATGGGATTTTTGAGACTAACCATTGTCTTAAGAACGTGATCACGTGGACCGAGTGGACGGACGTGAAAAGTGGAGCGTTTTTGCATGAGGTAAGAATGTGAATTCTTAAAGATTGTAATTAAAGAACCAATGCAATGAGACTTAATGGAAACTTCCATTAGCCCAGTGTGGCAAGTGTTTAAGGAGTAGTGGCATAAGCACAATCTTAAAAGGACTAATGTTCCGTCTTAAGGCACGAGAGATCCTTGGGGTTTAGACTTTGTTTGTGGATCCCTTAAGAGTGATGCTAACAGCCCTAATTTCCTAGAAATAGATAGATAATCTTAAGAATTAACCAAAAAGATAGCCTTAACGACACAATTAATCTCCAATTACTTAAAACTAGGCGTATGATCATCCCCGTAACGAATCCTATGAGGTGTGGGTACACTTGGGTGTTTTATTAGAGTGGTGAAAAAATCACTCTACAGTTAGTACACGGGACGAGGGTGAAGGGAGAGAATCTGTACCGGTCCACCCTAACTCAAGGACGTGTGCCATGTGTGTGCTTGTATACGGAGAGGAGTACAAAGAGCTAATAGTAGAAGCACATTACAACTGCCGCTATCACATCTACCGTGATATCGAGGGGAAGGACATGAGAAGATGGTATTGGTGCAGGTACTGCAAAGAAGACTTCTCCGACAAAAATGCACTATCCTATCATCGCCACAAAAACCAGTGCAAAGAATGGAGAAGGCTGAATGACGGTAAGGGAGGGGTTGTGAAGATGTATCCGACATTTAAGCCTAGCGATACTAAGGCTGTGGAAACCATCTTAGCCGGATATGGGCTCAAATTCCCAGCTGATCAAGGGACGTGGCCTTGGGCTCCACAACAACAAGGGGCGGCGAATCCAGCTGAAGCACATGCGCAGGGACCCCCAGCATCGACTTTGAGGAGCATAGGGGTTGAAGGAATATCAGGGGGTACAGGTAGCAGAAGGGACACGAGTGTCGTAGTACGTGTTGGCAACTATTCACATCTTAACACAAAGATATCCTTAAGGTAATTGTTCCCACAGAGAATCACCAAGAACTACAACGACTAACAACTCATCTATATGTATACCAAGTTAACTATATCACAATAATTACATCAAAGGAAAGGAAGGAAAAGGATTAGATTATACCGCCTGAGCGTTTATCTATAGCCACCATCCCGCTCTCCGTACGAGGGCTTTCCTCGGGTAGGGACCTACCTCGCCCGAAGGTAAGGACCTACCTCGTCGGAAGGTAGGGACCTTCGGGTAAGGACCTACCTCATCGGAAGGTAGGGACCTTCGGATAAGGACCTACCTCCACTTAGTCTCGGTTAAGGAAGGGGGGCGGGTTATCTTTACAGCTATACACACTATGGACATCCGGGGTACACGAGTACCCGGGTACAGATTATATCACCATGGATGGTAGTCCGTGGACTCATAGAGATTTTAGTGGTTGACACAAGTAACAGCTACTCTACCTCCCATTCTCTCCTTCTAACTCTATGTAAGCCCAAAAATAGACCCCCTAAGAGAATCAATTTTTAGACCTACAAGGTCCTATTGTTACACCACTTAACCATTCCTTATGCTTAACTGTAGATTCTAATTTACTGGAGTTGGATCTTTGGCATATCTATTTATATATTTAGAATTTAATAATACTATTATTTTAACCCAGTTAAGTGGACTCGATTAACCTTTTCTTGGAACTTAAACACTTAACTCCGGATAAATTAATTAGGTATAGGTAATTATTTAATTATTTGTTATCTAATTATTACGGTTATTATTTATTATGATTATTATTATTTTTTATATTTATTTTTTTATTTTATTTTTATATTTTTTATTTTACTTGTTTTATTTTTATTTTTTTAGTTTAGGTCGGCTGATCAGGCCTGATCCAGACCCTGTTTTGTGGCAGCAACTTCAGCAGCACTTATCTTTTGATTCGGAACTCCGAATCCAAAAAAATTTCCTCTCAAAATGATCAGCAACTCATTTTCAACTTGAATGAACCACTTAGAACCAAAATCAGCAGGCCGAGGACATAGAAACCACCATCACAAGCAAGTTCCATGCACCAACAATCTCAACATAACATTATGATCCCAAAGACGATCTTATGCATATCAAATGGAATCAATGGGCTGTGGACCGGTTCAGCTCTGATGGAACTTGTGGCCAAATACCTAATTCTGGCAAAAATTTACCAGCGCTTCCGCATGAGATTCGGCCACCGGAATTTTAACACCTTGCTCCTCGCAGCTCTCCCGCACCTTCTCTCCAGAGAGCACCGCGTGCGTAGGCTTTTGATCTCTCGCGCAAACACCTCCAGCTCCACAACCCTCGCGCGCAGCTCCGCGGCAAACCGGGTGACGACCTCCAGCAAATCACACCAGACTCACATTCAAACACACCACCTGTGGTCAGAGGCGTTCACAAACGCCGGCACCCCTCCAGATCGATCCTCCTCCTCGAGTCTTCCCAGCTTGCGGTACATTCACACCACCCCGCGCACACATGGCTCCGCGATCACCAACACCGACCTTCAACAGTGCCTCCACACCGGAGCTCCCACCGAATGAGCACTCCAGCGCGCTCTCTCAAAACCAAAAGAAAAAAAAACAGCTCTCTCTCCCGAGCTCCAAACCAGACCTCGTGATCAAAATCACGGACCCCGCAATCCAGGCAGCCACAACATCGACCGCCTCACACACACAAAGGAAACAAAATAAAAAAAAACAACCGCACCTCGTACCTTGCGCACACAGGTGCGCCCTCTCCGCCGAACTGCTTCCCAAACCGAGCCCAGCTCGTGCGAGCTCCTCCCGCGCACGTCGACCGCCGCGCACTCACTCGCAGGAGCTTCCTTCGCACATGCCGATGCGGCCTCTCCACCAAACTTCCACGCCCGAAGCCCCGGCTCGCAGCAGCCTCACACGCTTAGGTGCGCTCTCCAGATGCCGGCTCTTCTCCACCAGAGCCTAACCGAACTCCCACCTCCGAATCTCCAGCCCACACACTCTCGGCGCACTCGGGCGCGAGCAAGAAAAAAAACACAACACCCAAAAAAACAGAGTCTCCCACAAGAACCCAGCAGCCCCTCGTGGACCGCCTTCTCACAACAAAGAAAAACAGCGAGCTCCAGCTCGCTTGCTCGGAGGAGTTCCTCTCGCACACACCGATCCTCCAAAAACGAACGGCTCTCTTTCCCCCCCCCCCTGCGCACTCCGGCGCTCTCTCAACAAGAACAGTCTTCTCCAAAAAAAATCGGCCCCCGAAAATCCCGAGAGCTCCAGCTCGCGAGCTCCAGGAGCTCTTCTCCCAACAGCTCTTCAGAGAAGAAAAAACACACACCGAGCTCCCCAGCTCCCTCGCTCCCAGGAATTCCGCCTGGCCGGGTCCTTTTTTTTTCCTTTTCTTCCCTGCCTCTCTCTTTTTCTTCCCCGACCAGACTAGCTTACCTTAATGAGGCAGCCCATAACCTCTCCCAGAAATGCAAAATTGGCTTCTTACAGCCGTATTTGCATGTTTTTGGTTTATCACGCATTAATTCGCCGCCTTGCTCTTGACGAGCCGCTCTAAAATTAAATCCATGGTGGCAAAAATTGTCATGTGGCATGTGCATGGAGAAGCACATCCACCCACTTCCTTTTTCTCTTCTTTTTCCCTTTTCTTTTTCTTTTGATCTTTTTAAAGACTATTACACTAGATCTAGTACTAACTACTGATGATTTGCAATTTACTTCTAACTTCAAAAACTAACCACACAACTGGACTCCCAGCACCCTAATTAGTCTACCTTAAAATTTCCTAGCATTTTTGGAGTTCATTAAGTATTTTTCCCGAGTGGTCAAACCGTCGACTAACTAGTCAACCCCTAGAAATAAATAGTAATTCAACTCGGAAAATTCTAGAAATTTTACCACTACTTCTACCTGCTAGGAGACACTCTTCCAATTTTTTCCCAAATTTTTTTACCCATTTCTCAATTTTTAGTCATTTTCCAAGGACTTTTCTTCCCCTTTTTTATCTTTCTCTTCATTTCCATTCCACTTCCACTACACTTTCAAGCATATTAGTAGGGAAGAGGAAAAAATAGGAACTTAGTGTCGCATCATGGCACTAGGCCTATTACTCTAGGAATTTTGACTTTAATAGGTGGGTTGACCGCTACTTTAACTAAAATTGGCTTAATACTATCAAAAACTCGAAAAAATGAAGAAAAAAGAGTGAGGGCCCACTTTGGCCACTCACACTCTACTCACTCACTTGGATGGTTATGGTGTTGCTGAGATCCCCCCGAAGGGGTGTTAGACCCGTGTTTCCGAGGCTGCGAGCGGCGTAATGTAAGTGAGCAAGGGGCCTACCCGCCCACTATCCGTCCTCCTCTCAGTCTCCCTCCACTTCAGCTGCAGCTAGAGGTAGGATATTTCAGGGATTGATACGAGCCTTCACAATCGACACCAATCGGTACGCCGGAAGGTCACTCAAGACTCGTTAGGACCCTTTTCACATCCGTCACTCCCCCCTCGTCCTCCTCTAGACACGTACAATCTCACCTGTTATTCCCATCCACCCCCACTAATCTACTTGATGGAACAAGGAAACAACTATACGGTTAGAATTAGAGTCACGCCCCTACTAGCTATCTTCTCACCTCACCTGTTATTCCTATCCACCCCGACTAATCTACTTGATGGAACAAGGAAACGATGATCAGACAGTTAGTATAGACTTGAGGAGTGGACTACTTGAAATGGCACTCACAATCATGTATGCAATCCGAGCTCTCCAACCATCGAAGGTCTTCTTAGAGCGTAGGTTAGAATTAAACTGAAAGCAAATACACACATCAAGTAGTGAAGAGAGGTGCCACGGGACTCCTCTCTTATACCGCGAAGGACTCACACAAGAGTCCAAACTCCAAGATACCTTCTAACGGTGACATTAACTACTCTTGGCGGCGGTGGCTGCCACTCCACACAACGTGCACCGTCAGAGGTCACTTATTACACAAAATCCAAGGCAAAACCAAGTCAAAACCCAAAGTCAACGCGGGGCCTAGTCTGCGAATGAACAGTGACCTATCACTAAGATTCTGACCCTACTTCCGGGCCAACTCCTCAAGTCTTCTCTTTTCTTCCCTCCTCTTCCGCTTCTTCGAACTCTTGTTGGAAGTCGGGTGCGCCGCAACCTTCGCGAGTGTCACAAGTGGTGAAAGCAGATCCGTAGATGAAGAGGGTGCCGATCCGGCCATGGATGACTGAGGTAAGGCCTCCATCGAAGTCACGGAGGCATCCGGACCACCCGGAGTGAGTAGCACAGAAGTTGTGCTTCGGTGGGGCTCGGTTCGGGGCGGAAGGGTCGGTGTGAGACTCGGAGTCCCAGTGAAGTCCTCCGGCCGTACTGGAAGGTGCAAGTAGGCCGAACTCTCACTCGTGGTCTTCCCAAACGGAGACATACCGTGCAAAGGAGTAACAGTCGGTGTTGGGCGAACGGGGTCACCAAGGGAAAATTGTCGGAGGAGAGTCGCGCGCGGAGGCTCCATCGGAGCACCCAAGCTATCCTTCCTTCCACTTTGTACCTGCGTGGTGAGATCTGAAGGAGAAGGACAAACGGTAACGCCCACAGGGGGAAGTCGAGAAGGAAGGACAGGACTATCGAGGTCAATCACTCCCTTGCCCGGTGGAAGTCCTTGGTCACCCTTCTCCGAATCCGCATCTGAACCCGAGTTACCATCCTTGTCCGAATCTTCCACAAACTTGGGTAGGATATGGGTGAAGTTACTTACCAACAACCTCATGTTGGCATATGCCTCCTCGATCTTCACGGTTTGCTCCATCATGAAAGCGATCACCTTCTTGCTGGAAATGTGGCCATCCCTCTCCAACCTCGCGTCAAACATCTTCGCCTTCATCACTGCCTCCGCCGGGACGTGTAAGGCCTCCTCCACTTGTTGCAACGCCGCGGTCGAGGCATTGGCTTGGAAGAAAGCCTCCTTGCAACTCCGTTCTGCCTCCAACGCCTGGCTCTTCATCTTGGTCACCTCCAAGGTGAGTCGGTTCACCTTTTGTTCCATAAGGCGGAGGTCACCAATTCCTCCCATCTTCTCATTGGCCGCCGTAACCAGTCTTTGGTAAGAGGTATTGCCGAGAAGACTACCCAACTGCCCCAAGGTCTTGTCCACATCATCCACATACACTCGAAGAGCCTCTACCAACTCGGAGGCACGGTAAGACTTCCCTCTGAGTTGAGCCAATCCCGTAGCGGTTGCCCGGGCAGCAGCTCGAGTTCGGGTGGAAGGTGCTCCTCCATGGCTCGGTCGTTGGCGCTTGGGAGGTGGGGGTGCTTCTCCCTCTGACTGCAATGAGCTACTCCCTCCTTCTGATCCGGGTTCGGACTCCGACTCCGTCCCCTCGAACTTCTTCATAATCAGTTGCGTGCCGTACGCCATGGCCTCCTCCGGGGTGGTCTCCTTGAAGTGGTGATAGAGGTGGATGAGGTAAGGGCAAATGGGAGAGCGTCTTGTGCTATTGACGCTCTTCGTTAACCTCATCACGACCTCCTTCATGATAAGAGCCTAATTCACTATTCGCTCTCCCAAATAAGCACCATACAAGGTGTTAGCCATGGTGATCGTGACTCGAGTGGGCTTCTCCGGGTGAAAGATGGGTACGAGGAACGCGAACACCCTCTTCGCCCGAGGATCTTGGCAATCTTGCAATGCATAGCCATTCTTGGCATCCTTGGTATCAAAGAGCCCCTTCGCGTATTCCTCCTTCTTCAAACTCGTGAAACCCGGCCCCTGTCGCGGGAAATCGCACACCTCCTGCCATCTTTCCATGGTCCAACGATCCGGGCAAGCTCGGATGCTACTCCCCTCCGGATCGGGTAGCGGGTCTTGTCGTAGCTCCTGTACCATAGAGTCCACACAAAAACTCCAGCAGAAGTCGAGGAGTGAGAGACAACCCATCCAAAGAAGGTCTTCCTTCAATTCGGTGAGTTCAAGTGGATCCCTCGGGATGGTGGGAGAGACATCCTTCGTTGTGGAGGTCATGGTGATTATAGCTCTTGCTTACGTCTCAGGGAACTTCCTGCTCTTGCCCTCGTCTCTCCCTGGTGCTGATCCTGACGTCCCTCGTCCTGCTGGTCACCGTGCTCCTCGTGTTGGTCTTGGTCTCTTCGTGCTGATGGCCCTCCAATGAGCTCGGACCTACACCTCGCGTGAGCTCGGACCTACACCTTGTGTGAGCCTATACCTTGTCTTTTGCTGGTCCTCGTGATGTTGGTCTTCGTGCTCGTCCTGTTGGTCAGTGTTCTCTTCCTGTAGGTCACCGTGATCCTGATGTTGGTCTTGGTCTCTTCGTGCTGATGGCCCTCCAGTGAGCTCAGATCTGCCCCTTCTGTGAGCTCGGACCTACACCTCGTGTGACCTACACCTCGTGTGAGCTCGGATCTACACCTCGTGTAAGCTCGGACCTACACCTCGTGTGAGCTCGGACCTACACCTCGTCTCTTGCTGGTCCTCATGCTCTTCGTCTTCGTGATCGTCTTGCTGGTCACCGTGCTCCTCCTGCAGGTCACCGTGCTCTTCGTCTTCGTGCTTGTCCTGCCGGTCACCGTGATCCAGGTGCTGGTCCTCGTGCTCTTCGTCTTCGTGATCGTCTTGCTGGTCACCGTGCTCCTCCTGTAGGTCACCGTGCTCTTCGTCTTCGTGCTCGTCCTGCTGGTCACCGTGATCCTGGTGCTGGTCTTGGTCTCTTCGTGCTAATGGCCCTCCAGTGAGCTCGGATCTGCCCCTTCTGTGAGCTCGGACCTACATCTCGTGTGAGCTCGGACCTACACCTCGTCTCTTGCTGGTCCTCGTGCTCTTCGTCTTCGTGATTGTCTTGCTGGTCCTCCTGCTCTTCGTCTACGTGCTCGTCCTGTTGGTCACCGTGATCCTGGTGTTGGTCTTGGTCTCTTCGTGCTGATCGCCCTCCAGTGAGCTCGGATCTGCCCCTTCTGTGAGCTCGGACCTTCACCTCGAGTGAGTTCGGACCTACACCTCGTGTGAGCTCGGACCTACACCACGTCTCTTGTTGGTCCTCGTGCTCTTCGTCTTCGTGCTCGTCCTACTGGTCACCGTGCTCCTCCTGCAGGTCACCGTGCTCTTCGTCTTCGTGCTCGTCGTGCTGGTCACCGTGATCTTGGTGTTGGTCTTGGTCTCTTCGTGCCGATGGCCCTCCAGTGAGCTCGGATCTGCCCCTTCTGTGAGCTCGGACCTTCACCTCGTGTGAGCTTGGACCTACACCTTGTGTGAGCTCGGACCTACACCTCGTCTCTTGCTGGTCCTCGTGCTCTTCGTCTTCGTGCTCGTCCTGCTGGTCACCGTGCTCCTCCTGTAGGTCACCGTGCTCTTTGCCTTCGTGCTCTCGGACCTCCAGCTCGCTTGCTTGGACTTGCTGCTCGGATACTCGGACCTACCCGAGGTTCGGGCTTTATACGTGGCTCGGAGCTCCTTAGCCGTTGCTTCTTTGCCGGTGCCGGTTGACCTTCCTTGTCGGTGCCGGTGGACCTTCTTTGTCAGTGCCGGTGGACCTTCCTTGGAATAAGGCCCCTCCGAGCTCTTGATCCACCCATTTGACAAGGGTGTTAGGATCCGGTGTTAAACCACCACTTATCCCTTTTAGCACCTCCCTAGGGTCCTATTCCTTTCCTATCCTAATTCTTCCTAAGAGCCATTATTAGGTGTCTACTTTCCTCTAAACCTAATAAGGTGGTACCGTGATACACTTCCTAAGTAACTAATTACAAAAAATTTGAAATTTGGGGTACGATAAGGAGCCACACCGAAAGCCGGAGATCGACTGCACTACAGGCACCTTCGACGCGTCCACAGAGGAAGAAGAATGTTGTGGTGAGCCCTCCCGACCTTCCCAACTCCGCGTAGGGATCTTCAGATGACACTACGGACAATGAGGGAGGGTGTAGAGGGAAGAGGAGAAGACAGGCGAGGACAGAGTTGCTGGGTACGAGAGATGGTAGCGAAAGGGAGGGGCTTGACTTGAGGAGAAGAAGTTTGAGGCGGCTGCAGCAGGGACGGGAATCCAGGGGCAGGAAGAAGAGAAGGGTAGACTTAGGTAGTGCAGGGATATCAGGGAATGCCATTGAGCTCGGGGATTCAGAAGGAGAATTCTACAATCCTAGAGATGCAGGAGCCGAGTGCATGCTGAATGTCGCACATTCTGAAGGGACAGGGGACGACCACCAACATTTCCGTGTTAAACCAAGAACTCTAATCTACGATGAAGTTGAGGAAGAGATGGAGGAAGAAGCTGTACCTCCGCAAGACCCGGATGAGGTCCGTGAGGCCAAGGCAAGTAGCGGCCTCTATTTACCCAGTGCCTACTGCTCTCCAGTATCGCACATTTCAGGGTCGAGACGCGATGAAGTACTTCGGGAGGCTCAGCGTGAGGCAGCCCTACTTACTATCCAGGATGTTAAGGATCTTCGTGATGCTACAGAGTCTGTGCCCGCACCGAGCTTATACTACCTACTTAGTGAAGGACCTGTCCCTATCGTGGAGAAGGAGTTGCTGACGCAGCCCGTCGAATGCATGGAGCGGCTAACCAGCATGGAACGTAATGGGCAACTGTCGGAGAAGATGCTCCCAGCGCTCGGTCACTGGATACATTGGCGCCTAGCAAAAGTGGTAAGCACGACACTAACTTTCTAACTAATGAAGCTCCAGTGGATACTGAGTTGATGTAGTGCAACGCAATTTGTGGTAGTTGACTAATGTAGTTGCTTACAGACTGTTCCTCGTGTTGTGCAGGGTCCAACCACCACGTTCTCCGATGAGGAGCATATCCAGTCCTTTGTACACCGTGCAACAAGCTGCTGGAACCCATACACCGCAGCGGAAGACAGGGTGGGCAGTGACAGTGAACTAAGGAAGCTTCAGCTGTATTTGCACTACACTCAGCAGCTTCGGGAGTTCCAAGTATATGTAGATGGTGCACTGCACGAGGCACGAGACTTGCACATACAAAAAGCCTTGGAGGGATTGGAGTCGGAGGAGCTAGCCTATGCAGCTGAGGAGAGGCTGTGGTCGTGGTCGCCTCTCTATCAGGCACTTATCAGGGACCCCCCAGGTACCGGACCGCAGCGCCCTTGGAAGCACATCGAGGGCAAGCTACAGGAGATCATGCGGATTTTAGGGGAGGAGGTAGGGACTAACAGGTCTAGTCTCGAGTCAGAGTGCCCACATGAAGTGCGTGCTCTAAAATTATACACCAGGATGACAGAGGGACGCGGTGTACCACTGGCACACCCAGTGAAGGGTATAACCAGGGCGAAGCTCCTGGAGATTGTTGTGGATGGAGTGGAGTCACGGCGGTTGTCCGTACGCGCCCAAGATCTGGTTGACATTGGTTTTGCTTATTTCCCATGCACGTTTGGAAAAACTAGGGAACCGACATATACATTGTGCTCCGACATGGTTGCATTGATGGGATTCCAAGGGTGGCGTCAGGATCTTGTGCTAGAGAAGGTAGAACATTTTCTTTGAAGGGTAGCTCGACGTGCCCTTGTAGACTTGTATTGGATCGAGGAGCACAAACTCGAAGTGGCGGCAATGTGGTACACCCCCCCTCCCAAGGATCGAGCTGCACTACGACTCCAGTGTGAGGAGGTGTGCTACACTCGACATTTAGCTCACTTATTTTGTTACAATGTGTTATTGTATTGAGTCTCCTAAGTGCTTTCTACTACGTAGACTGCGCATCTTGCTTAGTATATGACATAGTTGTAGTGCAGTTGAGTTCTCCATGAGCTTGCAGCTCACATGTATACTATGTTGGGTCGGATGTTTCAGGTGTTTTCAAGGGTGTGTATCTTGCGAGAAAACGTCGACCTTGGTTGGGCTATGCTTGGGTTGGAGAATCAGGAGCCACCATCAGAGAATCTAAGACCCTATGTAAGAAGGTCGTGGACGCACTTACAGAGTTGCACTATAGGGAACAAGATTTAGCCTTCAAGATTCTTGGATATCCTGATGGAGATTCTCCGGAGTCAAGGTCGATGAGTAGTCCTGTAAACTTGGATCATCTGGAGATTCCTCAGATGTCCCAGATTGTGGGTACTCAGTTTCAGCTATAGTTGGACTGGACTCAGATTGTGATCTCTCCAGATGCAGTGTCAGGGGAGAGGGAGAGACGTCTTCTCTGCGAGCACATCAAGATGCTAGCTCCGGTGGTTATGGAGGATGGTTGTAACCAGTGGCACCGTAAGACTCCATATCACCTTCAGTTGAGGCTCGGTCAGGGATCAGCAACATGCTCTACTCCCATACGGCTACTGGACTTTGATCATGGAGGGGGGGGGTCCTTTGAAGGCGCTGCCACTGCTTTGGTGAAAGGGGACATCCAAGGTGCAGCATTGACAAGCCAACAAGATCACACAGGCGAGGAGGACCCTACCAACGAGGATGCTGCAGGTGGCGCTGATGTAGTGCACGGACCAGCTACGGAGGAGTTCCACACACCTAGTGGGTAGTGTAGCCCTATAATTCCCATGTTTGTTACTTCATGAGGAATAGCATAGTATGCACTGCTTCCGTCGTTGTTTGATCATGCGAAATGGTGCCAAGGTAGTCTGTAGTGCGTAGAGTTCATGTAGCATTGTGCTCACTATAGCATTGACCTGAACTTGGACATGCGCATGATATAAATAAAGGCTTTCTATTATTGCAGTTTACTCAATATCTCAATGGATCGAATCTCCCTAGAAGGTGGCCGTGTGACAGAAGGGTACTTGGACTTTTCTTTTGGCGAAGAGAAGATCAGGCTGACTCTGGAGGGAGACATGGAGATTCTGGATTCTTGTGGGATGGGATTGAGTCCTTCATTGATGGATTGGTTTGCTAAGTGGTTTGAGGGTGATACACCTCCTGGCACACTTATCTGCAAGTCAGAGTTTGCAGTGTCACTAAAGGCCCTTACTGATCGCTCTGTTTCACTACATGTACTACGTGGGTTTTATGAGGACAACTCTTACATTGCTAATTTCCAGGACAAGATGCTGTTCATTCCTGTATTTGACTGCAGGCACTAGAGTTTGGCAGTGATATCAGATGAGGGCTTCTTCAAGTTTGATTCTGGTTATCACACGAATCCGAACTTCCATGGCCCACAACGTCTCCACGAGGCAATGGCGAAGTTGTGGTGCATGGCCAATGGACATGGACCGGGTACTCATGAGTGGAAGAGGGCGGCCTCTATTCAGTCATTGGTCCATGCCAATTGTCCACAGCAACCAGACAATTGGACGTGTGGATTCTATGTGGCGTGCTACATTGTGATGCTGAGTTCGTACTTGAAGGAAACCACCGCCAACGAGAGGGACTGGGAGGATGTTGTAAGTATTCTGCTCTATGGGCTACTTGGATGATTGTAGTGTTGTAGTGACTGTAGTGCTGTAGTGTAGATCGTGTCTTGTGCTGTAGTGACTGTAGTGCTGTAGTGTAGATCGTGTATTGTGCTGTAGTGACTGTAGTGCAAGTGGTATTTGTCTGTTTACCAAGACCAGGGCTTAGGGTTAAGGTTCTCTTCATTTAATTTTTAACATAATATGAATGTTTCCATGATGTGCGTAGATGTCGGAGTGTTTTGAGCACAGCGAGATCTTTGTACTACGGAAGGGATTGAAGAAAGCTATAGTATCTGCAGTACGGAGTGGAATGGCAGGTCGTGGCAGTTGTAGTGTTTCTGTTGGCTTTTACAAGGATGGTGATGCAAGCCCCTCGTTGTAGCAGGGAAAATTGGTGTAATGCTTAGATGCGGTAAATCATGTTTTGCCGCCATTTTCTGGGTTCGGCTGTATATTTTGATTTGTACATTTTTGTAAAAAATTTTAAATGTACATTTTTGTCTGTACCTTTCAAGATATTTATATACATTTCCGCAATCGGTCCATGATGAAAACATTATAATTTCACAAATAAAAAAGAATGAATTTTTTTTAAAAAAACTATATGGTTACTAACGTTAAGGACTTTGGTGCAAACAAATAACCACATTGGAAAACAGATGAAAAATGAAAAAAAATATTAAGGGACTATACGGACATAAGAGGGAAAGAAGTCAAAAAAAGGAGGAAAACAATTACAAAGGATAAATTAGAAGGAAAATTCGACTGGATGAATGTTGAGAAAAGAAAATTAGAAGTAAAAGGATTTGAATTAGAGAGAACTGAAAAAAAAAACAAATGCAGAATACAAAATTAAAAGATAAAAGATTAAAAGAATAGCAAGAAGAAGAAAGAAATATGAAAGACACAGTCTAGAAAACACCAATAAATGAATAAGAAAATACAAAACAAATTATATGAGAATACATGTAAACCGAGGAATATCATCAAAGAGAAGATTAAAATGACGTAAGCAAAAAAAAAATTGAATCATAAGAAAGTAGATTGAAATAAAAACTTTGAATATAAGATGTAAACTTCAGATGATAAAGGATAAAAAAATAGCAAAAAACAAAAAAACAAAAGGGAGCAGCAAATGAAAGCAAAAATAAATAAATTAGATGAAGAAAGATTAAAATGAAAAAAAGAAAAAGGGAAAGTAGGAAAAGTAATAGAGGAGAAACTTGAGAATAGATAAGTTAAATAAGAAGTACGAGAAAAAAAAATCACAAAGGGATAAATCAGTCGCAATTGAAAGATTAAAAAAAATCCTTAAATTATAAGTAAAGATAAAGGTTAGATCATGGGTTTTTTTTTTAAAAATGGAAACTTCAGATGACACAAAGACAAAGATAAAGCATTAAAAAGAAGGGTATAATGGAGAAGTAAATAAAAACTAATAAGAAACGAATAACAGGAATAAAAATTTAATAAATAAATAAAATAAAACATGAAGGAAGAGAAAGTAATAGAAGAGAAACTAGAGAATAGATAAAATAAATAATAAGAACGTCAAATAAAAACATCACAAACAGATAAATTGAACGCAATAAAAGGATTGAAAAGTATAATATGTATTTATGAACGTTCTTAAAGATAAGATAATGGACTACTACAAAAACAAGATATAAACTTGAGATAATAAAAAAATAAAGAGATACCTTGGATAAAAGATAAGTGGCTATATAAGGAAGTAAATAAGCTAGAAAATCATAACGGATAACAAAAAATAATACAGGTAAAACAATAAATAAAGAAATACAATATAAAATAATATACTTAATAAATATAATACACAAGCAATTTATGTCATGAAGCAAAATTTCTATACCATATATATATATATGATATATATATATGATATATATATATATATATCATATATATATATAGTTGTATATATATATATCATATATATATATAGTTGTATATATATATATAGATGGATAAACAAATCAATGACTAATCTTAAGCTTCGCAAGACAACAAATGAGAACATAGACAAGAATAATAATTGAGGACACTAAGAAAATAGTAAATAGTAACGGAATTGCGCAAGTACCTAAGAAAGAATACCAGACAACATAATATACCCAAAATTAAAAGGGTGAAATAAAAAAAACCATTAGGAAGTCAAGAGAATTCAACAACAATTGGTATTCCATAAATTACAGATGAATTATCAACAATATATCAATATATGAACGAACATGTGTTACTTGATTAACTTTACGATCTAGTTAGAAGCTTAATATGATTATGTATTTTATTCGATTTTTTTTGTGCTTTGTAAACATCTAATTGAAAATGACATTATTTTTGGTAAATAATATATAGCATGCGTAGGTTTTAATGATCGTTTCCTCATATGTACTCTCATGACCTTGGGCAATTGCAGAAATTTAAACATACAAACATACAACTTCCAAAGTCTGGAGGCCTACTTTTTATTGGAATCTTGGCGGTGGTTATTTTCTTTAAAAGCGTGAAGCGTGTGGAAGTGTCAATGCGAATCAGGGATTTCCCTGCAAGGCTGGGAGACATCCAACCGCGACTTCGGAAAAATATAAAAGCCACCACCTGTCTCGGCGGGTGGCTACTTCATATAGTCATTCGCCTTTGTAGCCCTGCCTTGTGCTGCTCCTCGCATGTTCTGTAGGAAGGCCTGCTTAGCTCCAACGGAGGTGGTCTCTTCATTGGAGATAGGAGTCGCACCTTTGCCAAGTAGGATGTGGGGCGACCTCGTTTTGGAGCAGCGCTAGGGTGGGGGGGGACCTTAGCGCGATCCTACAGTCCTGGGTGTAATCCCTCAAGTAGCATCGTTTTAAAGGGGACAAAGGCACGGCGATGGTTGTGGCGAAGTTCTCTATGAAGATTAAGACGACGAGATGGAATCAGGTGAGTGATAGAAATTCCAGAAGCAGGGGTTAGGGATGAGTGCGCCTTTGTATTTTCCTTGAGTGTAGCTTCATTTTTTGAAAGTGGGTTGTCGGGATAAGGCATGTTGAATGTCTGATTTGGGCGAACAGGTGCTGCGCCAAGAATTTAAGTGTTGGGTATTGTCATTCGTCACCGGAGCGTGTAACTTAGTTTCTTCTTGTACTAGGTTAGGATTACTGGTGAATGTTGGGGCCTCCCGTTGAGGCAGAGAGGAGGAGGTCGGAATGGAGTTGCAGAAAGTTTTAATAGCGTTGTCTAGGTCGCAATGAGATTGTTTTGCTTCAGCAGGGTTCTTCACCGTCGTTTTGCTCCAGAACAGCTCTCCGCTAAATGTGGATCTTCTCTCTTTTTCTGATGTACCGTAGATAACAGCCGCAGAGTTACAAGGGCAAGGTTGCAACACGGCGCTATAGGAGAAACTAGTATTGATGCAGCGATTGAACCATTGTTGGGGCTGCGAAATGGTGTAGGAGAAGACAGCGATGCTTCTACAGACACGGACCTTGTATTCAAAGAACCTGTGCCGGGACGGCCCAAACATGGCGGAAGATGTAGCGGGGCTACAGCTGACAGTAGACCACAATTGCCCCCAGTCATAAGCACTGGCTCCATATCTTTCCTAGGTGTTGGTGTGACAGGTCCCAGAATTCATTTCCCTGAGGACGAAAAATTGGTTGTCAACGAGGACAGGCGCCTTATAGATGGGCTGGGACTTGCAACGTGGAAGATGCTACTGCTAAACGGAGTGCAAGGTTTGCAAGAGGTACGTCACAATTAGCAGAATAACCTGTAGCACGTCATTGTAGTTTGCACTCAATGTTGTCCTAAAATTTGGTGTGGGTCTCTGAGGGGCTGCGTTCCACGTTGCAAGGGTATACAGCTGGAGGCGAGAGGGTCTATAGAGCAGAGCTGAAACATGGTAGAGTTCCATGCGCATGTCTCTATACTGAACAGGAATACAAAAGTCTGGTAGTCGAAGCGCACTACACATGCCGTTATCACTTCTATGAGAACCTTGGGCACGAGAAGCGCTATTACTATTGGTGCAAGTATTGTCATGAAGACTTTAGCGACAAGAATGCAATTTCGTATCATGGTTATAAGGATCAGTGTAATAAGTGGAGGGAAGTTGGAACTGGAGTGTTGAAAATGTATCCAACGTTTACTCAGAGTGAACAACACGTGCTTAAAGGTATCCTACAGGAAGTAGGTTTGAAATTCCCAGAGAAAGAGGGATGCCGTCCATGGAACTCGAGGGTACAGCTACCCGTGTAGTGCAGCCGAAGACCAAAAAGGTTAAAGAGTCTCTTAAAGAAACCAGTCGGGGGACATGTTAGGATGTAGTTCTTCCCAAGGAGAGGCCACGGAAGGAGGGACCTTGCACTAGTCAACAGCCACACGTGACAAAGGTTTATAAGAAGAAAGATTGCGCAGTAAAGGAGATGGTTGAGAGGGAGAGGACCACGGTAGTGTAGGACAAGTTCACAAGGGATAGCAAGACTGTAGTGTAGGCCGACCGAGAATCTTCTGATATGGGGGAGCCGATTTTTCGGGTTAGGTATTCCAAACGAGATCGCGACGGGTCGCCGCGTGCTTCTGTACATCCCAAGGGAGATCTTAAAGGTCCTGCCAGGAAGAAGAGTACTTCGTTGGCAGGCGCACGCAAGAGGGAAAAGGACCAAGAGGCTGAAGAAGAGGTGCTCTCACGGATGCGAGAGAATCCCAACTTCACTAATCTGCATTCAGAAGATCCTGAGGACTCATCCCGATTTCCTACCTCTGCACGGGTTAGGCGGCAAAAGGGAGCCCTTCAGTCCGATGTAGTGCATGAAAATGCGCCTATATCGTCTTATACGTTTTCCGTCGATTCTACGCGGGAAGAAGTACTGGAAGAAGCCCAACGTTACGCAGCTTCTTTGACGGTGGAGAACACGTATCCAAATATTGGCCCCCCTCCCCAGGTAGAGAGCAATCCCGGGCTATATCACCTGATCCAGGAATCACCAGCTAGCACTATCATTGATCGCAGACTCCTACACAACCATGAAGAATGCATGGTCGAGCTTCAAATACTAGAATCACAAGACGAGCTGGAAGGCCGCATACTTGCCTCTATAGGCCCGTGGATAGCATGGAAAGAAGCACATGTACACGCGTCTAGGACCCACCTTGACTCTAGTTTCATTTCACTTTCTTAATCTCACAGTCTTGTAGTGCAAGCCGGAATGCGTGGATTGTGACGCTTTATGTATTGCAGGCTTCGGGGGAACGTGACGCACTACATGAAGAACAAGTGAACTTCGTCATGATGTATGTGAAGCCCTGGAATCCTTACATTGAGTTGGTAAACCACGATGGAAGAAACAATGAACTTACCAAGCTGGAGCAGTACCTGAAGTATCTCAAGGACAAGGCGTTGTATGTCTCCAAACAACTCAATGCGGAAATTGCACTACAAGATCGACACAAGTCACATATTCTAGGCCAACTCCGGCTGTACGACTGCGAAAGAGAAATGCGTTTGGAGGACAGGGACTGGGGATGGTCCCCCATGTTTCGAATTTTATGCAAGGAAGGATCTCCAGGACTGCCGCCACGTCCTTGGTCTTATACGCAAGAAGAGTTAGACTGTATACAGGCTAAAGTACAGTCGGATGTGAAGGTGGAGCCTATGTCGCCGGAGCTGGACTGTCCCCATATTGTCCGTGCCCTCAAGTTATACGGCTGCATTTCACTTGGACGGCGAGCGCCAATTTCTCATCCAGTTACGGGCATGACAAGAGCAAATATACTTGCTATAGCCAAGGACGAAGTAGAGTCGAAACGCCTCTCGGCATGTGCCCAAGATGTTGTTGACATTGGCTCGGCACTTTTCCCATGTATTTTTGGTGGTTTCTGCGCTCCACTTCATCGCTGTTGGGGAGACATGCTGGGACTAATGGGCTTTGAAGGGTGGAACTAGGACGACGTACTCCAGGTGATAGAACGGTTTCTTAACCGTGTTGCACGCCGAGCAATAGTGGATCTGCACAGAACGAAAAGAAGTTTTGCTGAGCTTGCGGCCATGTGGTGAGTTCTTGGACCAGACGATTCTACAACTCTGTGCCTTCATTGCAACAAGGTAAGAACACCCTCCAGGATATTTGGTTATCATTTACATAGCATACAGTAAGAGTTTCCCTGCATTGGATATTTACATAGCGTATAATGTGATTGTTCTTGTATATTATGTATACGCAAGGATGTGGACATCGGATGGTCGATGCTGGGCTTGGACAATCAAGAACGAGTCCCTGAGGAGTTGAGGGAGCCCGTACGTTGCGTGGTACAGTTGCTTCTGGAGCTTTGTGACAAGGAGCTCCAACGCACTTTCACAGAGTTGGGTTTTCCAGGGCAGGATGATACGCCTCGCTCACCAACCATCCTAACTGCCAATGTCATACCGCTCCAAGTTGTGGACCCAAGGGAGAAGACCGTGAATAGACTTGCTGGTCAACAACAGTCCACGTCTTTAGATATGGTTACATCGGTAGTTGCAATAACGCTTTCCAACATACCCAAGATGGGGCACCCACACGAGGATCGGGGCGTGAGGGAGAGAGAGCTTCTTTCCTTACATATAAGAAACCCATCGCCGCCAATCATGCGGGCTGGATCAGGCTGGTTTAGGAAGACTCCAACCCATATTGATTTTAGGTTAGGTCCACATCATGGGCGTTCAACGATCTCCCCTATTCGTGCATTGAATCAGGTTTCATCCAATGACGCGTGCGAGGAGCAGACATCAATGACATTGTAGGACAAGACCCCCCCCGGGAGCACAGCAGTAGCACCGTTCATGTCCCCAATGGATTAACACCATATTCGTTATATTGGAAGATTTAGCGACTCCCAAATTAACACATGTAGATCATAAGAGCTAAAGTGCACATCTAAACTCTACAATATGGAGGGATATGAGTTTCCATTAAATTGGGAGGTAATGTTTTCTACAAAAACCCCTAGAAAAATAAGTACTACGGATAACATTACATAACGAATCTAACTATAATATTGAAAAGAAGAACACCTTAGTTGACACTTCTTTTATACCACATGTGTTCATTGAATACGAATAGCTAAATATTCACACTCGATCCTACTAACCCGGATTAACACCATGCTCCAATTTAGCTAAAAGTGAGCTAAATGACGGACAAATATCCACTTGTAAGAGAACTAGCTAAACACATTTTGATGAGCCCTTTTTGATTTAAAAGAATTTCAATTCTCCTTGTGGAATACACATTGGCAAAAAATATATATAACGAGTTTCAAATGATGGTGCTCAGAAGTGAAAAAAAAATTGCACACACTACCTCTCTTCGAACTAAAGTATCCCCATCACTTAGAGGTGCAATGAACTCAAAAAGGCAATTCCACACACTTTAGCTCCACTTGACCTAAAGTGCGTACCATTACTAAGTACACTGAACTAAATAAGAAGATTTGCTCACACTTTTGCTCCACTAGAGCTAAAGTGCGACCCAACATTTACTTTCTATCATTCACCATGAAGGCAATTACTGGTATTATTGGTTTCAAGACTAGAAGCAATTTACCACATTGTTATTTTAAAAAGAAAATAAAACATATTGCAAATTATCACCGATACACAAAAACAATGGAGAGAATATTTCATAGCAATCATTGGCATCACATATTATAGTCATACAGAGTGTAAATTAATGAAATACAAATATCTATAATCGCAGCACCAATGGATCTAACCATACTACATGAAGTATTACACATCAGAATCTAAAATCTAGGAAAAGGAAATCCATTTATCTAAGTCTATTATGATTCGGACCTAGCAAGTGCTTCCAAGGAGGCCTTGATAATTGCTACTTGTCCCTTCGGATTGTCCAGCGAAGGTTGCAATCTGTATCCAAATCTTTATAGAACTTCAGAACATCCCGATCGCGCGATATAGGGCGGAAGAATTGGATACGCACGGTGTTTGGCATATCCGGGTTAGAATTAGGATCTGAAACTGCTTGAGCAATCCAAAATGGGCGCTCGTCCCCATCACAAGGCCGCAATGCAACAAAATAGCCAGCAAAAATATCAACACCAACTCTAAAAGAAGGAGGTGGACGATCGCGTCTCTGGCCAACAAAATGCTCATCTTCACGATACTCCTCGCGAACCTCACCCTCCGCTGAGAACTCATCTTCAATGGCATGGGCAATTCGCGTCGTTGGCCAAAAGTCGTCTACCAATGATATCGACGTATCAATTGGAATTATCAGAGCATCTCTAACATCGCGCCAATAATACGATAGCGGCTCAAAACGCGATCGGGCTTCAACAGACTCCCGCGATGATTGCTCCCAGTGATCGATGAATCCTGAAAGTCCCTTCACCACCTCATGCAGAGCCGCATCATAGAAGGCTTCAATGCATTAGGTTCTTCGCGAGGCCATAAAGATCTTCCTTCACAATCCTCCTTCCACAATTTGATGCCACTACCTTCTCCTCCCTTAGGAAGCCAATCCTCATCATGACAAAGGATTTTATACTTCATTACCGGACAACCACTTGAATCCACATAAAACTTGAACTGATGAGCCTTCGTATGACCCTGCAGAGCTTCATCACCGTCCACAATCATATCCCCAATGAACTTCTTAAAGTCAGGAACCTCTTGGATGAGATGTGGGATTGTGGGAACACTCTCATTTTTCATAAACGACCTCATGAGTAAAGGAATGGTTGGAAAAATCTCCTTCCTCAGTGTCATACTCCAACGTCCAAATAATGCATCTATATCATCATGTGTATGACCAACTAGCATAAAATTAACATATACCTCGCGGAAGATGCGTTTTGCAACAAGGAGAGACCAAAAACAGAAAACAAATCTATTTTTGTTATCACCAACAGCATTGTCCATTTGCACGTTCAATATTGGTGGCAAAGGCCTCCCTGGAACTAGGATATCTGGAATCGGCCCTAATGGATCCAAACACATCTCCGCACCCCGTAATACCGCCGCATACAATGGATGAGAACTAGATTCTGGAAAGAGTTGCCGGGACGATGACTTCGGAGGCGCCTCCAGGTCACGCAATAGTTTTGCAAACGACCCGACCGTGTAATTGGCATCATGGGAGTATAAATCAAGGCCGTAATGGGCGTGACGCTGGTCCACATGACCATGGGCAAGCATGCTTGTGATTGCAAGAGGCAACTTCATTAGCCCATCTAAGTGCTTTGTTTTATGTGAAAAAACCGGGGAGGCGGTCTTTGAGTGATCCATCTTATCATGCATGATGGTAAGAACCTCCTGGGGCGACGACTTTGATCGAAATCGGTTCAGGTAGTACAAGTCCCGATGTGAGAAAGCAGAATCGATGTGAACCTGCATCTTCTTTTGCCATAGCAGTGATGCTTGTATTCCAGGTTGAGTAAGCTTCTTCTGATCCTGGTATTTATCACAAGTAGAACAACGGGCAAAGTTGTCTCCACCTTTCTTGGCATAGTACTCAGGGAAGCTCACACGCCGAATCTTACTCAAGCTTGAGGTTGAGATTGGCGGCAATCCACAATCAGCGAGATGATCATTAAGAAGCGGTATCTGATCCTTCCATTTAAAACTTGCAGGGAGGACCTTTGTCACAGCCTTCTCGCCAGATGGGAGAACACGAGACTTGTGAGGCATGTGGTCCGCATGTCTATCGAAAATGGCTTTAAGAGCAGCAGTAGCTACAACCGTATGACCTCTAGGCTTACGCAAACCGGTATTCCCATGGTGTTGAGCCGCATGACCAGCGGCAGTGTCCTTCGCATTCCGATAGAAAGTACTCGAACTTACATCCATGATTTTCATCCAGGCATCGGCACAAACGTCCACACTTTCTAGGGTCACAACCTTCCTACCCGTAGCGTTTCTATGAAACTGTCTGTGAACGTTGAGTTTGATATGATTTCTGAACTACACGATGGTCTCACTGTACAAGCGCGTCCGAAGGACTTTTATTTTATCTCTAAGGTAGTGTTGAACACAGTTTTGACTGTAACAACTATTGCTCGCAACAGCGTTAATGGAAAGAGGGGTCATGAGGAATTCAACATTCCTGGACACTGTTGGACGTGTATTCCTTGCAGAATTGTCGTACGAACGGGAGCTCCCACCTAGAGGTCTGTTACGCTCAACCAACCAGACATTGTAAACGTCCCTAAGGCAATGATGAAAGAGACTCACACCGTTTAAGAAGATTTGTTGAATAGGCCAGGACTTAAACGAGTACCTCCACTCATCAGGAGTTTCGTCTAGAACAAAAGTACTGGACACCTGTACTACAACATTCGAATCCCCAAGAGGACCAGAGGAACCTAGAAGTGCACTGGAGCGAACATTGCGAACCAACCCCTCCGCAATGCGAACATTCGAACCATTGTGAAGCGAAACAGTCATCCCCACCCAGAGACGGCGAGGAATAACATCAAACTCAGGAAGGTTTGGGTTCACGAGAGCGTCAACATGAACATCGTTGCCCTCCGAAGACGACATCCTACATTCCAATGAGATCTATTTTAAATAACCCTGACAAATAAGAATGGGTAAACACCTTGTAGGAATAGACATTTATGAAGAAGCATAGGAAGAGGGTAATTGATCTCGAAAATAACTATGATTCAAGTGAGTTGACATTGCAGACCAGGCAAATTTAGCTCGACTCGAGGTAAACTCATGCGGTACAATATGACAAGTATAAAATTTCATGCGATTAGTTTGAATCCGAATATGAAATTATCTCACCCTTGACAGTGACAACTAAGCCCGACCCGACCTAAAATAATGACTATCAGACTCATTGTCATTTTAACTCGAGTCCAGGTAAACAGAAATAGAAAATCAGGTATGTCAGTTTAACTCGAGTCTAGCTAAACTTTCCTTCAAAAGGAGGTAAGTCAGTTTTGCTCGACTCGAGCTAAACTATCCTTCCGTGATTTTCGGCGTCTTTTTAGGGATTCGTATGGTACAACTCTTCAGCATATGAATCTGACTCTCTGTGTACTACAACCCAAATCTTTCCGTTACTCGTCACGAAACTCGCAGTGATGCTTCAAAATCACAGTAGCAACTGGAACCACCGCAATAGCCCTACACACTGTCACATCCTAATTGCTAGAGACTGTGCACGGAGAATGCAAGAAGTATACATTGTGTACCTTATGAAGAAGACAACTGGTGCGTTGTTGCCTCGCGCAAGCGCCCTGCTCAACCGTGCGTAACCTGTAGATGTTACCCTCCTCAACCTCCGACAGTTCTTCTACCTCCAAGACTCTCCACAACAACCTTGTACAACAACCAAAGTGAGAAGGAAAGAAATGAAGAAAGTTTTTGAGGATCGGCGAGGTCACTCACGGACACACGACCGTTTCAGAATTGGCGGGAGGAAACTTCAGAATCGGCGGGGGGGCTTTTCCACAGCCCCTAAAAAGGTGCAAATTTGAAATCTTAGCGGGAAATAGAATCAACTATTTCCTCGCTGACTAAAATAAGGAAGAGTACATACCTCGAATATACTCGCACATGCGAGTTATATACAAGGTTTTAGGGTAACGCTCAGGGTTTGGGTTAGGGTTAGGTTTAGGGTTTAGGGTTAGGGTTTTTAGGGTTTGGGATTTAGGGTTTACGGTTTGGTATTTAGGTTCTGGTTTTAGGGTTCAGGGTTTAGGGTCCTTGGCTTAGGTGTTATCTTCTGATGTCATTTCATTTCAATACTAGCAGTTGGCGCTTGCTTTGCAAGACATTAGTTCAACCATTTTAATGTAGTTTTTATATCACAAAATATAAATAAGAAAGGTAACAACAATCTACATAAAATATAAATATGTCTATGAAACCTATTCATGGTTTTTAATAATGTAATAGAGTAGAATAGAAAAAAAAAATTATATTCTTTGCATTTTAACATGGAATTTTAAAAATGCTATGAACATCAAATTTGTAATCAAGAGTTCCAAATTTATTTTGGATAAACACAAATTGCAACACACAAATGCGAATTTCACACAGCCACAAATTCAATTTACAATCACATTCTCAATTTCACACACCCACAAAGTGAACTTGCAATTACAATCTCAAATTCAGACACCCACAAATTCAATTTGCAATTACAATCTCAAATTCACACACCTACAAACTCTATTTGCAATCACAATCTCAAAACTTGCAATCTCACCTCAAAACTTGTAATTCCAATCTCCGCAACTTGAATATGCAATTTTGCAACTCCAACTTTGTATGCCAACCTCCAAGATCACAACTCCAACTTCACAACTTTTTCACTCCAAGTTTACAACTCATAATTTACAATTCAATCTTTTAGTGCTTAACTCAAAAAATATTTTGAACGTCAAATTTGTAATCAAGAGCACAAATTGCTACACAGAAATGCAAATTTGTCACACCCAAAAACTCAAGCTAATGCTTTGCAACGCAATAGTCTAACCATTTTAATGTAGTTTTAATATTACAAACTATATTAAAAAAAAGGTAACATGATTCACAACGCGGTTGGCTGCGCAATTAACTGCGCGGTTGACTACACCGTTCCTATAGTTCACTGCACGGTTGACTGCGCAATTGATCGTTGCGTGGTTCACTGCACGGATTATGATTTTAGTAGTATGATAAATAATACTTTGAAGATTCAAGATATTGACAATTCAACTAAGGTATAGGGAAATGTAGAGAAGATATTGAGATGATTAGAATTAATTTGTATTACAATCCAAATAGGACTTATCTATTATGTTGAAATCAAAGACCTTAACAAACAAGTAGCATTCAAAAAAAAAACACATTATATGTGCACGTGTATTTTTAGCAAAAAAGTATGTATTCAAACATGCTTTGGACATCATTTCTTTGGGGTTTTAAAAATGTACATCATGTTACTATTTTGTCATCAATTTAGAATGTGCATTCTTTGGCAAGAATCCCAAGTGTCTCCATGGTCTGGATTTGGAATTGAAATTGGTTACTAATATTTTGGATTAAAATATCTTATAATTGAGTTCACATTGCATTATCATGAGTTTAGGGTGTGGCAGTCTAAGCATGACATGAAAGATGGAAGAATTCTTTTCTTTTGACCATACACAATTTATTTCATGTTTTGACGTGAAATTAAAGACTTTGTCATTTGTAACACATAGAGAGTGGAACAATATTAAAAGATTTCAACAAGAAACGGAGAGACCTCCTCATGACAAAAAAAGGATAATCAAAATATAAAATGTAACCAATACAAAGTGTATCACTTAGTGCATCAGGCATAATTTAATGTTCGTAATGTAAGTAATTTTGATTTTATTTATACATGCAAAAAAGGAATAATTAGTTTTTGAGCACGTTCTAGTGGTCGCAAATTATATTTGAAATTCTCAAAATTTTGTAGAAGGATGATAAAAGTCATGAGGCATAATTATTAGTAATTTATTTTCTCAATGAACGTCTTCAATAAAAGTTATGCGAGCCAAAAGAGAAACTTCTCGATTGCCGGCACGTCGAGCAACCTAAAGAACGTTTTGCTATGACTCAGTATGGAATGTGATATTTTCAATACATAGAAGTAATATTAGAACGAATGATATTGTGGAAAAACATGTTATTTTTCTAGTGAAAAATAAGATTACATCCCAATTCATACATTTTCACACATTGTCACATATTATTGATTTAGGGTACCAAGAATACTTAGACTTCATATCCACTGAAGACTAGGGGATCGTCATATTTTTTTGCTTTTTAATATTAGTATTGGAGATTTAGGTCCACATATTTTGAAAATCTTTTTGAAATTCGAAAGATTACTATTTCACTTGTGAAATACTTAACCATAAAGAGAAGCACAGAGTTCAAAATGATTGTTTGTAGAAGTGGATATACACATTGCACATACATCAGCTCGGTTTTTAGCAGAGGTGTGCACCATCACTTTGTGCAATGAACCAAAAGGAGTGTGTACACACACTTTAGCTCCAGTAGCGCTAACGTGTGCCTCATCACTAGGTGCAGTGAACTAAAAAGAAAATATGCACAGTTTAGCTCTGCTAGCGCTAAATTGTGCACCATCACTAAATGGAGTAGATTAGAAAGCAAAAATGCACTATGTAGCTCCAGTATACAGAAGATGGCTTCTAGAGAAGTGGACACTAAATAGGAATCCATACAGTAATTGTAAAATATACAATAAGTGTAGTGACAAAACTATACATCACCCAATGTCAACTACTACTCTAAATGTCAATCCTAGTAAATAGTGGAACATAAAGTTTTTTACTTGTGGACAATTAGTTTAGGAAACCTTAATCATGGTTTGATTACATCTTGAGCATCATAGTAAAGAAGGGTTGAGTGCATGTAGAAAAGCAAGAATTTGCAAGAAAGAGCTTGGGAATAATCGGACGTAGGTATGGAGCAAACGGAAAATATCAAAAATTGGACAAAGTAGAATGTAAAATATGGAGGGAAAATGAAACTGCAAGTAGAAGATTGGAAATGTAAGAACATTCTTCTGGAAACGAAAATGAGAAAAGAAAGGAATATTGGAAAAGGAAAAAACTTAAACATACAATAAATATAGAAATACAAGTAAAATACTCATTAGATATCCATCACATATTATGCATTCAATGTGCATTACATATTTAGTAAATAATCATTAAATACTTATTGAATATTCAAATACACATTAATTTTACATTAGAAATTTATGCACTATTCATTAACTATTCATTAACATTGCATTAAATACTCTTATTAATAATCATTAAGTATACAAATATTAATTAAACTATCATAAAATATACTTTTAAAACTTCAAACATTCATTAAGTTAAATTTAAATATTTCTTTAATTGTGCATAAAAGTTATAGATATACAAATATACATGAATTATCCTATAATTTTATTACTTTGAATTTTATAGGAAAACTGGAATTTAAAGTAATAGAATTATAAATCGTATCATTAGAGCTATTTTAAATGTGCTTCACCCCTCTCCAACACCTAATGACAGGTGTAGGAGGAACTTATATATAACGATGGTAATGAATTTACACCTTGTGTAATGCAGTAATTGAAATTCTGTGAAGTGAAAGCCAGCTAATCCACTCAGAGCATGAAAGAAAACCAAGCACTTTAATCCTATTTTCAACACTAAACACATGAATTGTTCACGTCTGTGCAATCAAAGTTTGTGTATTATAAAGAATATGTGAATCTATAAGTCTTAAATGAGATCATACGTTTGAAATTGGAAATATTATATTTTCTTTGACTACCGATCATTGCCTCAGAATTTACAAATCCGTAGTGTTTTAGGTTAAGAGAAATTGTCTTGGAAACTTACAAGTAGAGAAATTGTAAACGCGTATACAACTAAAGTTACGAGAAGGTTTAACTTTTGTTAAAAATGAAATGGAAAATGGGCAAAATGTACGAAATCGAACTGATTTTTTTTTTTAAATCGAAAAGTAATTTTAAAAAAAACTCTAAAAAAGATGGTGCATCCACCATAATACCCGAGGGTATTAGACCGATATAAGAGGCAGCATCCCGAGGGTATCATGGTGATCCCGAGGGTATCCCAAGGGTATCTCGAGGGTATCCCCGTGGCTATAGGAGCCGACTTCACGGCTTAGGGTTTGAAGCCAAGATGTCCAGGGTTTGAAATCAGGCCGCGTCTTCATTTTTTCTCTCTCATTTTCGTGTTCATGTCTGTTCCTCTTCGTTTTTGTGTCTGTGCTCATCCTCTTCGTGTTCGTGTTTTTCTTGCGCTCTACTTGTGCTGCGCTTGTGTTCGTGCTATGCTCGTCTTTTTGTTGCGCTTTGTTCGTGTTGAGTACTCGTGAGTTTGTGATTGTAGCAGCATTGTTGAAAGAGTTTTTGTTAGGGTTTGTTGCGCACGTTCTCCAAAACGTGTAGGCTTAGGTGAGAGTTAGAATTTTGTGAGGTTTCAAGCACATAGAGATAGAAATGCTTGATGCTGTGAAGGATTGATGTGAATTTCGAAGAGGAGGAAGAACAAGAAGTAGAAGAAGACTTTCGACACTTAAAGGTATGTATATAGATTTTGTTCTTCTTCAATTGTTTCGTGATTTTTCTAGTTTGGTGAATTATGTTTGTTGTTTCGTGTTTGTTGATTTTCTGTTTGTTGAAATTATGTTGTTTTGTGTTTGGTGTTTGCTGTGATTGTATGTTTTCTTTTTCTTTTCCTTCAGGCATTTGATGTGTCTCAATCCCTTATTTTTTGTTTGTATTGGGAGTGCGTGTGTTGATTGTTTTTTTGTGGAATTGCTGTTAATTTCTGTCATAGTGTTGAAACCAGTTCGGTTTTATCTTACAAATTTGGATTCAATGTGCTGCTTCGTACTTTGTGCTTTGTGAATGTGCTGGTTTGTGTTGAATGTGCTGATCTCGATGTGTTGAATGTTGAATGTGTTAAAACGTTTACTGTGTTGAATTTTCAATGTACTGCTTAATGAACTGGTTTTTAAGTGGTTCTGCATTGTGATTGCTTCTGTGTGGTTGTATTTTCTGTCTACATGTTGTCGTTTTTTAGTATTAGGATAGAGTGATTAGTTGATTGATTGTGTGTGTGGGTTTGTTATTGTTTTTGCAAGAAGTCTAGTTACAGCAGAGAAGTTCTTGGATAACATTTCATTGTCAATGGCTGAAAGGTAAATATATATTGTCACCCAGGAGCCCTTACCCTTCGCCTTAACTATCATAAGATGGAAGGCTCATATAACCAGCTTTCACTCCGATAAATTGTGGCCAATAAAGCACACTGTTGGCCCCACTTAAGCTCAAATCGAGCTAAAGTGCAGCCAATAGAGCGCATTATGGGTCGCACTTTAGCTCGAGTCGAGCTAAAGTGCAGACAAGGATGCACTATTCCAGTACACTTCAGCTCAACTAGAATTGAAATGTACAAGAACAGTGCATCTTTGTCTGCACATTAGCTCGACTCGAGCTAAAGTGTGGCCAATAGAATGCGTCTATGGTCGCGGTAAATCCCGGATCAAGCTTAGTTAATGACATTCACAACTCTCAAACCCAAATTACTCAATCAAGGCTGGCATTAGAATCAGCAAAGCCAACAAACTTTACCTTGAACCGAGCTAAAGTGTAACACAAATAACCTTAATTACAACTAATACAAAACTACATTCAGACCCTAAGACATTTAAACGAAAGGTTACCTATGATATCGATGACCCAACTCATATCAACTTCTCGTCCATCTCTCACAAGTGTGCAAGAGCTTCAGTCCCGCTCCAACCACTTGAGAACCTCGAAGAGTGAGGTTCGTGAGTGATTGAAGCGGAACTGAAGCTCTTCCACAGTTATGAGAGTTAATGAAAAGTAGCCATGATTTTCCTAATAATGTATAGAAAAGTCGATTGAATGAATATTGTAAGTGTCAGAACTGTTCAGCTATGCATTTTATGTATAAGCAGTTTAGCTCGAGTCGAGCTAAAGATGAAGCTAAAGCTTGATTACAAAATTGTTACAGTAGTGTAATTGCAGTCTACTTTCTCAACTCACGTCTACTTTTTGTTCACCTCTCATAAATCGTGCAAGAGCTTCAGTCCCGCTTCGACCACTTGAGAACCTCTAAGAGTGAGGTTCGTGAGTGATTTGAGCGGAACTGAAGCTCTTCCACAGTTCTGAGAGTTGATCGAGAAGTAGGCATGAGTTGATTGAAAGCGTCTAAGAGAATGATCAAATTGACTAAATTTTGTTGCAGAGTATTGTTCACATACTTGTATAAAGTTACACTTTAGCTCGAGTGGAGCTAATATGTGACCTCGCCGTCCTAATCGGATGATCATATAAGCAATCTAATATTTGTGCTTCGTTTCGTGTTTGTGCAGATCTGAGAGGGACAGGATGGTGTCTCAGCTGCAACACTTCTTCCAACCAAAGCCTGTCGACATTGATGAAGACGATGGAGACGACAACAACCACTTGGATTGCTGGGAGCTCAAAGATCCTTCGATGACACTGAAGTGGACGCTGCTGTCGGCCCCCTACACAGATAATCTAGTATTTGGTCGGACCTTCGCTGGTGATATCAGTGAACCCCAACACACCGACTTCAAGACCAAAATTACTGATGTAGTCCACGAAGATAACAATCTAGTGAAGTTGTCGTGTGAGACAACCACTGAGTCTATCGATCCTTATTTGTTCACTATTGTTGTGAACAATACTTCGTCTCCCTTCTGTATCTATGATTTAGTCAGTTCTCTTAGGGGGTCACAATTTGATGACATAGTGGCTCAGGTCGACCACGAAATCTCACAAAGAAATGGGAGACTAGTACTGGTCAGCCGCTGAAAGCGAAGGCTGTAGCAAACAAACTCCACGTCATTCTTTCCAGAATGAGTACCTTTGCCGCTCTTGAAAAGGCAAATTTAATCGCAGCCACGCGCCCAATAGAACTTTCGGTAGTTTCTGGGGCCGTAACCGGTAGCCAAAATATGAGTCAAGCGTCAGTACCGGTTAGAACTCCAGGTGCAAGAGCAAGTCGAAGCACCCTGCGCAACACACTGTCCGCCTCTCCCGTCAAGAAGCACTCAGCTGCCAAGAAGCCAGAGACCTCTTCCAGGAAGAAGACGAAACTCGTTTCAAAGGAGGTGTTGGCAAATTCGATGGCCTCTACTCTCTCGGAGCTCCCTTCGGCGCTTGGGTTCGGAGAGGTAATCGACTACACCAACGTCCAGCAGATTTACCAGAAATTCTCGACGGAGTGTCAGAGTTGTTTCTTCCAAGGAGACAGAGAGATGAAGATCGAGCTTGACGTGATGAGGCTGCATAATGCACCGCCAGAGTGGACGATCCGTGCATTCGAACCTCGAGGTATGGAGGAGTTGAAGCATTACTACCTCGAAATGCCGGACAAGACGCAGAAGCAGACTCTCTGCGTCATGCCCAAGCTCGATCATATGCCAACGACGGTTGACGAGCTCAGCAACTGCGACTTCTATATCATCAACGGCCAACATAGCGTTGTTGCATCAAAGTCGATGATAAACGGCAACGTCCCGGAGGTTATGAGAAGGCACTTTCAAACATGACAGTGTTACATTGTCTGGACGGAGGACCCTGAGAAGCTGAGGAAGATTTCCGCGTATTATTATCGCGTGAATCACTTAGTCCAATTCAAGCCGACGTGGGCAACAAATATCCTTGGCTCTCGAGTGTTGTGGATCCAAGTTGGAAGACCGATGCCGAAGCACTCGGCCGTAGGCATTCGCGGGTCCCAAAGGTCAGGTCGGAGAACGGTTGCGGAGATTGCCAATGACAAGAAATTTGAGGTAATTAATCTTAACCAAGGTCATGCACTTTAGCTCGACTCGAGCTAACCTGGGTGTTTGCACGTTTTAGTATAGTTCTGTATACAGATTCAAGCACTTAGAGTGTACACTCTCCGGTTGCAAGTTAGCTCGACTCGAGCTAACCTGCATTTTTGGGTCCTGCTGGTTTAGTTTTTTTCCGTTGTGGTTGTACACTAAATCAACATTGCCAATGTCGTGCACAGCCATTTCTAAACGCGGTTCGTGAGCGGTTTGCAATGATCGACGTTGCGAAAAGCTATGCAGCGCTCAAGAAAGCCGGAAAGGCAAAGGAGCTCTCGATTACGAACGAGGTGAAGATTATCACCTCGTCCGATGAGACCTTCAAGCTCTGGTCGGAAGTCATCTCTTCAGCGGCGCAAGGCGACCTCGTCAACGTGGATTCACCAACGTTGCCCTTGTCAAAGTTTAAGGACGCCAAGTCCTGAGTGCTTGAGAAAGATGGGGTTTTGATGCGCAAGTTCTTTAAGTTTTCGGCAATATGACCGAGTCTGATCACGCAACGCTGTGTAAGCATATACTCAATCGATCAGGGCCATCGCGGAAACTACCTTATCCTAAGGTGGTTGTAAAGCAGCCGCAATCTGTGCTGGAGGATTACTACAGCGCCCGGGACTGGGTCGATCAAAGGAAGAGGAAGGAGGTCGCTCGGATGGAGCTTCAGTTGACCAGGCCGGAGCTCGCCTTCTTCAACAGCACTGGAGCGTACAGTCGTTCCAACTGGCAAAAGTTCAAGACGAACTACAACGTCAGCAAGGCCTCAAAGCGTGCCCTCTTGGATTGGAGTCCACTGGATTCGTACTATGCAAACTCGAGGCAGACGCAGTTTCGCAACTGCAAATGTGAAGATCTCTCTCCGTATGCGAAGGAGTTCTTCAGAGTCTTCATCGATGTGCGGTCGCAGTTTGTTGCACCTCAGGGGGCCATGCACTTTTGTCCATACAAGGCAGCAACCAACTCGCTCGGAGGATGGACCTCAGATTCGTGGCGTAACATGGGCTGCAAGTGAAGCTCGGCATCATCGACTTCCGAAATATCCCTGGTTTCGCAGGGAAGGCAACGTCATCATTGGAGAAGCCCTTCTTCGACGAGTTCATGATAATGTTTGCATCGAAAGGGCAGCCTCCCCTCACCGATCTTCGAGCCTGGCTCTTCATTTGCGGCGATGAGCAGTCACACCTTCAAGTGACAGCGTTTGCTGAGGGCCCGTCGTTGTGCCATGCGTACGATGTGTTGCAGTCGAAGTATCCTCCCTCTGAGAACAAGCGCTTGGGGGGATTCGCACTGAAGACCAACAACGCTCTCGACCCGGTTTGCCTCCTCTTTCTCTTCAAGAAAGAGCTTACGTAGATCCCGGCTGTGAAGAAGATCTACGCAGCTCCGGAGCATGTGTTGTACACCAAGCTTCGCAAGTACAACGAGCTGGCGTACTCCATGAACATGAACGAGCTGAGGATGGAGTTCTTCATCAAGGTCCTGGAGCTATTCTGCAAGAAGGGTGATTCTGTTGTGCAGGGTTGTCATAACGGACGGGTTGAGGTGATCGGACGGGACAACCGGACGGGCGATCCGGACGGCACGGACGGACGGTTCGGACGGATTGCCCGAAGTGCGCCCAGTGATTTTTTGCAAGTAAGAAATTTTTACTGTGATCGCCACGTCACATACGGACGTGTCACGCCACCGTGGCACTAGGGCGGGGACGTCACAATGAGGGGCGGAGACGTCCCCGCCCCTCATGTAGGCGTCCACGCCCCTGCATCATTGAGCGGATAGGCCTTAATGTCTGGAAGCAAAATCTGTTTATTACATTAAAAAGTAATACGATAAAACAACAATTCCCTAATCTCATACTTCCAAACCAAGTAATATCTTGTAGTTATCTAAGAAACCTTTTTCTCTCCTAGCTTCTTCTATGAATTATCAAAACTCTCTTGATTTCGCATACATATATGTAGTTACTTTTCTTGTCCTTTAATTATTCAAACGGCCCGATCTGCGCACTCCTTTGGTGGACGGGCCACCCATAACCGCATCTCGAAGGACGATATCATCATCATGTGGTGCCTCATCGCAATCTGGACGGTTGTCATCATCAGCTCCTTCACCGCTCTCATCTGAGAATTCTCCATTGCTATTATCCGTAGTCCAAAAGCCCTCTATTTCAGAGTTGTCATTGCGAAGCTCGACGACTGTTTCACCATCGCAACGCGAGCGTCTGAATCTCTTTTGTTGATGTGCGTGAGGATCATCGCCGTCGGAATTTATGGTTGGGCCGCTGGTAGGACGAATTTCTCGATTCGGAACAACAAACGCCGGAGTTGTTGAAGAGCGTCCTGGAACATACGTGTCCAAAAACGGTTGTACAACCACGTTCGGATCTCGTGCCCCTATTCCAAGGAGGGGACGTCTACGATGCCTTGAGGAGGATGCTTCGCTGTTGTTTCTTCCTTCACGGCCTCTAGCCGCTCCACGGCCTCTAGCCGCTCCACGGCCTCTAGCCGCTCCACGGCCTCTAGACCCTCCACGAGCATTAGTCCTTGCACTCGGTTGTATATATTGATCCATTGGATGAAGAGGCGTCCTTGTAGCGGCCAAAGGGGGTCTGCCATTTCTGGTAATAGTAGCGGAAGTGTTTAGACCCATCCCCTCAATGCCTACACTTTGTCGGAAAGGTCCATATATGGCATTCTGCCATTCGCCGTTCTAGGAGAAGAGGAATTCCGGGAAGGCGGCGTTGGTACATTCTGGTCATTGATAACCGTAGGCAACACCACAACCGGAGATGGTTGTGGCTCAAGGTCCTCTTTGAATGCAAAAGCATCATCGGGGTCTACATATTCCGGGTCAAAACGCTTTCGTTGATTAACAACCCTTTCATTTCTTCGAGTCGTCCCTACAATTGTTGTGTTTACAACATTTGCGTTAGAGTCTCCTTGAACGACTCCAGTGCTATGAAATGATGCACCTATTCCAATAGGGCTCTCTTGGCCATACCGGTTTTTAACCGATGCTTGGTTGTTTCGAGTCGTAGTATTTACTGCGTTCTCTCCCGCTCCGTTGTTGTCGCCATCTCCATTTCCACCACCATAGTCTGATGGGGAATTGTTCTCGTCGCGAATATTCCCGACATTGCCCCCCCCCCCCGTTTCAGGCTCTTTAAGGTTAGTCACATTTGGGATGTCCCTCTCTGAGGAAGTAGACAAAGGTTGCACTTCATGAATGCCCTCATTTTGATGAAAATGAGGCAAAGGACTGCGACGAGGACTTTGATTCCAAGGTCTCCAACGACCTTGAGCCAATTCTTCTTCCACATCGTCATCATCTCCGTAATAGTTTCTCGTTTCCTCAAGATGATCGGCGCCTTCCGCCCAAAGATTAAGGTGTCCACGGTACTCCAGCGGAGTGCGGGGAGTTGCCATATTGTGCTCCTCCTCTTCCTCGGCTATCAACACATCAAATTCACGATTAGATTCACCCAGCGGGACCGACCGTAGGGCATTTGGGTCGGAATCCTCCGAGTGAATATTCGCATCGTACCATCGAACAAGATCGGCCCCCGATCTTTGTTGAAGGCATCGGCTATTGGTATAAATATACACCAATGATGCAACCTTTTCTGCCGCTAATCGATTTCGGCTCTTGTTGTGGACAAACGAGTACATACTCCAATTTCGTTCGCAAGAGCTAGCTGAACACGTAAGGGCTAGAATATGAACAGCTATTTTAGACAATGCCTTGTCTGCGATCCTGGCCCACCATTGGTGGAGAAGAAGCTTTGTCTGGCGGATGTCAGATGCCTCGGTAGGGCCATATGGTCATGTGCCCTCCTCGTACTGTGTTAACTCATATTGGACGTCCTCATATGAGACTTCTAATACCTCCATCATTTTACGAACAACCCGATTCAATGCTCTTTGTGCGATTCCGTCAGTCCTAAGCGCCACATTATCCTTGAGGTACGGATTCAAAAGAGCCCTGGCGTAGTGAACATCGGTAAAAACCATTTGCCACCGGGCATCAAAAGATTGCTCAAGAGTGGATGTTATGTCAGCTCGTAGAGTAAAGGGTGACTCTCTCAAAGAGTACACGTGTTCTCGCAAATTATGCATCACGAGCCACGCACGACCCATGGCTGGTTTGCGGCCATCAAACACACGCAATGCCTTCAAAACATCCCCAGTCATGTGCACGTAATTCTGACATCGTTGCCAAAAGGCCACATCTTCGATGGTGAGCACCACATTACGCGCTGCGGTTGCTGTTTGCTCTCCATTTTGTTTGTTCCGTAGGGTTGCAAAGTAGTTTACAACATGGGGGTGGTCTTTCAACTGCTCCAACACTCCTTTGAGTCTCACCAATCGATCCAACATAAGGAAATTACAAGCAAAGCGGGTTTCAGTGGGCACTACAATATGCAGGTTTGGACTCAACTCACGAAGTGTTCCCATTGTCGAATGGTGGTTTCTAATATATTTGCACAATTTCTTTGCCCTCTCTATTAAATCTTTAAATTCTTGGACCTTCGCCCAATCTTCCAACATGAGATCCAATGCATGTGCCATGCACCCCTGCTTGTGAATGTGCGGGTATGTGAGAATAATATCATCCATCGCTCCAAGCATGTTGGGAGCATTGTCTATACAAATCTGTGTCACATTCTTGGAACCCACCTTCTCAATGTAAACTTTCACTTGGTCCGCTATGTACCGCATGGACTTCTTCTCACCACTGGTGTATATGCTCCCCAAGAATACGTCACCAGTGGGGCACGACATCATTAAATTCATGAGGGGCCTCCGATGGACATCATCCCAACCATCCGTGCATATCGACACCCCATAATTCTTGATGGCAAAACCAACTTTGGCTTCAATCTCTTTCTCAATTTGCAACCTCTTAGGTTCAATCAATCTAGTCCTCAACTAGTGATATGTAGGAGGAGTGTACTCAAACTTTGCCACAGATGTCCCCCTCACTGCATCGATGAACGCTTGATTTCGCGCCACATTAAAAGGCACATTCACTTGATAGAAAAAAGTCGCCCACTTCTCATCAAGTTCCTTCCTCTTTGCAATGTTAAAAGCATCAAGCATCCGTTGTTGATGTAGTTGCCCAGATCTAGTGGAATTCGAGGCGGTAAGACCACCCGACACATGTTCGCGGTCGTTTCCTTCAGAGAGATTAGGCACTCCTTCCTGAGGCCCACTTGTTACCCCACCCACCACATTATTTTGAGCGTCGGATTGGCTTGAAGTGTCAATAGTTGGTGCCCTCGATGGACCACTCAGGCCTGAATCTCCGCCATACATGTCCCCGCCCGTCATTCGTTGCGGAACAATGTTTCCACAATTAGCAAATCGACTTCGCACATAGGGAGGTAGGCTACGACAAATCAACCTCTCTGACTTGGCGTCGTATCCAAAGTGAGCGAACGCACGCTCACGTTTGTAGCTAAAAGTGTAGTTACAGAAAACACAACTCACTTTGCCCCCGTTGTCACCAAAATTGTACCAAGGTTCCCATTCTTTTGTTTGCTTCCTTTGACTTCCCATTGCATTCAAGGCTTATGCCAAATAATGTGCAAGTCCCGTCTAAGCCAAAATCTGGAGCTAGTTATAGTGTAAAATCAGATGAAAATGTGAGGTCTGATAGCGCTGGTGCAATGCTTGAACCAATTTTTACATCACCTCAGCCGCACACCAGTGCCGCCTGCCACCCAAATAGACTCGCAAGAAGCTCAAACTGAATTGAGGTCCAAGAGATAGAGACCAAGATGACAAGCGTAAGAACAATCGGCCCTCCCCGACCCTTTTATACACGAGCCAAGAACGGGTCGGACCTGAAGTGCCAAGGGCAGGGACGTCTCTGCCTTGCCCTGTTGTGGGGAGACCTCCCCGCCCTTGCCCGGTAAAGGCGGGGACGTCTCCGCCCCTGCCCGGATAAGGGCAGGGATGTCTCCCCCCCTGCCCGGGTAAGGGCGCGGACGTCCCCGCCCCTGCACAGGTAAGGGCGGGAACGTCTCCGCCCTTCCAGGGCAGGCGAAGACGTCCCAACCCTTACCCAGGCAGAGAATGCGTCATCCCCGCCCTTACCCGCGCAGGGGGGGAGAAATCCCCGCCCTTACCCGGGCAGGGGCAAGGACGTCTCCCCAACCCATGAGAAGGAGGCCTTTGAGGCATTCATGGTGCTAAGGCACTCCTCCTCTCCATGAGAAGGGTCGAGGTCTTAATATAGGGTACCTTATTTTTGGTTCCAACAAGATTGCGATACACTTAAAATTAGACGACGGTAATGTCTACGAAAGAAGGCTTTCCAGAAAGTACTACTTTTGTCCTTTGACCGAATGCTCTCCAATAATGAACACCTTTATTAGCTCCCTAATAAACAAAGTACAAGATAGCATGGGAGCTATGTAAGTCCCCATCCATAACGGGTAGTATAAGCCTCTAGTAGAATGTAATGTGCAAGTTCTCTAAATATATAATTTAAACACAATTGCCCCACCAAAGATTAGGAATGTACCACATCCCATGAAAGCAAAAAATTAAACCAAGTAGTGGATAGCATGGGAGCTATGCAAGTCCCCATCCATAACGGGTAGTATAAGCCTCTAGTAGAATGTAATGTTCATGTTCTATAAATACATAATTTAAACACAATTGCCCCACCAAAGATTAGGAATGTACCACATACCATAAAAGCAAACAAATAAACCAAGTAGTGGATAGCATGGGAGCTATGCAAGTCCCCATCCATAACGGGTAGTATAAGCCTCTAGTAGAATGTAATGTGCAAGTTCTCTAAATATACAATTTTAACACAATTGCCCCACCAAAGATTAAGAATGTACCACATACCATGAAAGCAAAAAAAAAAACCAAGTAGTGGATAGCATGGGAGCTATGCAAGTCCCCATCCATAACGGGTAGTATAAGCCTCGAGTAGAATGTAATGTTCTTGATCTATAAATATATAATTTAAACACAATTGCCCCACCAAAGATTAGGAATGTACCACATACCATGAAAGCAAACATATAAACCAAGTAGTGGATAGCATGAGAGCTATGCAAGTCCCCATCCATAACGGGTAGTATAAGCCTCTAGTAGAATGTAATGTCCAAGTTCTCTAAATATATAATTTAAACACAATTGCCCCACCAAAGATTCGGAATGTACCACATACCATGAAAGCAAAAAAATAAACCAAGTAGTGGATAGCATGAGAGCTATGCAAGTCCCCATCCATAACGGGTAGTATAAGCCTCTAGTAGAATGTAATTTGCAAGTTCTATTATTATATAATTTAAACACAATTGCCCCACCAAAGATAAGGAATGTACCACATACCATGAAAGCAAACAAATAAACCAAGTAGTGGATAGCATGGGAGCTATGCAAGTCCCCATCCATAACGGGTAGTATAAGCCTCTAGTAGAATGTAATGTGCAAGTTCTCTAAATATATAATTTAAACACAATTGCCCCACCAAAGATTAGGAATGTACCACATACCATGAAAGCAAAAATTTAAACCAAGTAGTGGATAGCATGGGAGCTATGCAAGTCCCCATCCATAACGGGTAGTATAAGCCTCTAGTAGAATGTAATGTGCAAGTTCTCTAAATATATAATTTAAACACAATTGCCCCACCAAACATTCGGAATGTACCACATACCATGAAAGCAAACAAATAAACCAAGTAGTGGATAGCATGGGAGCTATGCAAGTCCCCATCCATAACGGGTAGTATAAGCCTCGAGTAGAATGTAATGTTCTTGATCTGTAAATATATAATTTAAACACAATTGCCCCACCAAAGATTAGGAATGTATCACATACCATGAAAGCAAACAAATAATCCAAGTAGTGGATAGCATGGGAGCTATGCAAGTCCCCATCCATAACGGGTAGTATAAGCCTCTAGTAGAATGTAATGTGCAAGTTCTCTAAATATATAATTTAAACACAATTGCCCCACCAAAGATTAGGAATGTACCACATACCATGAAAGCAAAAAATTAAACCAAGTAGTGGATAGCATGGGAGCTATGCAAGTCCCCACCCATATCAAGTAGTATAAGCCTCAAATAGAATGTAATGTGCAAGTTCTCTAAATATATAATTTAAACACAATTGCCCCACCAAACATTCGGAATGTACCACATACCATGAAAGCAAACAAATAAACCAAGTAGTGGATAGCATGGGAGCTATGCAAGTCCCCATCCATAACGGGTAGTATAAGCCTCTAGTAGAATGTAATGTTCATGTTCTATAAATACATAACTTAAACACAATTGCCCCACCAAAGATTAGGAATGTACCACATACCATGAAAGCAAACAAGTAAACCAAGTAGTGGATAGCATGGGAGCTATGCAAGTCCCCATCCATAACGGGTAGTATAAGCCTCTAGTAGAATGTAATGTGCAAGTTCTCTAAATATACAATTTTAACACAATTGCCCCACCAAAGATTAGGAATGTACCACATACCATGAAAGCAAACAAATAAACCAAGTAGTGGATAGCATGGGAGCTATGCAAGTCCCCATCCATAACCGGTAGTATAAGCCTCAGGTAGAATGTAATGTTCTTGATCTATAAATATATAATTTAAACACAATTGCCCCACCAAAGATTAGGAATGTACCACATACCATGAAAGCAAACATATAAACCAAGTAGTGGATAGCATGAGAGCTATGCAAGTCCCCATCCATAACGGGTAGTATAAGCCTCTAGTAGAATGTAATGTGCAAGTTCTCTAAATATATAATTTAAACACAATTGCCCCACCAAAGATTAGGAATGTACCACATACCATGAAAGCAAAAAATTAAACCAAGTAGTGGATAGCATGGGAGCTATGCAAGTCCCCATCCATAACGGGTAGTATAAGCCTCTAGTAGAATGTAATGTGCAAGTTCTCTAAATATATAATTTAAACACAATTGCCCCACCAAAGATTAGGAATGTACCACATACCATGAAAGCAAAAAATTAAACCAAGTAGTGGATAGCATGGGAGCTATGCAAGTCCCCATCCATAACGGGTAGTATAAGCCTCTAGTAGAATGTAATGTGCAAGTTCTATAAATATATAATTTAAACACAATTGCCCCACCAAAGATTAGGAATGTACCACATACCATGAAAGCACAAAAATAAACCAAGTAGTGGATAGCATGGGAGCTATGCAAGTCCCCATCCATAACGGGTAGTATAAGCCTCAAGTAGAATGTAATTTGCAAGTTCTATTATTATATAATTTAAACACAATTGCCCCACCAAAGATTAGGAATGTACCACATACCATGAAAGCAAACAAATAAACCAAGTAGTGGATAGCATGGGAGCTATGCAAGTCCCCATCCATAACGGGTAGTATAAGCCTCTAGTAGAATGTAATGTGCAAGTTCTCTAAATATATAATTTAAACACAATTGCCCCACCAAAGATTAGGAATGTACCACATACCATGAAAGCAAAAAAATAAACCAAGTAGTGGATAGCATGGGAGCTATGCAAGTCCCCATCCATAACGGGTAGTATAAGCCTCGAGTAGAATGTAATGTTCTTGATCTATAAATATATAATTTAAACACAATTGCCCCACCAAAGATTAGGAATGTACCACATACCATGAAAGCAAACATATAAACCAAGTAGTGGATAGCATGAGAGCTATGCAAGTCCCCATCCATAACGGGTAGTATAAGCCTTTAGTAGAATGTAATGTCCAAGTTCTCTAAATGTATAATTTAAACACAATTGCCCCACCAAAGATTCGGAATGTACCACATACCATGAAAGCAAAAAAATAAACCAAGTAGTGGATAGCATGAGAGCTATGCAAGTCCCCATCCATAACGGGTAGTATAAGCCTTTAGTAGAATGTAATGTCCAAGTTCTCTAAATGTATAATTTAAACACAATTGCCCCACCAAAGATTAGGAATGTACCACATACCATGAAAGCAAACAAATATACCAAGTAGTGGATAGCATGGGAGCTATGCAAGTCCCCATCCATAACGGGTAGTATAAGCCTCTAGTAGAATGTAATGTGCAGGTTCTCTAAATATATAATTTAAACCCAATTGCCCCACCAAAGATTAGGAATGTACCACATACCATGAAAGCAAAAAAATAAACCAAGTAGTGGATAGCATGGGAGCTATGCAAGTCCCCATCTATAACGGGTAGTATAAGCCTCGAGTAGAATGTAATGTTCTTGATCTATAAATATATAATTTAAACACAATTGCCCCACCAAAGATTAGGAATGTACCACATACCATGAAAGCAAACATATAAACCAAGTAGTGGATAGCATGAGAGCTATGCAAGTCCCCATCCATAACGGGTAGTATAAGCCTCAAGTAGAATGTAATTTGCAAGTTCTATTATTATATAATTTAAACACAATTGCCCCACCAAAGATTAGGAATGTACCACATACCATGAAAGCAAACAAATAAACCAAGTAGTGGATAGCATGGGAGCTATGCAAGTCCCCATCCATAACGGGTAGTATAAGCCTCGAGTAGAATGTAATGTCCAAGTTCTCTAAATATATAATTTAAACACAATTGCCCCACCAAAGATTAGGAATGTATCACATACCATGAAAGCAAACAAATAATCCAAGTAGTGGATAGCATGGGAGCTATGCAAGTCCCCATCCATAACGGGTAGTATAAGCCTCTAGTAGAATGTAATGTGCAAGTTCTCTAAATATATAATTTAAACACAATTGCCCCACCAAAGATTAGGAATGTACCACATACCATGATAGCAAAAAATTAAACCCAGTAGTGGATAGCATGGGAGCTATGCAAGTCCCCATCCATAACGGGTAGTATAAGCCTCTAATAGAATGTAATGTGCAAGTTCTCTAAATATATAATTTAAACACAATTGCCCCACCAAACATTCGGAATGTAACACATACCATGAAAGCAAACATATAAACCAAGTAGTGGATAGCATGGGAGCTATGCAAGTCCCCATCCATAACGGGTAGTATAAGCCTCTAGTAGAATGTAATGTTCATGTTCTATAAATACATAACTTAAACACAATTGCCTCACCAAAGATTAGGAATGTACCACATACCATGAAAGCAAACAAATAAACCAAGTAGTGGATAGCATGGGAGCTATGCAAGTCCCCATCCATAACGGGTAGTATAAGCCTCTAGTAGAATGTAATGTGCAAGTTCTCTAAATATACAATTTTAACACAATTGCCCCACCAAAGATTAAGAATGTACCACATACCATGAAAGCAAAAAAATAAACCAAGTAGTGGATAGCATGGGAGCTATGCAAGTCCCCATCCATAACGGGTAGTATAAGCCTCGAGTAGAATGTAATGTTCTTGATCTATAAATATACAATTTTAACACAATTGCCCCACCAAAGATTAGGAATGTACCACATACCATGAATGCAAACATATAAACCAAGTAGTGGATAGCATGGGAGCTATGCAAGTCCCCATCCATAACGGGTAGTATAAGCCTCTAGTAGAATGTAATGACCAAGTTCTCTAAATATATAATTTAAACACAATTGCCCCACCAAAGATTAGGAATGTATCACATACCATGAAAGCAAAAAAATAAACCAAGTAGTGGATAGCATGAGAGCTATGCAAGTCCCCATCCATAACAGGTAGTATAAGCCTCTAGTAGAATGTAATTTGCAAGTTCTTTTATTATATAATTTAAACACAATTGCCCCACCAAAGATTAGGAATGTACCACATACCATGAAAGCAAACAAATAAACCAAGTAGTGGATAGCATGGGAGCTATGCAAGTCCCCATCCATAACGGGTAGTATAAGCCTCTAGTAGAATGTAATGTCCAAGTTCTCTAAATATATAATTTAAACACAATTGCCCCACCAAAGATTAGGAATGTACCACATACCATGAAAGCAAAAAAATAAACCAAGTAGTGGATAGCATGGGAGCTATGCAAGTCCCCATCCATAACGGGTAGTATAAGCCTCGAGTAGAATGTAATGTTCTTGATCTATAAATATATAATTTAAACACAATTGCCCCACCAAAGATTAGGAATGTACCACATACCATGAAAGCAAACATATAAACCAAGTAGTGGATAGCATGAGAGCTATGCAAGTCCCCATCCATAACGGGTAGTATAAGCCTTTAGTAGAATGTAATGTCCAAGTTCTCTAAATGTATAATTTAAACACAATTGCCCCACCAAAGATTCGGAATGTACCACATACCATGAAAGCAAAAAAATAAACCAAGTAGTGGATAGCATGAGAGCTATGCAAGTCCCCATCCATAACGGGTAGTATAAGCCTTTAGTAGAATGTAATGTCCAAGTTCTCTAAATGTATAATTTAAACACAATTGCCCCACCAAAGATTAGGAATGTACCACATACCATGAAAGCAAACAAATATACCAAGTAGTGGATAGCATGGGAGCTATGCAAGTCCCCATCCATAACGGGTAGTATAAGCCTCTAGTAGAATGTAATGTGCAGGTTCTCTAAATATATAATTTAAACCCAATTGCCCCACCAAAGATTAGGAATGTACCACATACCATGAAAGCAAAAAAATAAACCAAGTAGTGGATAGCATGGGAGCTATGCAAGTCCCCATCTATAACGGGTAGTATAAGCCTCGAGTAGAATGTAATGTTCTTGATCTATAAATATATAATTTAAACACAATTGCCCCACCAAAGATTAGGAATGTACCACATACCATGAAAGCAAACATATAAACCAAGTAGTGGATAGCATGAGAGCTATGCAAGTCCCCATCCATAACGGGTAGTATAAGCCTCTAGTAGAATGTAATTTGCAAGTTCTATTATTATATAATTTAAACACAATTGCCCCACCAAAGATTAGGAATGTACCACATACCATGAAAGCAAACAAATAAACCAAGTAGTGGATAGCATGGGAGCTATGCAAGTCCCCATCCATAACGGGTAGTATAAGCCTCGAGTAGAATGTAATGTCCAAGTTCTCTAAATATATAATTTAAACACAATTGCCCCACCAAAGATTAGGAATGTATCACATACCATGAAAGCAAACAAATAATCCAAGTAGTGGATAGCATGGGAGCTATGCAAGTCCCCATCCATAACGGGTAGTATAAGCCTCTAGTAGAATGTAATGTGCAAGTTCTCTAAATATATAATTTAAACACAATTGCCCCACCAAAGATTAGGAATGTACCACATACCATGATAGCAAAAAATTAAACCCAGTAGTGGATAGCATGGGAGCTATGCAAGTCCCCATCCATAACGGGTAGTATAAGCCTCTAATAGAATGTAATGTGCAAGTTCTCTAAATATATAATTTAAACACAATTGCCCCACCAAACATTCGGAATGTAACACATACCATGAAAGCAAACATATAAACCAAGTAGTGGATAGCATGGGAGCTATGCAAGTCCCCATCCATAACGGGTAGTATAAGCCTCTAGTAGAATGTAATGTTCATGTTCTATAAATACATAACTTAAACACAATTGCCTCACCAAAGATTAGGAATGTACCACATACCATGAAAGCAAACAAATAAACCAAGTAGTGGATAGCATGGGAGCTATGCAAGTCCCCATCCATAACGGGTAGTATAAGCCTCTAGTAGAATGTAATGTGCAAGTTCTCTAAATATACAATTTTAACACAATTGCCCCACCAAAGATTAAGAATGTACCACATACCATGAAAGCAAAAAAATAAACCAAGTAGTGGATAGCATGGGAGCTATGCAAGTCCCCATCCATAACGGGTAGTATAAGCCTCGAGTAGAATGTAATGTTCTTGATCTATAAATATACAATTTTAACACAATTGCCCCACCAAAGATTAGGAATGTACCACATACCATGAATGCAAACATATAAACCAAGTAGTGGATAGCATGGGAGCTATGCAAGTCCCCATCCATAACGGGTAGTATAAGCCTCTAGTAGAATGTAATGACCAAGTTCTCTAAATATATAATTTAAACACAATTGCCCCACCAAAGATTAGGAATGTATCACATACCATGAAAGCAAAAAAATAAACCAAGTAGTGGATAGCATGAGAGCTATGCAAGTCCCCATCCATAACAGGTAGTATAAGCCTCTAGTAGAATGTAATTTGCAAGTTCTTTTATTATATAATTTAAACACAATTGCCCCACCAAAGATTAGGAATGTACCACATACCATGAAAGCAAACAAATAAACCAAGTAGTGGATAGCATGGGAGCTATGCAAGTCCCCATCCATAACGGGTAGTATAAGCCTCTAGTAGAATGTAATGTCCAAGTTCTCTAAATATATAATTTAAACACAATTGCCCCACCAAAGATTAGGAATGTACCACATACCATGAAAGCAAAAAAATAAACCAAGTAGTGGATAGCATGGGAGCTATGCAAGTCCCCATCCATAACGGGTAGTATAAGCCTCGAGTAGAATGTAATGTTCTTGATCTATAAATATATAATTTAAACACAATTGCCCCACCAAAGATTAGGAATGTACCACATACCATGAAAGCAAACATATAAACCAAGTAGTGGATAGCATGAGAGCTATGCAAGTCCCCATCCATAACGGGTAGTATAAGCCTTTAGTAGAATGTAATGTCCAAGTTCTCTAAATGTATAATTTAAACACAATTGCCCCACCAAAGATTCGGAATGTACCACATACCATGAAAGCAAAAAAATAAACCAAGTAGTGGATAGCATGAGAGCTATGCAAGTCCCCATCCATAACGGGTAGTATAAGCCTTTAGTAGAATGTAATGTCCAAGTTCTCTAAATGTATAATTTAAACACAATTGCCCCACCAAAGATTAGGAATGTACCACATACCATGAAAGCAAACAAATATACCAAGTAGTGGATAGCATGGGAGCTATGCAAGTCCCCATCCATAACGGGTAGTATAAGCCTCTAGTAGAATGTAATGTGCAGGTTCTCTAAATATATAATTTAAACCCAATTGCCCCACCAAAGATTAGGAATGTACCACATACCATGAAAGCAAAAAAATAAACCAAGTAGTGGATAGCATGGGAGCTATGCAAGTCCCCATCTATAACGGGTAGTATAAGCCTCGAGTAGAATGTAATGTTCTTGATCTATAAATATATAATTTAAACACAATTGCCCCACCAAAGATTAGGAATGTACCACATACCATGAAAGCAAACATATAAACCAAGTAGTGGATAGCATGAGAGCTATGCAAGTCCCCATCCATAACGGGTAGTATAAGCCTCTAGTAGAATGTAATTTGCAAGTTCTATTATTATATAATTTAAACACAATTGCCCCACCAAAGATTAGGAATGTACCACATACCATGAAAGCAAACAAATAAACCAAGTAGTGGATAGCATGGGAGCTATGCAAGTCCCCATCCATAACGGGTAGTATAAGCCTCGAGTAGAATGTAATGTCCAAGTTCTCTAAATATATAATTTAAACACAATTGCCCCACCAAAGATTAGGAATGTATCACATACCATGAAAGCAAACAAATAATCCAAGTAGTGGATAGCATGGGAGCTATGCAAGTCCCCATCCATAACGGGTAGTATAAGCCTCTAGTAGAATGTAATGTGCAAGTTCTCTAAATATATAATTTAAACACAATTGCCCCACCAAAGATTAGGAATGTACCACATACCATGATAGCAAAAAATTAAACCCAGTAGTGGATAGCATGGGAGCTATGCAAGTCCCCATCCATAACGGGTAGTATAAGCCTCTAATAGAATGTAATGTGCAAGTTCTCTAAATATATAATTTAAACACAATTGCCCCACCAAACATTCGGAATGTAACACATACCATGAAAGCAAACATATAAACCAAGTAGTGGATAGCATGGGAGCTATGCAAGTCCCCATCCATAACGGGTAGTATAAGCCTCTAGTAGAATGTAATGTTCATGTTCTATAAATACATAACTTAAACACAATTGCCTCACCAAAGATTAGGAATGTACCACATACCATGAAAGCAAACAAATAAACCAAGTAGTGGATAGCATGGGAGCTATGCAAGTCCCCATCCATAACGGGTAGTATAAGCCTCTAGTAGAATGTAATGTGCAAGTTCTCTAAATATACAATTTTAACACAATTGCCCCACCAAAGATTAAGAATGTACCACATACCATGAAAGCAAAAAAATAAACCAAGTAGTGGATAGCATGGGAGCTATGCAAGTCCCCATCCATAACGGGTAGTATAAGCCTCGAGTAGAATGTAATGTTCTTGATCTATAAATATACAATTTTAACACAATTGCCCCACCAAAGATTAGGAATGTACCACATACCATGAATGCAAACATATAAACCAAGTAGTGGATAGCATGGGAGCTATGCAAGTCCCCATCCATAACGGGTAGTATAAGCCTCTAGTAGAATGTAATGACCAAGTTCTCTAAATATATAATTTAAACACAATTGCCCCACCAAAGATTAGGAATGTATCACATACCATGAAAGCAAAAAAATAAACCAAGTAGTGGATAGCATGAGAGCTATGCAAGTCCCCATCCATAACAGGTAGTATAAGCCTCTAGTAGAATGTAATTTGCAAGTTCTTTTATTATATAATTTAAACACAATTGCCCCACCAAAGATTAGGAATGTACCACATACCATGAAAGCAAACAAATAAACCAAGTAGTGGATAGCATGGGAGCTATGCAAGTCCCCATCCATAACGGGTAGTATAAGCCTCTAGTAGAATGTAATGTCCAAGTTCTCTAAATATATAATTTAAACACAATTGCCCCACCAAAGATTCGGAATGTATCACATACCATGAAAGCAAAAAAATAAACCAAGTAGTGGATAGCATGGGAGCTATGCAAGTCCCCATCCATAACAGGTAGTATAAGCCTCTAGTAGAATGTAATTTGCAAGTTCTATTATTATATAATTTAAACACAATTGCCCCACCAAAGATTAGGAATGTACCACATACCATGAAAGCAAACAAATAAACCAAGCAGTGGATAGCATGGGAGCTATGCAAGTCCCCATCCATAACGGGTAGTATAAGCCTCTAGTAGAATGTAATGTGCAAGTTCTCTAAATATACAATTTTAACACAATTGCCCCACCAAAGATTAGGAATGTACCACATACCATGAAAGCAAACAAATAAACCAAGTAGTGGATAGCATGAGAGCTATGCAAGTCCCCATCCATAACCGGTAGTATAAGCCTCAGGTAGAATGTAATGTTCTTGATCTATAAATATATAATTTATACACAATTGCCCCACCAAAGATTAGGAATGTACCACATACCATGATAGCAAACATATAAACCAAGTAGTGAATAGCATGAGAGCTATGCAAGTCCCCATCCATAACGGGTAGTATAAGCCTCTAGTAGAATGTAATGTGCAAGTTCTCTTAATATATAATTTAAACACAATTGCCCCACCAAAGATTAGGAATGTACCACATACCATGAAAGCAAACAATTAAACCAAGTAGTGGATAGCATGGGAGCTATGCAAGTCCCCATCCATAACGGGTAGTATAAGCCTCTAGTAGAATGTAATGTGCAAGTTCTCTAAATATATAATTTAAACACAATTGCCCCACCAAAGATTAGGAATGTACCACATACCATGAAAGCAAACAAATAAACCAAGTAGTGGATAGCATGGGAGCTATGCAAGTCCCCATCCATAACGGGTAGTATAAGCCTCGAGTAGAATGTAATGTTCTTTATCTATAAATATATAATTTAAACACAATTGCCCCACCAAAGATTCGGAATGTACCACATACCATGAAAGCAAACATATAAACCAAGTAGTGGATAGCATGAGAGCTATGCAAGTCCCCATCCAAAACGGGTAGTATAAGCCTCTAGTAGAATGTAATGTGCAAGTTCTCTAAATATATAATTTAAACACAATTGCCCCACCAAAGATTCGGAATGTACCACATACCATGAAAGCAAAAAAATAAACCAAGTAGTGGATAGCATGAGAGCTATGCAAGTCCCCATCCATAACGGGTAGTATAAGCCTCTAGTAGAATGTAATTTGCAAGTTCTATTATTATATAATTTAAACACAATTGCCCCACCAAAGATTAGGAATGTACCACATACCATGAAAGCAAATTAATAAACCAAGTAGTGGATAGCATGGGAGCTATGCAAGTCCCCATCCATAACGGGTAGTATAAGCCTCTAGTAGAATGTAATGACCAAGTTCTCTAAATATATAATTTAAACACAATTGCCCCACCAAAGATTAGGAATGTATCACATACCATGAAAGCAAAAAAATAAACCAAGTAGTGGATAGCATGAGAGCTATGCAAGTCCCCATCCATAACAGGTAGTATAAGCCTCTAGTAGAATGTAATTTGCAAGTTCTTTTATTATATAATTTAAACACAATTGCCCCACCAAAGATTAGGAATGTACCACATACCATGAAAGCAAACAAATAAACCAAGTAGTGGATAGCATGGGAGCTATGCAAGTCCCCATCCATAACGGGTAGTATAAGCCTCTAGTAGAATGTAATGTCCAAGTTCTCTAAATATATAATTTAAACACAATTGCCCCACCAAAGATTCGGAATGTATCACATACCATGAAAGCAAAAAAATAAACCAAGTAGTGGATAGCATGGGAGCTATGCAAGTCCCCATCCATAACAGGTAGTATAAGCCTCTAGTAGAATGTAATTTGCAAGTTCTATTATTATATAATTTAAACACAATTGCCCCACCAAAGATTAGGAATGTACCACATACCATGAAAGCAAACAAATAAACCAAGCAGTGGATAGCATGGGAGCTATGCAAGTCCCCATCCATAACGGGTAGTATAAGCCTCTAGTAGAATGTAATGTGCAAGTTCTCTAAATATACAATTTTAACACAATTGCCCCACCAAAGATTAGGAATGTACCACATACCATGAAAGCAAACAAATAAACCAAGTAGTGGATAGCATGAGAGCTATGCAAGTCCCCATCCATAACCGGTAGTATAAGCCTCAGGTAGAATGTAATGTTCTTGATCTATAAATATATAATTTATACACAATTGCCCCACCAAAGATTAGGAATGTACCACATACCATGATAGCAAACATATAAACCAAGTAGTGGATAGCATGAGAGCTATGCAAGTCCCCATCCATAACGGGTAGTATAAGCCTCTAGTAGAATGTAATGTGCAAGTTCTCTAAATATATAATTTAAACACAATTGCCCCACCAAAGATTAGGAATGTACCACATACCATGAAAGCAAAAAATTAAACCAAGTAGTGGATAGCATGGGAGCTATGCAAGTCCCCATCCATAACGGGTAGTATAAGCCTCTAGTAGAATGTAATGTGCAAGTTCTCTAAATATATAATTTAAACACAATTGCCCCACCAAAGATTAGGAATGTACCACATACCATGAAAGCAAACAAATAAACCAAGTAGTGGATAGCATGGGAGCTATGCAAGTCCCCATCCATAACGGGTAGTATAAGCCTCGAGTAGAATGTAATGTTCTTTATCTATAAATATATAATTTAAACACAATTGCCCCACCAAAGATTCGGAATGTACCACATACCATGAAAGCAAACATATAAACCAAGTAGTGGATAGCATGAGAGCTATGCAAGTCCCCATCCAAAACGGGTAGTATAAGCCTCTAGTAGAATGTAATGTGCAAGTTCTCTAAATATATAATTTAAACACAATTGCCCCACCAAAGATTCGGAATGTACCACATACCATGAAAGCAAAAAAATAAACCAAGTAGTGGATAGCATGAGAGCTATGCAAGTCCCCATCCATAACGGGTAGTATAAGCCTCTAGTAGAATGTAATTTGCAAGTTCTATTATTATATAATTTAAACACAATTGCCCCACCAAAGATTAGGAATGTACCACATACCATGAAAGCAAATTAATAAACCAAGTAGTGGATAGCATGGGAGCTATGCAAGTCCCCATCCATAACGGGTAGTATAAGCCTCTAGTAGAATGTAATGTGCAAGTTCTCTAAATATATAATTTAAACACAATTGCCCCACCAAAGATTAGGAATGTACCACATACCATGAAAGCAAAAAAATAAACCAAGTAGTGGATAGCATGGGAGCTATGCAAGTCCCCATCCATAACGGGTAGTATAAGCCTCGAGTAGAATGTAATGTTCTTGATCTATAAATATATAATTTAAACACAATTGCCCCACCAAAGATTAGGAATGTACCACATACCATGAAAGCAAACATATAAACCAAGTAGTGGATAGCATGGGAGCTATGCAAGTCCCCATCCATAACGGGTAGTATAAGCCTCGAGTAGAATGTAATGTTCTTGATCTATAAATATATAATTTAAACACAATTGCCCCACCAAAGATTAGGAATGTACCACATACCATGAAAGCAAACATATAAACCAAGTAGTGGATAGCATGAGAGCTATGCAAGTCCCCATCCATAACGGGTAGTATAAGCCTTTAGTAGAATGTAATGTCCAAGTTCTCTAAATATATAATTTAAACACAATTGCCCCACCAAAGATTCGGAATGTACCACATACCATGAAAGCAAAAAAATAAACCAAGTAGTGGATAGCATGAGAGCTATGCAAGTCCCCATCCATAACGGGTAGTATAAGCCTCTAGTAGAATGTAATTTGCAAGTTCTATTATTATATAATTTAAACACAATTGCCCCACCAAAGATTAGGAATGTACCACATACCATGAAAGCAAACAAATAAACCAAGTAGTGGATAGCATGGGAGCTATGCAAGTCCCCATCCATAACGGGTAGTATAAGCCTCTAGTAGAATGTAATGTGCAGGTTCTCTAAATATATAATTTAAACACAATTGCCCCACCAAAGATTAGGAATGTACCACATACCATGAAAGCAAAAAATTAAACCAAGTAGTGGATAGCATGGGAGCTATGCAAGTCCCCATCCATAACGGGTAGTATAAGCCTCTAATAGAATGTAATGTGCAAGTTCTCTAAATATATAATTTAAACACAATTGCCCCACCAAACATTCGGAATGTACCACATACCATGAAAGCAAACAAATAAACCAAGTAGTGGATAGCATGAGAGCTATGCAAGTCCCCATCCATAACGGGTAGTATAAGCCTCTAGTAGAATGTAATGTGCAAGTTCTATTAATATATAATTTAAACACAATTGCCCCACCAAAGATTAAAAAAGGGACCACATACCATGAAAGCAAACAAATAAACCAAGTAGTGGATAGCATGGGAGCTATGCAAGTCCCCATCCATAACAGGTAGTATAAGCCTCGAGTAGAATGTAATGTTCTTGATCTATAAATATATAATCTAAACACAATTGCCCCACCAAAGATTAGGAATGTATCACATACCATGAAAGCAAACAAATAATCCAAGTAGTGGATAGCATGGGAGCTATGCAAGTCCCCATCCATAACGGGTAGTATAAGCCTCTAGTAGAATGTAATGTGCAAGTTCTCTAAATATATAATTTAAACACAATTGCCCCACCAAAGATTAGGAATGTACCACATACCATGATAGCAAAAAATTAAACCCAGTAGTGGATAGCATGGGAGCTATGCAAGTCCCCATCCATAACGGGTAGTATAAGCCTCTAGTAGAATGTAATGTTCATGTTCTATAAATACATAATTTAAACACAATTGCCCCACCAAAGATTAGGAATGTACCACATACCATAAAAGCAAACAAATAAACCAAGTAGTGGATAGCATGGGAGCTATGCAAGTCCCCATCCATAACGGGTAGTATAAGCCTCTAGTAGAATGTAATGTGCAAGTTCTCTAAATATACAATTTTAACACAATTGCCCTACCAAAGATTAAGAATGTACCACATACCATGAAAGCAAAAAAAAAAACCAAGTAGTGGATAGCATGGGAGCTATGCAAGTCCCCATCCATAACGGGTAGTATAAGCCTCGAGTAGAATGTAATGTTCTTGATCTATAAATATATAATTTAAACACAATTGCCCCACCAAAGATTAGGAATGTACCACATACCATGAAAGCAAACATATAAACCAAGTAGTGGATAGCATGAGAGCTATGCAAGTCCCCATCCATAACGGGTAGTATAAGCCTCTAGTAGAATGTAATGTCCAAGTTCTCTAAATATATAATTTAAACACAATTGCCCCACCAAAGATTCGGAATGTACCACATACCATGAAAGCAAAAAAATAAACCAAGTAGTGGATAGCATGAGAGCTATGCAAGTCCCCATCCATAACGGGTAGTATAAGCCTCTAGTAGAATGTAATTTGCAAGTTCTATTATTATATAATTTAAACACAATTGCCCCACCAAAGATAAGGAATGTACCACATACCATGAAAGCAAACAAATAAACCAAGTAGTGGATAGCATGGGAGCTATGCAAGTCCCCATCCATAACGGGTAGTATAAGCCTCTAGTAGAATGTAATGTGCAAGTTCTCTAAATATATAATTTAAACACAATTGCCCCACCAAAGATTAGGAATGTACCACATACCATGAAAGCAAAAATTTAAACCAAGTAGTGGATAGCATGGGAGCTATGCAAGTCCCCATCCATAACGGGTAGTATAAGCCTCTAATAGAATGTAATGTGCAAGTTCTCTAAATATATAATTTAAACACAATTGCCCCACCAAACATTCGGAATGTACCACATACCATGAAAGCAAACAAATAAACCAAGTAGTGGATAGCATGGGAGCTATGCAAGTCCCCATCCATAACGGGTAGTATAAGCCTCGAGTAGAATGTAATGTTCTTGATCTGTAAATATATAATTTAAACACAATTGCCCCACCAAAGATTAGGAATGTATCACATACCATGAAAGCAAACAAATAATCCAAGTAGCGGATAGCATGGGAGCTATGCAAGTCCCCATCCATAACGGGTAGTATAAGCCTCTAGTAGAATGTAATGTGCAAGTTCTCTAAATATATAATTTAAACACAATTGCCCCACCAAAGATTAGGAATGTACCACATACCATGAAAGCAAAAAATTAAACCAAGTAGTGGATAGCATGGGAGCTATGCAAGTCCCCATCCATATCAAGTAGTATAAGCCTCAAATAGAATGTAATGTGCAAGTTCTCTAAATATATAATTTAAACACAATTGCCCCACCAAACATTCGGAATGTACCACATACCATGAAAGCAAACAAATAAACCAAGTAGTGGATAGCATGGGAGCTATGCAAGTCCCCATCCATAACGGGTAGTATAAGCCTCTAGTAGAATGTAATGTTCATGTTCTATAAATACATAACTTAAACACAATTGCCCCACCAAAGATTAGGAATGTACCACATACCATGAAAGCAAACAAATAAACCAAGTAGTGGATAGCATGGGAGCTATGCAAGTCCCCATCCATAACGGGTAGTATAAGCCTCTAGTAGAATGTAATGTGCAAGTTCTCTAAATATACAATTTTAACACAATTGCCCCACCAAAGATTAGGAATGTACCACATACCATGAAAGCAAACAAATAAACCAAGTAGTGGATAGCATGAGAGCTATGCAAGTCCCCATCCATAACCGGTAGTATAAGCCTCAGGTAGAATGTAATGTTCTTGATCTATAAATATATAATTTAAACACAATTGCCCCACCAAAGATTAGGAATGTACCACATACCATGAAAGCAAACATATAAACCAAGTAGTGGATAGCATGAGAGCTATGCAAGTCCCCATCCATAACGGGTAGTATAAGCCTCTAGTAGAATGTAATGTGCAAGTTCTCTAAATATATAATTTAAACACAATTGCCCCACCAAAGATTAGGAATGTACCACATACCATGAAAGCAAAAAATTAAACCAAGTAGTGGATAGCATGGGAGCTATGCAAGTCCCCATCCATAACGGGTAGTATAAGCCTCTAGTAGAATGTAATGTGCAAGTTCTCTAAATATATAATTTAAACACAATTGCCCCACCAAAGATTAGGAATGTACCACATACCATGAAAGCAAAAAATTAAACCAAGTAGTGGATAGCATGGGAGCTATGCAAGTCCCCATCCATAACGGGTAGTATAAGCCTCTAGTAGAATGTAATGTGCAAGTTCTATAAATATATAATTTAAACACAATTGCCCCACCAAAGATTAGGAATGTACCACATACCATGAAAGCACAAAAATAAACCAAGTAGTGGATAGCATGGGAGCTATGCAAGTCCCCATCCATAACGGGTAGTATAAGCCTCAAGTAGAATGTAATTTGCAAGTTCTATTATTATATAATTTAAACACAATTGCCCCACCAAAGATTAGGAATGTACCACATACCATGAAAGCAAACAAATAAACCAAGTAGTGGATAGCATGGGAGCTATGCAAGTCCCCATCCATAACGGGTAGTATAAGCCTCTAGTAGAATGTAATGTGCAAGTTCTCTAAATATATAATTTAAACACAATTGCCCCACCAAAGATTAGGAATGTACCACATACCATGAAAGCAAAAAAATAAACCAAGTAGTGGATAGCATGAGAGCTATGCAAGTCCCCATCCATAACGGGTAGTATAAGCCTTTAGTAGAATGTAATGTCCAAGTTCTCTAAATGTATAATTTAAACACAATTGCCCCACCAAAGATTAGGAATGTACCACATACCATGAAAGCAAACAAATAAACCAAGTAGTGGATAGCATGGGAGCTATGCAAGTCCCCATCCATAACGGGTAGTATAAGCCTCTAGTAGAATGTAATGTGCAAGTTCTCTAAATATACAATTTTAACACAATTGCCCCACCAAAGATTAGGAATGTACCAAATACCATGAAAGCAAACAAATAAACCAAGTAGTGGATAGCATGAGAGCTATGCAAGTCCGCATCCATAACCGGTAGTATAAGCCTCAGGTAGAATGTAATGTTCTTGATCTATAAATATATAATTTAAACACAATTGCCCCACCAAAGATTAGGAATGTACCACATACCATGAAAGCAAACATATAAACCAAGTAGTGGATAGCATGAGAGCTATGCAAGTCCCCATCCATAACGGGTAGTATAAGCCTCTAGTAGAATGTAATGTGCAAGTTCTCTAAATATATAATTTAAACACAATTGCCCCACCAAAGATTAGGAATGTACCACATACCATGAAAGCAAAAAATTAAACCAAGTAGTGGATAGCATGGGAGCTATGCAAGTCCCCATCCATAACGGGTAGTATAAGCCTCTAGTAGAATGTAATGTGCAAGTTCTCTAAATATATAATTTAAACACAATTGCCCCACCAAAGATTAGGAATGTACCACATACCATGAAAGCAAAAAATTAAACCAAGTAGTGGATAGCATGGGAGCTATGCAAGTCCCCATCCATAACGGGTAGTATAAGCCTCTAGTAGAATGTAATGTGCAAGTTCTATAAATATATAATTTAATCACAATTGCCCCACCAAAGATTAGGAATGTACCACATACCATGAAAGCACAAAAATAAACCAAGTAGTGGATAGCATGGGAGCTATGCAAGTCCCCATCCATAACGGGTAGTATCAGCCTCAAGTAGAATGTAATTTGCAAGTTCTATTATTATATAATTTAAACACAATTGCCCCACCAAAGATTAGGAATGTACCACATACCATGAAAGCAAACAAATAAACCAAGTAGTGGATAGCATGGGAGCTATGCAAGTCCCCATCCATAACGGGTAGTATAAGCCTCTAGTAGAATGTAATGTGCAAGTTCTCTAAATATATAATTTAAACACAATTGCCCCACCAAAGATTAGGAATGTACCACATACCATGAAAGCAAAAAAATAAACCAAGTAGTGGATAGCATGAGAGCTATGCAAGTCCCCATCCATAACGGGTAGTATAAGCCTTTAGTAGAATGTAATGTCCAAGTTCTCTAAATGTATAATTTAAACACAATTGCCCCACCAAAGATTAGGAATGTACCACATACCATGAAAGCAAACAAATATACCAAGTAGTGGATAGCATGGAAGCTATGCAAGTCCCCATCCATAACGGGTAGTATAAGCCTCTAGTAGAATGTAATGTGCAGGTTCTCTAAATATATAATTTAAACCCAATTGCCCCACCAAAGATTAGGAATGTACCACATACCATGAAAGCAAAAAAATAAACCAAGTAGTGGATAGCATGGGAGCTATGCAAGTCCCCATCTATAACGGGTAGTATAAGCCTCGAGTAGAATGTAATGTTCTTGATCTATAAATATATAATTTAAACACAATTGCCCCACCAAAGATTAGGAATGTACCACATACCATGAAAGCAAACATATAAACCAAGTAGTGGATAGCATGAGAGCTATGCAAGTCCCCATCCATAACGGGTAGTATAAGCCTCTAGTAGAATGTAATTTGCAAGTTCTATTATTATATAATTTAAACACAATTGCCCCACCAAAGATTAGGAATGTACCACATACCATGAAAGCAAACAAATAAACCAAGTAGTGGATAGCATGGGAGCTATGCAAGTCCCCATCCATAACGGGTAGTATAAGCCTCGAGTAGAATGTAATGTCCAAGTTCTCTAAATATATAATTTAAACACAATTGCCCCACCAAAGATTAGGAATGTATCACATACCATGAAAGCAAACAAATAATCCAAGTAGTGGATAGCATGGGAGCTATGCAAGTCCCCATCCATAACGGGTAGTATAAGCCTCTAGTAGAATGTAATGTGCAAGTTCTTTAAATATATAATTTAAACACAATTGCCCCACCAAAGATTAGGAATGTACCACATACCATGATAGCAAAAAATTAAACCCAGTAGTGGATAGCATGGGAGCTATGCAAGTCCCCATCCATAACGGGTAGTATAAGCCTCTAATAGAATGTAATGTGCAAGTTCTCTAAATATATAATTTAAACACAATTGCCCCACCAAACATTCGGAATGTAACACATACCATGAAAGCAAACATATAAACCAAGTAGTGGATAGCATGGGAGCTATGCAAGTCCCCATCCATAACGGGTAGTATAAGCCTCTAGTAGAATGTAATGTTCATGTTCCATAAATACATAACTTAAACACAATTGCCTCACCAAAGATTAGGAATGTACCACATACCATGAAAGCAAAAAAATAAACCAAGTAGTGGATAGCATGGGAGCTATGCAAGTCCCCATCCATAACGGGTAGTATAAGCCTCGAGTAGAATGTAATGTTCTTGATCTATAAATATATAATTTAAACACAATTGCCCCACCAAAGATTAGGAATGTACCACATACCATGAAAGCAAACATATAAACCAAGTAGTGGATAGCATGAGAACTATGCAAGTCCCCATCCATAACGGGTAGTATAAGCCTCTAGTAGAATGTAATGTGCAAGTTCTCTAAATATATAATTTAAACACAATTGCCCCACCAAAGATTAGGAATGTACCACATACCATGAAAGCAAAAAAATAAACCAAGTAGTGGATAGCATGGGAGCTATGCAAGTCCCCATCCATAACGGGTAGTATAAGCCTCGAGTAGAATGTAATGTTCTTGATCTATAAATATATAATTTAAACACAATTGCCCCACCAAAGATTAGGAATGTACCACATACCATGAAAGCAAACAAATAAACCAAGTAGTGGATAGCATGAGAGCTATGCAAGTCCCCATCCATAACGGGTAGTATAAGCCTTTAGTAGAATGTAATGTCCAAGTTCTCTAAATGTATAATTTAAACACAATTGCCCCACCAAAGATTCGGAATGTACCACATACCATGAAAGCAAAAAAATAAACCAAGTAGTGGATAGCATGAGAGCTATGCAAGTCCCCATCCATAACGGGTAGTATAAGCCTTTAGTAGAATGTAATGTCCAAGTTCTCTTAATGTATAATTTAAACACAATTGCCCCACCAAAGATTAGGAATGTACCACATACCATGAAAGCAAACAAATATACCAAGTAGTGGATAGCATGGGAGCTATGCAAGTCCCCATCCATAACGGGTAGTATAAGCCTCTAGTAGAATGTAATGTGCAGGTTCTCTAAATATATAATTTAAACCCAATTGCCCCACCAAAGATTAGGAATGTACCACATACCATGAAAGCAAAAAAATAAACCAAGTAGTGGATAGCATGGGAGCTATGCAAGTCCCCATCTATAACGGGTAGTATAAGCCTCGAGTAGAATGTAATGTTCTTGATCTATAAATATATAATTTAAACACAATTGCCCCACCAAAGATTAGGAATGTACCACATACCATGAAAGCAAACATATAAACCAAGTAGTGGATAGCATGAGAGCTATGCAAGTCCCCATCCATAACGGGTAGTATAAGCCTCTAGTAGAATGTAATTTGCAAGTTCTATTATTATATAATTTAAACACAATTGCCCCACCAAAGATTAGGAATGTACCACATACCATGAAAGCAAACAAATAAACCAAGTAGTGGATAGCATGGGAGCTATGCAAGTCCCCATCCATAACGGGTAGTATAAGCCTCGAGTAGAATGTAATGTCCAAGTTCTCTAAATATATAATTTAAACACAATTGCCCCACCAAAGATTAGGAATGTATCACATACCATGAAAGCAAACAAATAATCCAAGTAGTGGATAGCATGGGAGCTATGCAAGTCCCCATCCATAACGGGTAGTATAAGCCTCTAGTAGAATGTAATGTGCAAGTTCTCTAAATATATAATTTAAACACAATTGCCCCACCAAAGATTAGGAATGTACCACATACCATGAAAGCAAACATATAAACCAAGTAGTGGATAGCATGAGAGCTATGCAAGTCCCCATCCATAACGGGTAGTATAAGCCTCTAGTAGAATGTAATGTGCAAGTTCTCTAAATATATAATTTAAACACAATTGCCCCACCAAAGATTAGGAATGTACCACATACCATGAAAGCAAAAAATTAAACCAAGTAGTGGATAGCATGGGAGCTATGCAAGTCCCCATCCATAACGGGTAGTATAAGCCTCTAGTAGAATGTAATGTGCAAGTTCTCTAAATATATAATTTAAACACAATTGCCCCACCAAAGATTAGGAATGTACCACATACCATGAAAGCAAAAAATTAAACCAAGTAGTGGATAGCATGGGAGCTATGCAAGTCCCCATCCATAACGGGTAGTATAAGCCTCTAGTAGAATGTAATGTGCAAGTTCTATAAATATATAATTTAAACACAATTGCCCCACCAAAGATTAGGAATGTACCACATACCATGAAAGCACAAAAATAAACCAAGTAGTGGATAGCATGGGAGCTATGCAAGTCCCCATCCATAACGGGTAGTATAAGCCTCAAGTAGAATGTAATTTGCAAGTTCTATTATTATATAATTTAAACACAATTGCCCCACCAAAGATTAGGAATGTACCACATACCATGAAAGCAAACAAATAAACCAAGTAGTGGATAGCATGGGAGCTATGCAAGTCCCCATCCATAACGGGTAGTATAAGCCTCTAGTAGAATGTAATGTGCAAGTTCTCTAAATATATAATTTAAACACAATTGCCCCACCAAAGATTAGGAATGTACCACATACCATGAAAGCAAAAAAATAAACCAAGTAGTGGATAGCATGAGAGCTATGCAAGTCCCCATCCATAACGGGTAGTATAAGCCTTTAGTAGAATGTAATGTCCAAGTTCTCTAAATGTATAATTTAAACACAATTGCCCCACCAAAGATTAGGAATGTACCACATACCATGAAAGCAAACAAATATACCAAGTAGTGGATAGCATGGGAGCTATGCAAGTCCCCATCCATAACGGGTAGTATAAGCCTCTAGTAGAATGTAATGTGCAGGTTCTCTAAATATATAATTTAAACCCAATTGCCCCACCAAAGATTAGGAATGTACCACATACCATGAAAGCAAAAAAATAAACCAAGTAGTGGATAGCATGGGAGCTATGCAAGTCCCCATCTATAACGGGTAGTATAAGCCTCGAGTAGAATGTAATGTTCTTGATCTATAAATATATAATTTAAACACAATTGCCCCACCAAAGATTAGGAATGTACCACATACCATGAAAGCAAACATATAAACCAAGTAGTGGATAGCATGAGAGCTATGCAAGTCCCCATCCATAACGGGTAGTATAAGCCTCTAGTAGAATGTAATTTGCAAGTTCTATTATTATATAATTTAAACACAATTGCCCCACCAAAGATTAGGAATGTACCACATACCATGAAAGCAAACAAATAAACCAAGTAGTGGATAGCATGGGAGCTATGCAAGTCCCCATCCATAACGGGTAGTATAAGCCTCGAGTAGAATGTAATGTCCAAGTTCTCTAAATATATAATTTAAACACAATTGCCCCACCAAAGATTAGGAATGTATCACATACCATGAAAGCAAACAAATAATCCAAGTAGTGGATAGCATGGGAGCTATGCAAGTCCCCATCCATAACGGGTAGTATAAGCCTCTAGTAGAATGTAATGTGCAAGTTCTCTAAATATATAATTTAAACACAATTGCCCCACCAAAGATTAGGAATGTACCACATACCATGATAGCAAAAAATTAAACCCAGTAGTGGATAGCATGGGAGCTATGCAAGTCCCCATCCATAACGGGTAGTATAAGCCTCTAATAGAATGTAATGTGCAAGTTCTCTAAATATATAATTTAAACACAATTGCCCCACCAAACATTCGGAATGTAACACATACCATGAAAGCAAACATATAAACCAAGTAGTGGATAGCATGGGAGCTATGCAAGTCCCCATCCATAACGGGTAGTATAAGCCTCTAGTAGAATGTAATGTTCATGTTCTATAAATACATAACTTAAACACAATTGCCTCACCAAAGATTAGGAATGTACCACATACCATGAAAGCAAAAAAATAAACCAAGTAGTGGATAGCATGGGAGCTATGCAAGTCCCCATCCATAACGGGTAGTATAAGCCTCGAGTAGAATGTAATGTTCTTGATCTATAAATATATAATTTAAACACAATTGCCCCACCAAAGATTAGGAATGTACCACATACCATGAAAGCAAACATATAAACCAAGTAGTGGATAGCATGAGAACTATGCAAGTCCCCATCCATAACGGGTAGTATAAGCCTCTAGTAGAATGTAATGTGCAAGTTCTCTAAATATAAAATTTAAACACAATTGCCCCACCAAAGATTAGGAATGTACCACATACCATGAAAGCAAAAAAATAAACCAAGTAGTGGATAGCATGGGAGCTATGCAAGTCCCCATCCATAACGGGTAGTATAAGCCTCGAGTAGAATGTAATGTTCTTGATCTATAAATATATAATTTAAACACAATTGCCCCACCAAAGATTAGGAATGTACCACATACCATGAAAGCAAACAAATAAACCAAGTAGTGGATAGCATGAGAGCTATGCAAGTCCCCATCCATAACGGGTAGTATAAGCCTTTAGTAGAATGTAATGTCCAAGTTCTCTAAATGTATAATTTAAACACAATTGCCCCACCAAAGATTCGGAATGTACCACATACCATGAAAGCAAAAAAATAAACCAAGTAGTGGATAGCATGAGAGCTATGCAAGTCCCCATCCATAACGGGTAGTATAAGCCTTTAGTAGAATGTAATGTCCAAGTTCTCTAAATGTATAATTTAAACACAATTGCCCCACCAAAGATTAGGAATGTACCACATACCATGAAAGCAAACAAATATACCAAGTAGTGGATAGCATGGGAGCTATGCAAGTCCCCATCCATAACGGGTAGTATAAGCCTCTAGTAGAATGTAATGTGCAGGTTCTCTAAATATATAATTTAAACCCAATTGCCCCACCAAAGATTAGGAATGTACCACATACCATGAAAGCAAAAAAATAAACCAAGTAGTGGATAGCATGGGAGCTATGCAAGTCCCCATCTATAACGGGTAGTATAAGCCTCGAGTAGAATGTAATGTTCTTGATCTATAAATATATAATTTAAACACAATTGCCCCACCAAAGATTAGGAATGTACCACATACCATGAAAGCAAACATATAAACCAAGTAGTGGATAGCATGAGAGCTATGCAAGTCCCCATCCATAACGGGTAGTATAAGCCTCTAGTAGAATGTAATTTGCAAGTTCTATTATTATATAATTTAAACACAATTGCCCCACCAAAGATTAGGAATGTACCACATACCATGAAAGCAAACAAATAAACCAAGTAGTGGATAGCATGGGAGCTATGCAAGTCCCCATCCATAACGGGTAGTATAAGCCTCGAGTAGAATGTAATGTCCAAGTTCTCTAAATATATAATTTAAACACAATTGCCCCACCAAAGATTAGGAATGTATCACATACCATGAAAGCAAACAAATAATCCAAGTAGTGGATAGCATGGGAGCTATGCAAGTCCCCATCCATAACGGGTAGTATAAGCCTCTAGTAGAATGTAATGTGCAAGTTCTCTAAATATATAATTTAAACACAATTGCCCCACCAAAGATTAGGAATGTACCACATACCATGATAGCAAAAAATTAAACCCAGTAGTGGATAGCATGGGAGCTATGCAAGTCCCCATCCATAACGGGTAGTATAAGCCTCTAATAGAATGTAATGTGCAAGTTCTCTAAATATATAATTTAAACACAATTGCCCCACCAAACATTCGGAATGTAACACATACCATGAAAGCAAACATATAAACCAAGTAGTGGATAGCATGGGAGCTATGCAAGTCCCCATCCATAACGGGTAGTATAAGCCTCTAGTAGAATGTAATGTTCATGTTCTATAAATACATAACTTAAACACAATTGCCTCACCAAAGATTAGGAATGTACCACATACCATGAAAGCAAACAAATAAACCAAGTAGTGGATAGCATGGGAGCTATGCAAGTCCCCATCCATAACGGGTAGTATAAGCCTCTAGTAGAATGTAATGTGCAAGTTCTCTAAATATACAATTTTAACACAATTGCCCCACCAAAGATTAAGAATGTACCACATACCATGAAAGCAAAAAAATAAACCAAGTAGTGGATAGCATGGGAGCTATGCAAGTCCCCATCCATAACGGGTAGTATAAGCCTCGAGTAGAATGTAATGTTCTTGATCTATAAATATACAATTTTAACACAATTGCCCCACCAAAGATTAGGAATGTACCACATACCATGAATGCAAACATATAAACCAAGTAGTGGATAGCATGGGAGCTATGCAAGTCCCCATCCATAACGGGTAGTATAAGCCTCTAGTAGAATGTAATGACCAAGTTCTCTAAATATATAATTTAAACACAATTGCCCCACCAAAGATTAGGAATGTATCACATACCATGAAAGCAAAAAAATAAACCAAGTAGTGGATAGCATGAGAGCTATGCAAGTCCCCATCCATAACAGGTAGTATAAGCCTCTAGTAGAATGTAATTTGCAAGTTCTTTTATTATATAATTTAAACACAATTGCCCCACCAAAGATTAGGAATGTACCACATACCATGAAAGCAAACAAATAAACCAAGTAGTGGATAGCATGGGAGCTATGCAAGTCCCCATCCATAACGGGTAGTATAAGCCTCTAGTAGAATGTAATGTCCAAGTTCTCTAAATATATAATTTAAACACAATTGCCCCACCAAAGATTCGGAATGTATCACATACCATGAAAGCAAAAAAATAAACCAAGTAGTGGATAGCATGGGAGCTATGCAAGTCCCCATCCATAACAGGTAGTATAAGCCTCTAGTAGAATGTAATTTGCAAGTTCTATTATTATATAATTTAAACACAATTGCCCCACCAAAGATTAGGAATGTACCACATACCATGAAAGCAAACAAATAAACCAAGCAGTGGATAGCATGGGAGCTATGCAAGTCCCCATCCATAACGGGTAGTATAAGCCTCTAGTAGAATGTAATGTGCAAGTTCTCTAAATATACAATTTTAACACAATTGCCCCACCAAAGATTAGGAATGTACCACATACCATGAAAGCAAACAAATAAACCAAGTAGTGGATAGCATGAGAGCTATGCAAGTCCCCATCCATAACCGGTAGTATAAGCCTCAGGTAGAATGTAATGTTCTTGATCTATAAATATATAATTTATACACAATTGCCCCACCAAAGATTAGGAATGTACCACATACCATGATAGCAAACATATAAACCAAGTAGTGGATAGCATGAGAGCTATGCAAGTCCCCATCCATAACGGGTAGTATAAGCCTCTAGTAGAATGTAATGTGCAAGTTCTCTAAATATATAATTTAAACACAATTGCCCCACCAAAGATTAGGAATGTACCACATACCATGAAAGCAAAAAATTAAACCAAGTAGTGGATAGCATGGGAGCTATGCAAGTCCCCATCCATAACGGGTAGTATAAGCCTCTAGTAGAATGTAATGTGCAAGTTCTCTAAATATATAATTTAAACACAATTGCCCCACCAAAGATTAGGAATGTACCACATACCATGAAAGCAAACAAATAAACCAAGTAGTGGATAGCATGGGAGCTATGCAAGTCCCCATCCATAACGGGTAGTATAAGCCTCGAGTAGAATGTAATGTTCTTTATCTATAAATATATAATTTAAACACAATTGCCCCACCAAAGATTAGGAATGTACCACATACCATGAAAGCAAACATATAAACCAAGTAGTGGATAGCATGAGAGCTATGCAAGTCCCCATCCAAAACGGGTAGTATAAGCCTCTAGTAGAATGTAATGTGCAAGTTCTCTAAATATATAATTTAAACACAATTGCCCCACCAAAGATTCGGAATGTACCACATACCATGAAAGCAAAAAAATAAACCAAGTAGTGGATAGCATGAGAGCTATGCAAGTCCCCATCCATAACGGGTAGTATAAGCCTCTAGTAGAAAGTAATTTGCAAGTTCTATTATTATATAATTTAAACACAATTGCCCCACCAAAGATTAGGAATGTACCACATACCATGAAAGCAAATTAATAAACCAAGTAGTGGATAGCATGGGAGCTATGCAAGTCCCCATCCATAACGGGTAGTATAAGCCTCTAGTAGAATGTAATGTGCAAGTTCTCTAAATATATAATTTAAACACAATTGCCCCACCAAAGATTAGGAATGTACCACATACCATGAAAGCAAAAAAATAAACCAAGTATTGGATAGCATGGGAGCTATGCAAGTCCCCATCCATAACGGGTAGTATAAGCCTCGAGTAGAATGTAATGTTCTTGATCTATAAATATATAATTTAAACACAATTGCCCCACCAAAGATTAGGAATGTACCACATACCATGAAAGCAAACATATAAACCAAGTAGTGGATAGCATGGGAGCTATGCAAGTCCCCATCCATAACGGGTAGTATAAGCCTCGAGTAGAATGTAATGTTCTTGATCTATAAATATATAATTTAAACACAATTGCCCCACCAAAGATTAGGAATGTACCACATACCATGAAAGCAAAAAATTAAACCAAGTAGTGGATAGCATGGGAGCTATGCAAGTCCCCATCCATAACGGGTAGTATAAGCCTCTAATAGAATGTAATGTGCAAGTTCTCTAAATATATAATTTAAACACAATTGCCCCACCAAACATTCGGAATGTACCACATACCATGAAAGCAAACAAATAAACCAAGTAGTGGATAGCATGGGAGCTATGCAAGTCCCCATCCATAACGGGTAGTATAAGCCTCTAGTAGAATGTAATGTGCAAGTTCTATTAATATATAATTTAAACACAATTGCCCCACCAAAGATTAAAAAAGGGACCACATACCATGAAAGCAAACAAATAAACCAAGTAGTGGATAGCATGGGAGCTATGCAAGTCCCCATCCATAACAGGTAGTATAAGCCTCGAGTAGAATGTAATGTTCTTGATCTATAAATATATAATCTAAACACAATTGCCCCACCAAAGATTAGGAATGTATCACATACCATGAAAGCAAACAAATAATCCAAGTAGTGGATAGCATGGGAGCTATGCAAGTCCCCATCCATAACGGGTAGTATAAGCCTCTAGTAGAATGTAATGTGGAAGTTCTCTAAATATATAATTTAAACACAATTGCCCCACCAAAGATTAGGAATGTACCACATACCATGATAGCAAAAAATTAAACCCAGTAGTGGATAGCATGGGAGCTATGCAAGTCCCCATCCATAACGGGTAGTATAAGCCTCGAGTAGAATGTAATGTTCTTGATCTATAAATATATAATTTAAACACAATTGCCCCACCAAATATTCGGAATGTAACACATACCATGAAAGCAAACAAATAAACCAAGTAGTGGATAGCATGGGAGCTATGCAAGTCCCCATCCATAACGGGTAGTATAAGCCTCTAGTAGAATGTAATGTTCATGTTCTATAAATACATAACTTAAACACAATTGCCCCACCAAAGATTAGGAATGTACCACATACCATGAAAGCAAACAAATAAACCAAGTAGTGGATAGCATGGGAGCTATGCAAGTCCCCATCCATAACGGGTAGTATAAGCCTCTAGTAGAATGTAATGTGCAAGTTCTCTAAATATACAATTTTAACACAATTGCCCCACCAAAGATTAGGAATGTACCACATACCATGAAAGCAAAAAAATAAACCAAGTAGTGGATAGCATGGGAGCTATGCAAGTCCCCATCCATAACGGGTAGTATAAGCCTCGAGTAGAATGTAATGTTCTTGATCTATAAATATATAATTTAAACACAATTGCCCCACCAAAGATTAGGAATGTACCACATACCATGAAAGCAAACATATAAACCAAGTAGTGGATAGCATGGGAGCTATGCAAGTCCCCATCCATAACGGGTAGTATAAGCCTCTAGTAGAATGTAATGTCCAAGTTCTCTAAATATATAATTTAAACACAATTGCCCCACCAAAGATTAGGAATGTACCACATACCATGAAAGCAAACAAATAAACCAAGTAGTGGATAGCATGGGAGCTATGCAAGTCCCCATCCATAACGGGTAGTATAAGCCTCTAGTAGAATGTTATGTTCTTGATCTATAAATATATAATTTAAACACAATTGCCCCACCAAAGATTAGGAATGTACCACATACCATAAAAGCAAACATATAAACCAAGTAGTGGATAGCATGAGAGCTATGCAAGTCCCCATCCATAACGGGTAGTATAAGCCTCTAGTAGAATGTAATGTCCAAGTTCTCTAAATATATAATTTAAACACAATTGCCCCACCAAAGATTCGGAATGTACCACATACCATGAAAGCAAAAAAATAAACCAAGTAGTGGATAGCATGGGAGCTATGCAAGTCCCCATCCATAACGGGTAGTATAAGCCTCTAGTAGAATGTAATGTGCAAGTTCTATTAATATATAATTTAAACACAATTGCCCCACCAAAGATTAGAAATGTACCACATACCATGAAAGCAAACAAATAAACCAAGTAGTGGATAGCATGGGAGCTATGCAAGTCCCCATCCATAACGGGTAGTATAAGCCTCTAGTAGAATGTAATGTGCAAGTTCTCTTAATATACAATTTTAACACAATTGCCCCACCAAAGATTAAGAATGTACCACATACCATGAAAGCAAAAAAATAAACCAAGTAGTGGATAGCATGGGAGCTATGCAAGTCCCCATCCATAACGGGTAGTATAAGCCTCGAGTAGAATGTAATGTTCTTGATCTATAAATATATAATTTAAACACAATTGCACCACCAAAGATTAGGAATGTACCACATACCATGAAAGCAAACATATAAACCAAGTAGTGGATAGCATGAGAGCTATGCAAGTCCCCATCCTTAACGGGTAGTATAAGCCTCTAGTAGAATGTAATGTGCATGTTCTCTAAATATATAATTTAAACACAATTGCCCCACCAAAGATTCCGAATGTACCACATACCATGAAAGCAAAAAAATAAACCAAGTACTGGATAGCATGAGAGCTATGCAAGTCCCCATCCATAACGGGTAGTATAAGCCTCTAGTAGAATGTAATTTGCAAGTTCACTAAATATATAATTTAAACACAATTGCCCCACCAAAGATTAGGAATGTACCACATACCATGAAAGCAAACATATAAACCAAGTAGTGGTTAGCATGAGAGCTATGCAAGTTCCCATCCATAACGGGTAGTATAAGCCTCTTGTAGAATGTAATGTCCAAGTTCTCTAAATATATAATTTAAACACAATTGCCCCACCAAAGATTCGGAATGTACCACATACCATGAAAGCAAAAAAATAAACCAAGTAGTGGATAGCATGAGAGCTATGCAAGTCCCCATCCATAACGGGTAGTATAAGCCTCTAGTAGAATGTAATGTCCAAGTTCTCTAAATATATAATTTAAACACAATTGCCCCACCAAAGATTAGGAATGTACCACATACCATGAAAGCAAACAAATAAACCAAGTAGTGGATAGCATGGGAGCTATGCAAGTCCCCATCCATAACGGGTAGTATAAGCCTCTAGTAGAATGTAATGTGCAAGTTCTCTAAATATATAATTTAAACACAATTGCCCCACCAAAGATTAGGAATGTACCACATACCATGAATGCAAAAAATTAAACCAAGTAGTGGATAGCATGGGAGCTATGCAAGTCCCCATCCATAACGGGTAGTATAAGCCTCTAGTAGAATGTAATGTGCAAGTTCTCTAAATATATAATTCATACACAATTGCCCCACCAAACATTCGGAATGTACCACATACCATGAAAGCAAACAAATAATCCAAGTAGTGGATAGCATGGGAGCTATGCAAGTCCCCATCCATAACGGGTAGTATAAGCCTCTAGTAGAATGTAATGTGCAAGTTCTCTAAATATATAATTTAAACACAATTGCCCCACCAAAGATTCGGAATGTACCACATACCATGAAAGCAAAAAAATAAACCAAGTAGTGGATAGCATGAGAGCTATGCAAGTCCCCATCCATAACGGGTAGGTCAAGCCTCTAGTAGAATGTAATTTGCAAGTTCTATTATTATATAATTTAAACACAATTGCCCCACCAAAGATTAGGAATGTACCACATACCATGAAAGCAAACAAATAAACCAAGTAGTGGATAGCAAGGGAGCTATGCAAGTCCCCATCCATAACAGGTAGTATAAGCCTCTAGTAGAATGTAATGTGCAAGTTTTCTAAATATATAATTTAAACACAATTGCCCCACCAAAGATTAGGAATGTACCACATACCATGAAAGCAAAAAATTAAACCAAGTAGTGGATAGCATGGGAGCTATGCAAGTCCCCATCCATAACGGGTAATATAAGCCTCTAATAGAATGTAATGTGCAAGTTCTCTAAATATATAATTTAAACACAATTGCCCCACTAAACATTCGGAAATTACGACATACCATGAAAGCAAACAAATAAACCAAGTAGTGGATAGCATGGGAGCTATGCAAGTCCCCATCTTTAACGGGTAGTATAAGCCGCAAGTAGAATGTAATGTGCAAGTTCTCTAAATATATAATTTAAACACAATTGCCCCACCAAAGATTAGGAATGTACCACATACCATGAAAGCAAAAAAATAAACCAAGTAGTGGATAGCATGGGAGCTATGCAAGTCCCCATCCATAACGGGTAGTATAAGCCTCTAGTAGAATGTAATGTTCGTGTTCTATAAATATATAATTTAAACACAATTGCCCCACCAAAGATTAGGAATGTACCACATACCATGAAAGCAAACAAATAAACCAAGTAGTGGATAGCATGGGAGCTATGCAAGTCCCCATCCATAACGGGTAGTATAAGCCTCTAGTAGAATGTAATGTGCAAGTTCTCTAAATATACAATTTAAACACAATTGCCCCACCAAAGATTAGGAATGTACCACATACCATGAAAGCAAAAAAATAAACCAAGTAGTGGATAGCATGGGAGCTATGCAAGTCCCCATCCATAACGGGTAGTATAAGCCTCTACTAGAATGTAATGTGCAAGTTCTCTAAATATATAATTTAAACACAGTTGCCCCACCAAAGATTCGGAATGTACCACATACCATGAAAGCAATCAAGTAAACCAAGTAGTGGATAGCATGGGAGATATGCAAGTCCCCATCCATAACAGGTAGTATAAGCCTCTAGTAGAATGTAATGTGCAAGTTCTATTAATATAAAATTTGAACACAATTGCCCCACCAAAGATTAGGAATGTACCACATACCATGAAAGCAAACAAATAATCCAAGTAGTGGATAGCATGGGAGCTATACAAGTCTCCATCCATAACAGGTAGTATAAGCCTCTAGTAGAATGTAATGTGCAAGTTCTATAAATATATAATTTAAACACAATTGCCCCACCAAAGTTTCGGAATGTACCACATACCATGGAAGCAAACAAATAAACCAAGTAGTGGATGGCATGGGAGCTATGCAAGTCCCCATCCATAACGGGTAGTATAAGCCTCTAGTAGAATGTAATGTGCAAGTTCTCTGAATAAATAATTTAAACACAATTGCCCTACCAAAGATTAGGAATGTACCACATACCATGAAAGCAAACAAATAAACCAAGTAGTGGATAGCATGGGAGCTATACAAGTCCCCATCTTTAACGGGTAGTATAAGCCGCAAGTAGAATGTAATGTGCAAGTTCTCTAAATGTATAATTTAAACACAGTTGCCCCACCAAAGATTCGGAATGTACCACATACCATGAAAGCAAACAAATAAACCAAGTAGTGGATAGCATGGGAGCTATGCAAGTCCCCATCCATAACGGGTAGTATAAGCCTCTAGTAGAATGTAATGTGCAAGTTCTATTAATATAAAATTTAAACACAATTGCCCCACCAAAGTTTCGGAATGTACCACATACCATGAAAGCAAACAAATAAACCAAGTAGTGGATAGCATGGGAGCTATACAAGTCCCCATCCATAACGGGTAGTATAAGCCTCTAGTAGAATGTAATGTGCAAGTTCTTTAAATATATAATTTAAACTCAATTGCCCCACCAAAGTTTCGGAATGCACCACATACCATGAAAGCAAACAAATAATGCAAGTAGTGGATAGCATGCGAGCTATGCAAGTCCCCATCCATAACGGGTAGTATAAGCCTCTAGTTGAATGTAATGTGCAAGTTCTCTAAATATACAAATTAAACACAATTGCCCCACCAAAGATTCGGAATGTACCACATACCATGAAAGCAAACAAATAAACCAAGTAGTGGATAGCATGGGAGCTATGCAAGTCCCCATCCATAACGGGTAGTATAAGCCTCTAGTAGAATGTAATGTGCAAGTTCTCTAAATATACAAATTAAACACAATTGCCCCACCAAAGATTCGGAATGTACCACATACCATGAAAGCAAACAAATAAACCAAGTAGTGGATAGCATGGGAGCTATGCAAGTCCCCATCCATAACGGGTAGTATAAGCCTCTAGTAGAATGTAATGTGCAAGTTCTCTAAATATATTATTTAAACACAATTGCCCCACCAAAGATTAGGAATGTACCACATACCATGAAAGCAAACAAATAAACCAAGTAGTGCATAGCATGAGAGCTATGCAAGTCCCCATCCATAACGGGTAGTATAAGCCTCTAGTAGAATGTAATGTGCAAGTTCTCTAAATATATAATTTAAACACAATTGCCCCACCAAAGAGTAGGAATGTACCACATACCATGAATGCAAACAAATAAACCAAGTAGTGGATAGCATGGGAGCTATACAAGTCCCCATCTATAACGGGTAGTATAAGCCTCTAGTAGAATGTAATGTGCAAGTTCTCTAAATATATAATATAAACACAGCTGCCCCACCAAAGATTAGGAATGTACCACATACCATGAAAGCAAACAATTAAACCAAGTACTGGATAGCATGGGAGCTATGCAAGTCCCCATTCATAACGGGTAGTATAAGCCTCTAGTAGAATGTAATGTGCAAGTTCTATAAATATATAATTTAAACACAATTGCCCCACCAAAGATTAGAAATGTACCACATACCATGAAAGCAAACAAATAAACCAAGTAGTGGATAGCATGGGAGCTATGCAAGTCCCCATTCATAACGGGTAGTATAAGCCTCTAGTAGAATGTAATGTGCAAGTTCTATAAATATATAATTTAAACACAATTGCCCCACCAAAGATTAGAAATGTACCACATACCATGAAAGCAAACAAATAAACCAAGTAGTGGATAGCATGGGAGCTATGCAAGTCCCCATCCATAACAGGTAGTATAAGCCTCTTGTAGAATGTATTGTGCAAGTTCTCTAAATATAAAATTTAAACACAACTGCCCTACCAAAGATTCGGAATGTACCACATACCATGAAAGCAAACAAATAAACCAAGTAGTGGATAGCATGGGAGCTATACAAGTCCCCATCCATAACGGGTAGTATAAGCCTCTAGTAGAATGTAATGTGCAAGTTCTCTAAATATACAATTTTAATACAATTGCCCCACCAAAGATTAGGAATGTACCACATACCATGAAAGCAAACAAATAAACCAAGTAGTGGATAGCATGGGAGCAATGCAAGTCCCCATCCGTAACGGGTAGTATAAGCCTCTAGTAGAATGTAATGTGCGAATTCAATAAATATATAATTTAAACACAATTGCCCCACCAAAGATTAGGAATGTACCACATACCATGAAAGCAAACAAATAAACCAAGTAGTGGATAGCATGGGAGCTATGCAAGTCCCCATCCATAACAGGTAGTATAAGCCTCTTGTAGAATGTATTGTGCAAGTTCTCTAAATATAAAATTTAAACACAACTGCCCCACCAAAGATTCGGAATGTACCACATACCATGAAAGCAAACAAATAAACCAAGTAGTGGATAGCATGGGAGCTATGCAAGTCCCGATCCATATTGGGTAGTATAAGCCTCTAGTAGAATGTATTGTGCAAGTTCTGTAAATATATAGTTTAAACACAATTGCGCCACCGAAGATTCGGAATGTACCACATACCATGAAAGCAAACAAATAAGCCAAGTAGTGGATAGCATGGGAGCTATGCGAGTCCCCATCCATAACGGGTAGTATAAGCCTCTAGTAGAATGTAATGTGCAAGTTCTCTAAATGTATAATTTAAACACAATTGCCCCACAAAAGATTAGGAATGTACCACATACCGTGAATGCAAAAAAATAAACCAAATAGTGGATAGCATGGGAGCTACGCAAGTCCCCATCCATAACGGGTAGCATAAGCCTCTAGTAGAATGTATTGTGCAAGTTCTCTAAATATATAATTTAAACACAATTGCCCCACCAAAGATTCGGAATGTACCACATACCATGAAAGCAAACAAATAAACCAAGTAGTGGATAGCATGGGAGCTATGCAAGTCCCCATCCATAACGGGTAGTATAAGCCTCTAGTAGAATGTAATGTGCAAGTTCTCTAAATATATAATTTAAACACAATTGCCCCACCAAAGTTTCGGAATGTTCCACATACCATGAAAGCAAACAAATAAACCAAGTAGTGGATAGCATGGGAGCTATGCAAGTCCCCATCCATAACGGGTAGTATAAGCCTCTAGTAGAATGTAATGTGCAAGTTCTCTAAATGTATAATTTAAACACAATTGCCCCACAAAAGCTTAGGAATGTACCACATACCGTGAATTCAAAAAAATAATCCAAGTAGTGGATAGCATGGGAGCTACGCAAGTCCCCATCCATAACGGGTAGCATAAGCCTCTAGTAGAATGTAATGTGCAAGTTCTCTAAATATATAATTTAAACACAATTGCCCCACCAAAGATTAGGAATGTACCACATACCATGAAAGCAAACAAATAAACCAAGTAGTGGATAGCATAGGAGCTATGCAAGTCCCCATCCATAACGGGTAGTATAAGCCTCTAGTAGAATGTGATGTGCAAGTTCAATAAATTTATAATATAATTACAATTGCCCCACCAATGATTAGGAATGTACCACATACCATGAAAGCAAACAAATAAACCAAGTAGTGGATAGCATGGGAGCTATGCAAGTCCCCATCCATAACGGGTAGTATAAGCCTCTAGTAGAATGTAATGTGCAAGTTCTCTAAATGTATAATTTAAACACAATTGCCCCACAACAGCTTAGGAATGTACCACATACCGTGAATTCAAAAAAATAAACCAAGTAGTGGATAGCATGGGAGCTATGCAAGTCCCCATCCATAACGGGTAGCATAAGCCTCTAGTAGAATGTAATGTGCAAGTTCTCTAAATATATAATTTAAACACAATTGCCCCACCAAAGATTAGGAATGTACCACATACCATGAAAGCAAACAAATAAACCAAGTAGTGGATAGCATGGGAGCTATACAAGTCCCCATCCATAACGGGTAGTATAAGCCTCTAGTAGAATGTAATGTGCAAGTTCTCTAAATATACAATTTTAATACAATTGCCCCACCAAAGATTAGGAATGTACCACATACCATGAAAGCAAACAAATAAACCAAGTAGTGGATAGCATGGGAGCAATGCAAGTCCCCATCCGTAACGGGTAGTATAAGCCTCTAGTAGAATGTAATGTGCGAATTCAATAAATATATAATTTAAACACAATTGCCCCACCAAAGATTAGGAATGTACCACATACCATGAAAGCAAACAAATAAACCAAGTAGTGGATAGCATGGGAGCTATGCAAGTCCCCATCCATAACAGGTAGTATAAGCCTCTTGTAGAATGTATTGTGCAAGTTCTCTAAATATAAAATTTAAACACAACTGCCCCACCAAAGATTCGGAATGTACCACATACCATGAAAGCAAACAAATAAACCAAGTAGTGGATAGCATGGGAGCTATGCAAGTCCCGATCCATATTGGGTAGTATAAGCCTCTAGTAGAATGTATTGTGCAAGTTCTGTAAATATATAGTTTAAACACAATTGCGCCACCGAAGATTAGGAATGTACCACATACCATGAAAGCAAACAAATAAACCAAGTAGTGGATAGCATGGGAGCTATGCGAGTCCCCATCCATAACGGGTAGTATAAGCCTCTAGTAGAATGTAATGTGCAAGTTCTCTAAATGTATAATTTAAACACAATTGCCCCACAAAAGATTAGGAATGTACCACATACCGTGAATGCAAAAAAATAAACCAAATAGTGGATAGCATGGGAGCTACGCAAGTCCCCATCCATAACGGGTAGCATAAGCCTCTAGTAGAATGTATTGTGCAAGTTCTCTAAATATATAATTTAAACACAATTGCCCCACCAAAGATTCGGAATGTACCACATACCATGAAAGCAAACAAATAAACCAAGTAGTGGATAGCATGGGAGCTATGCAAGTCCCCATCCATAACGGGTAGTATAAGCCTCTAGTAGAATGTAATGTGCAAGTTCTCTAAATATATAATTTAAACACAATTGCCCCACCAAAGTTTCGGAATGTTCCACATACCATGAAAGCAAACAAATAAACCAAGTAGTGGATAGCATGGGAGCTATGCAAGTCCCCATCCATAACGGGTAGTATAAGCCTCTAGTAGAATGTAATGTGCAAGTTCTCTAAATGTATAATTTAAACACAATTGCCCCACAAAAGCTTAGGAATGTACCACATACCGTGAATTCAAAAAAATAAACCAAGTAGTGGATAGCATGGGAGCTACGCAAGTCCCCATCCATAACGGGTAGCATAAGCCTCTAGTAGAATGTAATGTGCAAGTTCTCTAAATATATAATTTAAACACAATTGCCCCACCAAAGATTAGGAATGTACCACATACCATGAAAGCAAACAAATAAACCAAGTAGTGGATAGCATGGGAGCTATGCAAGTCCCCATCCATAACGGGTAGTATAAGCCTCTAGTAGAATGTGATGTGCAAGTTCAATAAATTTATAATTTAATTACAATTGCCCCACCAATGATTAGGAATGTACCACATACCATGAAAGCAAACAAATAAACCAAGTAGTGGATAGCATGGGAGCTATGCAAGTCCCCATCCATAACGGGTAGTATAAGCCTCTAGTAGAATGTAATGTGCAAGTTCTGTAAATATATAGTTTTAACACAATTGCCCCACCAAAGATTAGGAATGAACCACATACCATGAAAGCAAACAAATAAACCAAGTAGTGGATAGCATGGGAGCTATACAAGTCCCCATCCATAACGGGTAGTATAAGCCTCTAGTAGAATGTAATGTGCAAGTTCTCTAAATATACAATTTTAATACAATTGCCCCACCAAAGATTAGGAATGTACCACATACCATGAAAGCAAGCAAATAAACCAAGTAGTGGATAGCATGGGAGCAATGCAAGTCCCCATCCGTAACGGGTAGTATAAGCCTCTAGTAGAATGTAATGTGCGAATTCAATAAATATATAATTTAAACACAATTGCCCCACCAAAGATTAGGAATGTACCACATACCATGAAAGCAAACAAATAAACCAAGTAGTGGATAGCATGGGAGCTATACAAGTCCCCATCCATAACGGGTAGTATAAGCCTCTAGTAGAATGTAATGTGCAAGTTCTCTAAATATACAATTTTAATACAATTGCCCCACCAAAGATTAGGAATGTACCACATACCATGAAAGCAAACAAATAAACCAAGTAGTGGATAGCATGGGAGCAATGCAAGTCCCCATCCGTAACGGGTAGTATAAGCCTCTAGTAGAATGTGATGTGCAAGTTCAATAAATTTATAATTTAATTACAATTGCCCCACCAATGATTAGGAATGTACCACATACCATGAAAGCAAACAAATAAACCAAGTAGTGGATAGCATGGGAGCTATGCAAGTCCCCATCCATAACGGGTAGTATAAGCCTCTAGTAGAATGTAATGTGCAAGTTCTCTAAATGTATAATTTAAACACAATTGCCCCACAAAAGCTTAGGAATGTACCACATACCGTGAATTCAAAAAAATAAACCAAGTAGTGGATAGCATGGGAGCTATGCAAGTCCCCATCCATAACGGGTAGCATAAGCCTCTAGTAGAATGTAATGTGCAAGTTCTCTAAATATATAATTTAAACACAATTGCCCCACCAAAGATTAGGAATGTACCACATACCATGAAAGCAAACAAATAAACCAAGTAGTGGATAGCATGGGAGCTATACAAGTCCCCATCCATAACGGGTAGTATAAGCCTCTAGTAGAATGTAATGTGCAAGTTCTCTAAATATACAATTTTAATACAATTGCCCCACCAAAGATTAGGAATGTACCACATACCATGAAAGCAAACAAATAAACCAAGTAGTGGATAGCATGGGAGCAATGCAAGTCCCCATCCGTAACGGGTAGTATAAGCCTCTAGTAGAATGTAATGTGCGAATTCAATAAATATATAATTTAAACACAATTGCCCCACCAAAGATTAGGAATGTACCACATACCATGAAAGCAAACAAATAAACCAAGTAGTGGATAGCATGGGAGCTATGCAAGTCCCCATCCATAACAGGTAGTATAAGCCTCTTGTAGAATGTATTGTGCAAGTTCTCTAAATATAAAATTTAAACACAACTGCCCCACCAAAGATTCGGAATGTACCACATACCATGAAAGCAAACAAATAAACCAAGTAGTGGATAGCATGGGAGCTATGCAAGTCCCGATCCATATTGGGTAGTATAAGCCTCTAGTAGAATGTATTGTGCAAGTTCTGTAAATATATAGTTTAAACACAATTGCGCCACCGAAGAATAGGAATGTACCACATACCATGAAAGCAAACAAATAAACCAAGTAGTGGATAGCATGGGAGCTATGCGAGTCCCCATCCATAACGGGTAGTATAAGCCTCTAGTAGAATGTAATGTGCAAGTTCTCTAAATGTATAATTTAAACACAATTGCCCCACAAAAGATTAGGAATGTACCACATACCGTGAATGCAAAAAAATAAACCAAATAGTGGATAGCATGGGAGCTACGCAAGTCCCCATCCATAACGGGTAGCATAAGCCTCTAGTAGAATGTATTGTGCAAGTTCTCTAAATATATAATTTAAACACAATTGCCCCACCAAAGATTCGGAATGTACCACATACCATGAAAGCAAACAAATAAACCAAGTAGTGGATAGCATGGGAGCTATGCAAGTCCCCATCCATAACGGGTAGTATAAGCCTCTAGTAGAATGTAATGTGCAAGTTCTCTAAATATATAATTTAAACACAATTGCCCCACCAAAGTTTCGGAATGTTCCACATACCATGAAAGCAAACAAATAAACCAAGTAGTGGATAGCATGGGAGCTATGCAAGTCCCCATCCATAACGGGTAGTATAAGCCTCTAGTACAATGTAATGTGCAAGTTCTCTAAATGTATAATTTAAACACAATTGCCCCACAAAAGCTTAGGAATGTACCACATACCGTGAATTCAAAAAAATAAACCAAGTAGTGGATAGCATGGGAGCTACGCAAGTCCCCATCCATAACGGGTAGCATAAGCCTCTAGTAGAATGTAATGTGCAAGTTCTCTAAATATATAATTTAAACACAATTGCCCCACCAAAGATTAGGAATGTACCACATACCATGAAAGCAAACAAATAAACCAAGTAGTGGATAGCATGGGAGCTATGCAAGTCCCCATCCATAACGGGTAGTATAAGCCTCTAGTAGAATGTGATGTGCAAGTTCAATAAATTTATAATTTAATTACAATTGCCCCACCAATGATTAGGAATGTACCACATACCATGAAAGCAAACAAATAAACCAAGTAGTGGATAGCATGGGAGCTATGCAAGTCCCCATCCATAACGGGTAGTATAAGCCTCTAGTAGAATGTAATGTGCAAGTTCTGTAAATATATAGTTTAAACACAATTGCCCCACCAAAGATTAGGAATGAACCACATACCATGAAAGCAAACAAATAAACCAAGTAGTGGATAGCATGGGAGCTATGCAAGTCCCCATCCATAACGGGTAGTATAAGCCTCTTGTAGAATGTAATGTGCAAGTTCTTTAAATAAATAATTTAAACACAATTGCCCCACCAAAGATAAGGAATGTACCACATACCATGAAAGCAAACAAATAAACCAAGTAGTGGATAGCATGGGAGCTATGCAAGTCCCCATCCATAACGGGTAGTATAAGCCTCTAGTAGAATGTAATGTGCAAGTTCTATTAATATATAAGTTAAACACAATTGCCCCTCAAAAGATTAGGAATGTACCACATACCGTGAATGCAGAAAATTAAACCAAGTAGTGGATAGCATGGGAGCTATGCAAGTCCCCATCCATAACGGGTAGTATAAGCCTCTAGTAGAATGTAATGTGCAAGTTCAATAAATTTATAATTTAAACACAATTGCCCCACCAAAGATTAGGAATGAACCACATACCATGAAAGCAAACAAATAAACCAAGTAGTGGATAGCATGGGAGCTATGCAAGTCCCCATCCATAACGGGTAGTATAAGCCTCTAGTAGAATGTAATGTGCAAGTTCTGTAAATATATAGTTTAAACACAATTGCCCCACCAAAGATTAGGAATGTACCACAGACCATGAAAGCAAACGAATATACCAAGTAGTGGATAGCATGGGAGCTATGCAAGTCCCCATCCATAACGGGTAGTATAAGCCTCTAGTTGAATGTAATGTGCAAGTTCTCTAAATAAATAATTTAAACACAATTGCCCCACCAAAGATTAGGAATGTACCACATACCATGAAAGCAAACAAATAAACCAAGTAGTGGATAGCATGGGAGCTATGCAAGTCCCCATCCATAACGGGTAGTATAAGCCTCTAGTAGAATGTAATGTGCAAGTTCTCTAAATATATAATTTAAACACAATTGCCTCTCAAAAGATTTGGAATGTACCACATACCATGAAAGCAAACAAATAATCCAAGTAGTGGATAGCATGGGAGCTATGCAAGTCCCCATCCATAACGGGTGGTATAAGCCTCTTGTAGAATGTATTGTGCAAGTTCTCTAAATTTATAATTTAAACACAATTGCCCCACCAAAGATAAGGAATGTACCACATACCATGAAAGCAAACAAATAATCCAAGTAGTGGATAGCATGGGAGCTATGCAAGTCCCCATCCATAACGGGTAGTATAAGCCTCTAGTAGAATGTATTGTGCAAGTTCTCTAAATTTATAATTTAAACACAATTGCCCCACCAAAGATTAGGAATGTACCACATACCATGAAAGCAAACAAATAAACCAAGTAGTGGATAGCATGGGAGCTATGCAAGTCCCCATCCATAACGGGTAGTATAAGCCTCTAGTAGAATGTAATGTGCAAGTTCTGTAAATATATAATTTAAACACAATTGCCTCTCAAAAGATTTGGAATGTACCACATACCATGAAAGCAAACAAATAAACCAAGTAGTGGATAGCATGGGAGCTATGCAAGTCCCCATCCATAACGGGTGGTATAAGCCTCTTGTAGAATGTATTGTGCAAGTTCTCTAAATATATAATTTAAACACAATTGCCCCACCAAAGATTCGGAATGTACCACATACCATGAAAGCAAACAAATAAACCAAGTAGTGGATAGCATGGGAGCTATGCAAGTCCCCATCCATAACGGGTAGTATAAGCCTCTAGTAGAATGTAATGTGCAAGTTCTATTAATATATAATTTAAACACAATTGCCCCTCAAAAGATTAGGAATGTACCACATACCGTGAATGCAGAAAATTAAACCAAGTAGTGGATAGCATGGGAGCTATGCAAGTCCCCATCCATAACGGGTAGTATAAGCCTCTAGTAGAATGTGATGTGCAAGTTCAATAAATTTATAATTTAAACACAATTGCCCCACCAAAGATTAGGAATGTACCACAGACCATGAAAGCAAACAAATAAACCAAGTAGTGGATAGCATGGGAGCTATGCAAGTCCCCATCCATAACGGGTAGTATAAGCCTCTAGTAGAATGTATTGTGCAAGTTCTCTAAATTTATAATTTAAACACAATTGCCCCACCAAAGATTAGGAATGTACCACATACCATGAAAGCAAACAAATAAACCAAGTAGTGGATAGCATGGGAGCTATGCAAGTCCCCATCCCTAACGGGTAGTATAAGCCTCTAGTAGAATGTATTGTGCAAGTTCTCTAAATTTATAATTTAAACACAATTGCCCCACCAAAGATTAGGATTGTACCACATACCATGAAAGCAAACAAATAAACCAAGTAGTGGATAGCATGGGAGCTATGCAAGTCCCCATCCATAACGGGTAGTATAAGCCTCTAGTAGAATGTAATGTGCAAGTTCTGTAAATATATAATTTAAACACAATTGCCTCTCAAAAGATTTGGAATGTACCACATACCATGAAAGCAAACAAATAAACCAAGTAGTGGATAGCATGGGAGCTATGCAAGTCCCCATCCATAACGGGTGGTATAAGCCTCTTGTAGAATGTATTGTGCAAGTTCTCTAAATATATAATTTAAACACAATTGCCCCACCAAAGATTCGGAATGTACCACATACCATGAAAGCAAACAAATAAACCAAGTAGTGGATAGCATGGGAGCTATGCAAGTCCCCATCCATAACGGGTAGTATAAGCCTCTAGTAGAATGTAATGTGCAAGTTCTATTAATATATAATTTAAACACAATTGCCCCTCAAAAGATTAGGAATGTACCACATACCGTGAATGCAGAAAATTAAACCAAGTAGTGGATAGCATGGGAGCTATGCAAGTCCCCATCCATAACGGGTAGTATAAGCCTCTAGTAGAATGTGATGTGCAAGTTCAATAAATTTATAATTTAAACACAATTGCCCCACCAAAGATTAGGAATGTACCACAGACCATGAAAGCAAACAAATAAACCAAGTAGTGGATAGCATGGGAGCTATGCAAGTCCCCATCCATAACGGGTAGTATAAGCCTCTTGAAGAATGTAATGTGCAAGTTCTCTAAATAAATAATTTAAACACAATTGCCCCACCAAAGATTAGGAATGTACCATATACCATGAAAGCAAAAAAATAAACCAAGTAGTGGATAGCATGGGAGCTATGCAAGTCCCCATCCATAACGGGTAGTATAAGCCTCTAGTAGAATGTAATGTGCAAGTTCTATTAATATATAATTTAAACACAATTGCCCCACCAAAGATTCGGAATGTACCACATACCATGAAAGCACACAAATAAACCAAGTAGTGGATAGCATGGGAGCAATGCAAGTCCCCATCCATAACGGGTAGTATAAGCCTCTAGTAGAATGTAATGTGCGAATTCAATAAATATATAATTTAAACACAATTGCCCCACCAAAGATTAGGAATGTACCACATACCATGAAAGCAAACAAATAAACCAAGTAGTAGATAGCATGGGAGCTATGCAAGTCCCCATCCATAACGGGTAGTATAAGCCTCTAGTAGAATGTGATGTGCAAGTTCAATAAATTTATAATTTAATTACAATTGCCCCACCAATGATTAGGAATGTACCACATACCATGAAAGCAAACAAATAAACCAAGTAGTGGATAGCATGGGAGCTATGCAAGTCCCCATCCATAACGGGTAGTATAAGCCTCTTGAAGAATGTAATGTGCAAGTTCTCTAAATAAATAATTTAAACACAATTGCCCCACCAAAGATTAGGAATGTACCATATACCATGAAAGCATAAAAATAAACCAAGTAGTGGATAGCATGGGAGCTATGCAAGTCCCCATCCATAACGGGTAGTATAAGCCTCTAGTAGAATGTAATGTGCAAGTTCTATTAATATATAATTTAAACACAATTGCCCCACCAAAGATTCGGAATGTACCACATACCATGAAAGCACACAAATAAACCAAGTAGTGGATAGCATGGGAGCAATGCAAGTCCCCATCCATAACGGGTAGTATAAGCCTCTAGTAGAATGTAATGTGCGAATTCAATAAATATATAATTTAAACACAATTGCCCCACCAAAGATTAGGAATTTACGACATACCATGAAAGCAAACAAATAAACCAAGTAGTGGATAGCATGGGAGCTATGCAAGTCCCCATCCATAACAGGTAGTATAAGCCTCTTGTAGAATGTATTGTGCAAGTTCTCTAAATATAAAATTTAAACACAACTGCCCTACCAAAGATTCGGAATGTACCACATACCATGAAAGCAAACAAATAAACCAAGTAGTGGATAGCATGGGAGCTATACAAGTCCCCATCCATAACGGGTAGTATAAGCCTCTAGTAGAATGTAATGTGCGAATTCAATAAATATATAATTTAAACACAATTGCCCCACCAAAGATTAGGAATTTACGACATACCATGAAAGCAAACAAATAAACCAAGTAGTGGATAGCATGGGAGCTATGCAAGTCCCCATCCATAACAGGTAGTATATGCCTCTTGTAGAATGTATTGTGCAAGTTCTCTAAATATAAAATTTAAACACAACTGCCCTACCAAAGATTCGGAATGTACCACATACCATGAAAGCAAACAAATAAACCAAGTAGTGGATAGCATGGGAGCTATGCAAGTCCCCATCCATAACGGGTAGTATAAGCCTCTAGTAGAATGTAATGTGCAAGTTCTGTAAATATATAGTTTAAACACAATTGCCCCACCAAAGATTAGGAATGAACCACATACCATGAAAGCAAACAAATAAACCAAGTAGTGGATAGCATGGGAGCTATGCAAGTCCCCATCCATAACGGGTAGTATAAGCCTCTTGTAGAATGTAATGTGCAAGTTCTTTAAATAAATAATTTAAACACAATTGCCCCACCAAAGATAAGGAATGTACCACATACCATGAAAGCAAACAAATAAACCAAGTAGTGGATAGCATGGGAGCTATGCAAGTCCCCATCCATAACGGGTAGTATAAGCCTCTAGTAGAATGTAATGTGCAAGTTCTATTAATATATAAGTTAAACACAATTGCCTCTCAAAAGATTAGGAATGTACCACATACCGTGAATGCAGAAAATTAAACCAAGTAGTGGATAGCATGGGAGCTATGCAAGTCCCCATCCATAACGGGTAGTATAAGCCTCTAGTAGAATGTAATGTGCAAGTTCAATAAATTTATAATTTAAACACAATTGCCCCACCAAAGATTAGGAATGTACCACATACCATGAAAGCAAACAAATAAACCAAGTAGTGGATAGCATGGGAGCTATGCAAGTCCCCATCCATAACGGGTAGTATAAGCCTCTAGTAGAATGTAATGTGCAAGTTCTGTAAATATATAGTTTAAACACAATTGCCCCACCAAAGATTAGGAATGTACCACAGACCATGAAAGCAAACAAATATACCAAGTAGTGGATAGCATGGGAGCTATGCAAGTCCCCATCCATAACGGGTAGTATAAGCCTCTAGTTGAATGTAATGTGCAAGTTCTCTAAATAAATAATTTAAACACAATTGCCCCACCAAAGATTAGGAATGTACCACATACCATGAAAGCAAACAAATAAACCAAGTAGTGGATAGCATGGGAGCTATGCAAGTCCCCATCCATAACGGGTAGTATAAGCCTCTAGTAGAATGTAATGTGCAAGTTCTCTAAATATATAATTTAAACACAATTGCCTCTCAAAAGATTTGGAATGTACCACATACCATGAAAGCAAACAAATAATCCAAGTAGTGGATAGCATGGGAGCTATGCAAGTCCCCATCCATAACGGGTGGTATAAGCCTCTTGTAGAATGTATTGTGCAAGTTCTCTAAATTTATAATTTAAACACAATTGCCCCACCAAAGATTAGGAATGTACCACATACCATGAAAGCAAACAAATAATCCAAGTAGTGGATAGCATGGGAGCTATGCAAGTCCCCATCCATAACGGGTAGTATAAGCCTCTAGTAGAATGTATTGTGCAAGTTCTCTAAATTTATAATTTAAACACAATTGCCCCACCAAAGATTAGGAATGTACCACATACCATGAAAGCAAACAAATAAACCAAGTAGTGGATAGCATGGGAGCTATGCAAGTCCCCATCCATAACGGGTAGTATAAGCCTCTAGTAGAATGTAATGTGCAAGTTCTGTAAATATATAATTTAAACACAATTGCCTCTCAAAAGATTTGGAATGTACCACATACCATGAAAGCAAACAAATAAACCAAGTAGTGGATAGCATGGGAGCTATGCAAGTCCCCATCCATAACGGGTGGTATAAGCCTCTTGTAGAATGTATTGTGCAAGTTCTCTAAATATATAATTTAAACACAATTGCCCCACCAAAGATTCGGAATGTACCACATACCATGAAAGCAAACAAATAAACCAAGTAGTGGATAGCATGGGAGCTATGCAAGTCCCCATCCATAACGGGTAGTATAAGCCTCTAGTAGAATGTAATGTGCAAGTTCTATTAATATATAATTTAAACACAATTGCCCCACCAAAGATTCGGAATGTACCACATACCATGAAAGCACACAAATAAACCAAGTAGTGGATAGCATGGGAGCAATGCAAGTCCCCATCCATAACGGGTAGTATAAGCCTCTAGTAGAATGTAATGTGCGAATTCAATAAATATATAATTTAAACACAATTGCCCCACCAAAGATTAGGAATTTACGACATACCATGAAAGCAAACAAATAAACCAAGTAGTGGATAGCATGGGAGCTATGCAAGTCCCCATCCATAACAGGTAGTATAAGCCTCTTGTAGAATGTATTGTGCAAGTTCTCTAAATATAAAATTTAAACACAACTGCCCTACCAAAGATTCGGAATGTACCACATACCATGAAAGCAAACAAATAAACCAAGTAGTGGATAGCATGGGAGCTATACAAGTCCCCATCCATAACGGGTAGTATAAGCCTCTAGTAGAATGTAATGTGCGAATTCAATAAATATATAATTTAAACACAATTGCCCCACCAAAGATTAGGAATTTACGACATACCATGAAAGCAAACAAATAAACCAAGTAGTGGATAGCATGGGAGCTATGCAAGTCCCCATCCATAACAGGTAGTATATGCCTCTTGTAGAATGTATTGTGCAAGTTCTCTAAATATAAAATTTAAACACAACTGCCCTACCAAAGATTCGGAATGTACCACATACCATGAAAGCAAACAAATAAACCAAGTAGTGGATAGCATGGGAGCTATACAAGTCCCCATCCATAACGGGTAGTATAAGCCTCTAGTAGAATGTAATGTGCGAATTCAATAAATATATAATTTAAACACAATTGCCCCACCAAAGATTAGGAATTTACGACATACCATGAAAGCAAACAAATAAACCAAGTAGTGGATAGCATGGGAGCTATGCAAGTCCCCATCCATAACAGGTAGTATATGCCTCTTGTAGAATGTATTGTGCAAGTTCTCTAAATATAAAATTTAAACACAACTGCCCTACCAAAGATTCGGAATGTACCACATACCATGAAAGCAAACAAATAAACCAAGTAGTGGATAGCATGGGAGCTATGCAAGTCCCCATCCATAACGGGTAGTATAAGCCTCTAGTAGAATGTAATGTGCAAGTTCTGTAAATATATAGTTTAAACACAATTGCCCCACCAAAGATTAGGAATGAACCACATACCATGAAAGCAAACAAATAAACCAAGTAGTGGATAGCATGGGAGCTATGCAAGTCCCCATCCATAACGGGTAGTATAAGCCTCTTGTAGAATGTAATGTGCAAGTTCTTTAAATAAATAATTTAAACACAATTGCCCCACCAAAGATAAGGAATGTACCACATACCATGAAAGCAAACAAATAAACCAAGTAGTGGATAGCATGGGAGCTATGCAAGTCCCCATCCATAACGGGTAGTATAAGCCTCTAGTAGAATGTAATGTGCAAGTTCTATTAATATATAAGTTAAACACAATTGCCTCTCAAAAGATTAGGAATGTACCACATACCGTGAATGCAGAAAATTAAACCAAGTAGTGGATAGCATGGGAGCTATGCAAGTCCCCATCCATAACGGGTAGTATAAGCCTCTAGTAGAATGTAATGTGCAAGTTCAATAAATTTATAATTTAAACACAATTGCCCCACCAAAGATTAGGAATGTACCACATACCATGAAAGCAAACAAATAAACCAAGTAGTGGATAGCATGGGAGCTATGCAAGTCCCCATCCATAACGGGTAGTATAAGCCTCTAGTAGAATGTAATGTGCAAGTTCTGTAAATATATAGTTTAAACACAATTGCCCCACCAAAGATAAGGAATGTACCACAGACCATGAAAGCAAACAAATATACCAAGTAGTGGATAGCATGGGAGCTATGCAAGTCCCCATCCATAACGGGTAGTATAAGCCTCTAGTTGAATGTAATGTGCAAGTTCTCTAAATAAATAATTTAAACACAATTGCCCCACCAAAGATTAGGAATGTACCACATACCATGAAAGCAAACAAATAAACCAAGTAGTGGATAGCATGGGAGCTATGCAAGTCCCCATCCATAACGGGTAGTATAAGCCTCTAGTAGAATGTAATGTGCAAGTTCTCTAAATATATAATTTAAACACAATTGCCTCTCAAAAGATTTGGAATGTACCACATACCATGAAAGCAAACAAATAATCCAAGTAGTGGATAGCATGGGAGCTATGCAAGTCCCCATCCATAACGGGTGGTATAAGCCTCTTGTAGAATGTATTGTGCAAGTTCTCTAAATTTATAATTTAAACACAATTGCCCCACCAAAGATTAGGAATGTACCACATACCATGAAAGCAAACAAATAATCCAAGTAGTGGATAGCATGGGAGCTATGCAAGTCCCCATCCATAACGGGTAGTATAAGCCTCTAGTAGAATGTATTGTGCAAGTTCTCTAAATTTATAATTTAAACACAATTGCCCCACCAAAGATTAGGAATGTACCACATACCATGAAAGCAAACAAATAAACCAAGTAGTGGATAGCATGGGAGCTATGCAAGTCCCCATCCATAACGGGTAGTATAAGCCTCTAGTAGAATGTAATGTGCAAGTTCTGTAAATATATAATTTAAACACAATTGCCTCTCAAAAGATTTGGAATGTACCACATACCATGAAAGCAAACAAATAAACCAAGTAGTGGATAGCATGGGAGCTATGCAAGTCCCCATCCATAACGGGTGGTATAAGCCTCTTGTAGAATGTATTGTGCAAGTTCTCTAAATATATAATTTAAACACAATTGCCCCACCAAAGATTCGGAATGTACCACATACCATGAAAGCAAACAAATAAACCAAGTAGTGGATAGCATGGGAGCTATGCAAGTCCCCATCCATAACGGGTAGTATAAGCCTCTAGTAGAATGTAATGTGCAAGTTCTATTAATATATAATTTAAACACAATTGCCCCTCAAAAGATTAGGAATGTACCACATACCGTGAATGCAGAAAATTAAACCAAGTAGTGGATAGCATGGGAGCTATGCAAGTCCCCATCCATAACGGGTAGTATAAGCCTCTAGTAGAATGTGATGTGCAAGTTCAATAAATTTATAATTTAAACACAATTGCCCCACCAAAGATTAGGAATGTACCACAGACCATGAAAGCAAACAAATAAACCAAGTAGTGGATAGCATGGGAGCTATGCAAGTCCCCATCCATAACGGGTAGTATAAGCCTCTAGTAGAATGTATTGTGCAAGTTCTCTAAATTTATAATTTAAACACAATTGCCCCACCAAAGATTAGGAATGTACCACATACCATGAAAGCAAACAAATAAACCAAGTAGTGGATAGCATGGGAGCTATGCAAGTCCCCATCCATAACGGGTAGTATAAGCCTCTAGTAGAATGTATTGTGCAAGTTCTCTAAATTTATAATTTAAACACAATTGCCCCACCAAAGATTAGGAATGTACCACATACCATGAAAGCAAACAAATAAACCAAGTAGTGGATAGCATGGGAGCTATGCAAGTCCCCATCCATAACGGGTAGTATAAGCCTCTAGTAGAATGTAATGTGCAAGTTCTGTAAATATATAATTTAAACACAATTGCCTCTCAAAAGATTTAGAATGTACCACATACCATGAAAGCAAACAAATAAACCAAGTAGTGGATAGCATGGGAGCTATGCAAGTCCCCATCCATAACGGGTGGTATAAGCCTCTTGTAGAATGTATTGTGCAAGTTCTCTAAATATATAATTTAAACACAATTGCCCCACCAAAGATTCGGAATGTACCACATACCATGAAAGCAAACAAATAAACCAAGTAGTGGATAGCATGGGAGCTATGCAAGTCCCCATCCATAACGGGTAGTATAAGCCTCTAGTAGAATGTAATGTGCAAGTTCTATTAATATATAATTTAAACACAATTGCCCCTCAAAAGATTAGGAATGTACCACATACCGTGAATGCAGAAAATTAAACCAAGTAGTGGATAGCATGGGAGCTATGCAAGTCCCCATCCATAACGGGTAGTATAAGCCTCTAGTAGAATGTGATGTGCAAGTTCAATAAATTTATAATTTAAACACAATTGCCCCACCAAAGATTAGGAATGTATCACAGACCATGAAAGCAAACAAATAAACCAAGTAGTGGATAGCATGGGAGCTATGCAAGTCCCCATCCATAACGGGTAGTATAAGCCTCTTGTAGAATGTAATGTGCAAGTTCTCTAAATAAATAATTTAAACACAATTGCCCCACCAAAGATTAGGAATGTACCATATACCATGAAAGCAAAAAAATACTCCAAGTAGTGGATAGCATGGGAGCTATGCAAGTCCCCATCCATAACGGGTAGTATAAGCCTCTAGTAGAATGTAATGTGCAAGTTCTATTAATATATAATTTAAACACAATTGCCCCACCAAAGATTCGGAATGTACCACATACCATGAAAGCACACAAATAAACCAAGTAGTGGATAGCTAGGGAGCAATGCAAGTCCCCATCCATAACGGGTAGTATAAGCCTCTAGTAGAATGTAATGTGCGAATTCAATAAATATATAATTTAAACACAATTGCCCCACCAAAGATTAGGAATGTACGACATACCATGAAAGCAAACAAATAAACCAAGTAGTAGATAGCATGGGAGCTATGCAAGTCCCCATCCATAACGGGTAGTATAAGCCTCTAGTAGAATGTGATGTGCAAGTTCAATAAATTTATAATTTAATTACAATTGCCCCACCAATGATTAGGAATGTACCACATACCATGAAAGCAAAAAAATAAACCAAGTAGTGGATAGCATGGGAGCTATGCAAGTCCCCATCCATAACGGGTAGTATAAGCCTCTAGTAGAATGTAATGTGCAAGTTCTATTAATATATAATTTAAACACAATTGCCCCACCAAAGATTCGGAATGTACCACATACCATGAAAGCACACAAATAAACCAAGTAGTGGATAGCATGGGAGCAATGCAAGTCCCCATCCATAACGGGTAGTATAAGCCTCTAGTAGAATGTAATGTGCGAATTCAATAAATATATAATTTAAACACAATTGCCCCACCAAAGATTAGGAATGTACCACATACCATGAAAGCAAACAAATAAACCAAGTAGTGGATAGCATGGGAGCTATGCAAGTCCCTATCCATAACAGGTAGTATAAGCCTCTTGTAGAATGTATTGTGCAAGTTCTCTAAATATAAAATTTAAACACAACTGCCCTACCAAAGATTCGGAATGTACCACATACCATGAAAGCAAACAAATAAACCAAGTAGTGGATAGCATGGGAGCTATACAAGTCCCCATCCATACCGGGTAGTATAAGCCTCTAGTAGAATGTAATGTGCAAGTTCTTTAAATATACAAGTTTAATACAATTGCCCCACCAAAGATTAGGAATGTACCACATACCATGAAAGCAAACAAATAAACCAAGTAGTGGATAGCATGGGAGCAATGCAAGTCCCCATCCGTAACGGGTAGTATAAGCCTCTAGTAGAATGTAATGTGCGAATTCAATAAATATATAATTTAAACACAATTGCCCCACCAAAGATTAGGAATGTACCACATACCATGAAAGCAAACAAATAAACCAAGTAGTGGATAGCATGGGAGCTATGCAAGTCCCCATCCATAACAGGTAGTATAAGCCTCTTGTAGAATGTATTGTGCAAGTTCTCTAAATATAAAATTTAAACACAACTGCCCCACCAAAGATTCGGAATGTACCACATACCATGAAAGCAAACAAATAAACCAAGTAGTGGATAGCATGGGAGCTATGCAAGTCCCGATCCATATTGGGTAGTATAAGCCTCTAGTAGAATGTATTGTGCAAGTTCTGTAAATATATAGTTTAAACACAATTGCGCCACCGAAGATTAGGAATGTACCACATACCATGAAAGCAAACAAATAAACCAAGTAGTGGATAGCATGGGAGCTATGCGAGTCCCCATCCATAACGGGTAGTATAAGCCTCTAGTAGAATGTAATGTGCAAGTTCTCTAAATGTATAATTTAAACACAATTGCCCCACAAAAGATTAGGAATGTACCACATACCGTGAATGCAAAAAAATAAACCAAATAGTGGATAGCATGGGAGCTACGCAAGTCCCCATCCATAACGGGTAGCATAAGCCTCTAGTAGAATGTATTGTGCAAGTTCTCTAAATATATAATTTAAACACAATTGCCCCACCAAAGATTCGGAATGTACCACATACCATGAAAGCAAACAAATAAACCAAGTAGTGGATAGCATGGGAGCTATGCAAGTCCCCATCCATAACGGGTAGTATAAGCCTCTAGTAGAATGTAATGTGCAAGTTCTCTAAATATATAATTTAAACACAATTGCCCCACCAAAGTTTCGGAATGTTCCACATACCATGAAAGCAAACAAATAAACCAAGTAGTGGATAGCATGGGAGCTATGCAAGTCCCCATCCATAACGGGTAGTATAAGCCTCTAGTAGAATGTAATGTGCAAGTTCTCTAAATGTATAATTTAAACACAATTGCCCCACAAAAGCTTAGGACTGTACCACATACCGTGAATTCAAAAAAATAAACCAAGTAGTGGATAGCATGGGAGCTATGCAAGTCCCCATCCATAACGGGTAGTATAAGCCTCTAGTAGAATGTATTGTGCAAGTTCTCTAAATTTATAATTTAAACACAATTGCCCCACCAAAGATTAGGAATGTACCACATACCATGAAAGCAAACAAATAAACCAAGTAGTGGATAGCATGGGAGCTATGCAAGTCCCCATCCATAACGGGTAGTATAAGCCTCTAGTAGAATGTAATGTGCAAGTTCTGTAAATATATAATTTAAACACAATTGCCTCTCAAAAGATTTGGAATGTACCACATACCATGAAAGCAAACAAATAAACCAAGTAGTGGATAGCATGGGAGCTATGCAAGTCCCCATCCATAACGGGTAGTATAAGCCTCTAGTAGAATGTAATGTGCAAGTTCTATTAATATATAATTTAAACACAATTGCCCCACCAAAGATTCGGAATGTACCACATACCATAAAAGCACACAAATAAACCAAGTAGTGGATAGCATGGGAGCAATGCAAGTCCCCATCCATAACGGGTAGTATAAGCCTCTAGTAGAATGTAATGTGCGAATTCAATAAATATATAATTTAAACACAATTGCCCCACCAAAGATTAGGAATGTACAACATACCATGAAAGCAAACAAATAAACCAAGTAGTGGATAGCATGGGAGCTATGCAAGTCCCCATCCATAACGGGTAGTATAAGCCTCTAGTAGAATGTGATGTGCAAGTTCAATAAATTTATAATTTATATTCAATTGCCCCACCAATGATTAGGAATGTACCACATACCATGAAAGCAAACAAATAAACCAAGTAGTGGATAGCATGGGAGCTATGCAAGTCCCCATCCATAACGGGTAGTATAAGCCTCTAGTAGAATGTAATGTGCAAGTTCTATTAATATATAATTTAAACACAATTGCCCCACCAAAGATTCGGAATGTACCACATACCATGAAAGCACACAAATAAACCAAGTAGTGGATAGCATGGGAGCAATGCAAGTCCCCATCCATAACGGGTAGTATAAGCCTCTAGTAGAATGTAATGTGCGAATTCAATAAATATATAATTTAAACACAATTGCCCCACCAAAGATTAGGAATGTACGACATACCATGAAAGCAAACAAATAAACCAAGTAGTGGATAGCATGGGAGCTATGCAAGTCCCCATCCATAACAGGTAGTATAAGCCTCTTGTAGAATGTATTGTGCAAGTTCTCTAAATATAAAATTTAAACACAACTGCCCTACCAAAGATTCGGAATGTACCACATACCATGAAAGCAAACAAATAAACCAAGTAGTGGATAGCATGGGAGCTATACAAGTCCCCATCCATAACGGGTAGTATAAGCCTCTAGTAGAATGTAATGTGCAAGTTCTCTAAATATACAATTTTAATACAATTGCCCCACCAAAGATTAGGAATGTACCACATACCATGAAAGCAAACAAATAAACCAAGTAGTGGATAGCATGGGAGCAATGCAAGTCCCCATCCGTAACGGGTAGTATAAGCCTCTAGTAGAATGTAATGTGCGAATTCAATAAATATATAATTTAAACACAATTGCCCCACCAAAGATAAGGAATGTACCACATACCATGAAAGCAAACAAATAAACCAAGTAGTGGATAGCATGGGAGCTATGCAAGTCCCCATCCATAACAGGTAGTATTAGCCTCTTGTAGAATGTATTGTGCAAGTTCTCTAAATATAAAATTTAAACACAACTGCCCCACCAAAGATTCGGAATGTACCACATACCATGAAAGCAAACAAATAAACCAAGTAGTGGATAGCATGGGAGCTATGCAAGTCCCGATCCATATTGGGTAGTATAAGCCTCTAGTAGAATGTATTGTGCAAGTTCTGTAAATATATAGTTTAAACACAATTGCGCCACCGAAGATTAGGAATGTACCACATACCATGAAAGCAAACAAATAAACCAAGTAGTGGATAGCATGGGAGCTATGCGAGTCCCCATCCATAACGGGTAGTATAAGCCTCTAGTAGAATGTAATGTGCAAGTTCTCTAAATGTATAATTTAAACACAATTGCCCCACAAAAGATTAGGAATGTACCACATACCGTGAATGCAAAAAAATAAACCAAATAGTGGATAGCATGGGAGCTACGCAAGTCCCCATCCATAACGGGTAGCATAAGCCTCTAGTAGAATGTATTGTGCAAGTTCTCTAAATATATAATTTAAACACAATTGCCCCACCAAAGATTCGGAATGTACCACATACCATGAAAGCAAACAAATAAACCAAGTAGTGGATAGCATGGGAGCTATGCAAGTCCCCATCCATAACGGGTAGTATAAGCCTCTAGTAGAATGTAATGTGCAAGTTCTCTAAATATATAATTTAAACACAATTGCCCCACCAAAGTTTCGGAATGTTCCACATACCATGAAAGCAAACAAATAAACCAAGTAGTGGATAGCATGGGAGCTATGCAAGTCCCCATCCATAACGGGTAGTATAAGCCTCTAGTAGAATGTAATGTGCAAGTTCTCTAAATGTATAATTTAAACACAATTGCCCCACAAAAGCTTAGGAATGTACCACATACCGTGAATTCAAAAAAATAAACCAAGTAGTGGATAGCATGGGAGCTACGCAAGTCCCCATCCATAACGGGTAGCATAAGCCTCTAGTAGAATGTAATGTGCAAGTTCTCTAAATATATAATTTAAACACAATTGCCCCACCAAAGATTAGGAATGTACCACATACCATGAAAGCAAACAAATAAACCAAGTAGTGGATAGCATGGGAGCTATGCAAGTCCCCATCCATAACGGGTAGTATAAGCCTCTAGTAGAATGTGATGTGCAAGTTCAATAAATTTATAATTTAATTACAATTGCCCCACCAATGATTAGGAATGTACCACATACCATGAAAGCAAACAAATAAACCAAGTAGTGGATAGCATGGGAGCTATGCAAGTCCCCATCCATAACGGGTAGTATAAGCCTCTAGTAGAATGTAATGTGCAAGTTCTGTAAATATATAGTTTAAACACAATTGCCCCACCAAAGATTAGGAATGTACCACATACCATGAAAGCAAACAAATAAACCAAGTAGTGGATAGCATGGGAGCTATGCAAGTCCCCATCCATAACGGGTAGTATAAGCCTCTAGTAGAATGTAATGTGCAAGTTCTTTAAATAAATAATTTAAACACAATTGCCCCACCAAAGATTAGGAATGTACCACATACCATGAAAGCAAACAAATAAACCAAGTAGTGGATAGCATGGGAGCTATGCAAGTCCCCATCCATAACGGGTAGTATAAGCCTCTAGTAGAATGTAATGTGCAAGTTCTATTAATATATAAGTTAAACACAATTGCCCCTCAAAAGATTAGGAATGTACCACATACCGTGAATGCAGAAAATTAAACCAAGTAGTGGATAGCATGGGAGCTATGCAAGTCCCCATCCATAACGGGTAGTATAAGCCTCTAGTAGAATGTAATGTGCAAGTTCAATAAATTTATAATTTAAACACAATTGCCCCACCAAAGATTAGGAATGTACCACATACCATGAAAGCAAACAAATAAACCAAGTAGTGGATAGCATGGGAGCTATGCAAGTCCCCATCCATAACGGGTAGTATAAGCCTCTAGTAGAATGTAATGTGCAAGTTCTGTAAATATATAGTTTAAACACAATTGCCCCACCAAAGATTAGGAATGTACCACAGACCATGAAAGCAAACAAATATACCAAGTAGTGGATAGCATGGGAGCTATGCAAGTCCCCATCCATAACGGGTAGTATAAGCCTCTAGTAGAATGTAATGTGCAAGTTTTGTAAATATATAATTTAAACACAATTGCCTCTCAAAAGATTTGGAATGTACCACATACCATGAAAGCAAACAAATAAACCAAGTAGTGGATAGCATGGGAGCTATGCAAGTCCCCATCCATAACGGGTAGTATAAGCCTCTAGTAGAATGTAATGTGCAAGTTCTATTAATATATAATTTAAACACAATTGCCCCTCAAAAGATTAGGAATGTACCACATACCGTGAATGCAGAAAATTAAACCAAGTAGTGGATAGCATGGGAGCTATGCAAGTCCCCATCCATAACGGGTAGTATAAGCCTCTAGTAGAATGTGATGTGCAAGTTCAATAAATTTATAATTTAAACACAATTGCCCCACCAAAGATTAGGAATGTACCACAGACCATGAAAGCAAACAAATAAACCAAGTAGTGGATAGCATGGGAGCTATGCAAGTCCCCATCCATAACGGGTAGTATAAGCCTCTTGTAGAATGTAATGTGCAAGTTCTCTAAATAAATAATTTAAACACAATTGCCCCACCAAAGATTAGGAATGTACCACATACCATGAAAGCAAAAAAATAAACCAAGTAGTGGATAGCATGGGAGCTATGCAAGTCCCCATCCATAACGGGTAGTATAAGCCTCTAGTAGAATGTAATGTGCAAGTTCTATTAATATATAATTTAAACACAATTGCCCCACCAAAGATTCGGAATGTACCACATACCATGAAAGCACACAAATAAACCAAGTAGTGGATAGCATGGGAGCAATGCAAGTCCCCATCCATAAGGCGTAGTATAAGCCTCTAGTAGAATGTAATGTGCGAATTCAATAAATATATAATTTAAACACAATTGCCCCACCAAAGATTAGGAATGTACGACATACCATGAAAGCAAACAAATAAACCAAGTAGTGGATAGCATGGGAGCTATGCAAGTCCCCATCCATAACGGGTAGTATAAGCCTCTAGTAGAATGTGATGTGCAAGTTCAATAAATTTATAATTTAATTACAATTGCCCCACCAATGATTAGGAATGTACCACATACCATGAAAGCAAACAAATAAACCAAGTAGTGGATAGCATGGGAGCTATGCAAGTCCCCATCCATAACGGGTAGTATAAGCCTCTAGTAGAATGTAATGTGCAAGTTCTATTAATATATAATTTAAACACAATTGCCCCACCAAAGATTCGGAATGTACCACATACCATGAAAGCACACAAATAAACCAAGTAGTGGATAGCATGGGAGCAATGCAAGTCCCCATCCATAACGGGTAGTATAAGCCTCTAGTAGAATGTAATGTGCGAATTCAATAAATATATAATTTAAACACAATTGCCCCACCAAAGATTAGGAATGTACGACATACCATGAAAGCAAACAAATAAACCAAGTAGTGGATAGCATGGGAGCTATGCAAGTCCCCATCCATAACAGGTAGTATAAGCCTCTTGTAGAATGTATTGTGCAAGTTCTCTAAATATAAAATTTAAACACAACTGCCCTACCAAAGATTCGGAATGTACCACATACCATGAAAGCAAACAAATAAACCAAGTAGTGGATAGCATGGGAGCTATACAAGTCCCCATCCATAACGGGTAGTATAAGCCTCTAGTAGAATGTAATGTGCAAGTTCTCTAAATATACAATTTTAATACAATTGCCCCACCAAAGATTAGGAATGTACCACATACCATGAAAGCAAACAAATAAACCAAGTAGTGGATAGCATGGGAGCAATGCAAGTCCCCATCCGTAACGGGTAGTATAAGCCTCTAGTAGAATGTAATGTGCGAATTCAATAAATATATAATTTAAACACAATTGCCCCACCAAAGATTCGGAATGTACCACATACCATGAAAGCAAACAAATAAACCAAGTAGTGGATAGCATGGGAGCTATGCAAGTCCCCATCCATAACGGGTAGTATAAGCCTCTAGTAGAATGTAATGTGCAAGTTCTATTAATATATAAGTTAAACACAATTGCCCCTCAAAAGATTAGGAATGTACCACATACCGTGAATGCAGAAAATTAAACCAAGTAGTGGATAGCATGGGAGCTATGCAAGTCCCCATCCATAACGGGTAGTATAAGCCTCTAGTAGAATGTAATGTGCAAGTTCAATAAATTTATAATTTAAAGACAATTGCCCCACCAAAGATTAGGAATGTACCACATACCATGAAAGCAAACAAATAAACCAAGTAGTGGATAGCATGGGAGCTATGCAAGTCCCCATCCATAACGGGTAGTATAAGCCTCTAGTAGAATGTAATGTGCGAATTCAATAAATATATAATTTAAACACAATTGCCCCACCAAAGATTAGGAATGTACCACATACCATGAAAGCAAACAAATAAACCAAGTAGTGGATAGCATGGGAGCTATGCAAGTCCCCATCCATAACAGGTAGTATAAGCCTCTTGTAGAATGTATTGTGCAAGTTCTCTAAATATAAAATTTAAACACAACTGCCCCACCAAAGATTCGGAATGTACCACATACCATGAAAGCAAACAAATAAACCAAGTAGTGGATAGCATGGGAGCTATGCAAGTCCCGATCCATATTGGGTAGTATAAGCCTCTAGTAGAATGTATTGTGCAAGTTCTGTAAATATATAGTTTAAACACAATTGCGCCACCGAAGATTAGGAATGTACCACATACCATGAAAGCAAACAAATAAACCAAGTAGTGGATAGCATGGGAGCTATGCGAGTCCCCATCCATAACGGGTAGTATAAGCCTCTTGTAGAATGTAATGTGCAAGTTCTCTAAATGTATAATTTAAACACAATTGCCCCACAAAAGATTAGGAATGTACCACATACCGTGAATGCAAAAAAATAAACCAAATAGTGGATAGCATGGGAGCTACGCAAGTCCCCATCCATAACGGGTAGCATAAGCCTCTAGTAGAATGTATTGTGCAAGTTCTCTAAATATATAATTTAAACACAATTGCCCCACCAAAGATTCGGAATGTACCACATACCATGAAAGCAAACAAATAAACCAAGTAGTGGATAGCATGGGAGCTATGCAAGTCCCCATCCATAACGGGTAGTATAAGCCTCTAGTAGAATGTAATGTGCAAGTTCTCTAAATATATAATTTAAACACAATTGCCCCACCAAAGTTTCGGAATGTTCCACATACCATGAAAGCAAACAAATAAACCAAGTAGTGGATAGCATGGGAGCTATGCAAGTCCCCATCCATAACGGGTAGTATAAGCCTCTAGTAGAATGTAATGTGCAAGTTCTCTAAATGTATAATTTAAACACAATTGCCCCACAAAAGCTTAGGAATGTACCACATACCGTGAATTCAAAAAAATAAACCAAGTAGTGGATAGCATGGGAGCTACGCAAGTCCCCATCCATAACGGGTAGCATAAGCCTCTAGTAGAATGTAATGTGCAAGTTCTCTAAATATATAATTTAAACACAATTGCCCCACCAAAGATTAGGAATGTACCACATACCATGAAAGCAAACAAATAAACCAAGTAGTGGATAGCATGGGAGCTATGCAAGTCCCCATCCATAACGGGTAGTATAAGCCTCTAGTAGAATGTGATGTGCAAGTTCAATAAATTTATAATTTAATTACAATTGCCCCACCAATGATTAGGAATGTACCACATACCATGAAAGCAAACAAATAAACCAAGTAGTGGATAGCATGGGAGCTATGCAAGTCCCCATCCATAACGGGTAGTATAAGCCTCTAGTAGAATGTAATGTGCAAGTTCTGTAAATATATAGTTTAAACACAATTGCCCCACCAAAGATTAGGAATGTACCACATACCATGAAAGCAAACAAATAAACCAAGTAGTGGATAGCATGGGAGCTATGCAAGTCCCCATCCATAACGGGTAGTATAAGCCTCTTGTAGAATGTAATGTGCAAGTTCTTTAAATAAATAATTTAAACACAATTGCCCCACCAAAGATTAGGAATGTACCACATACCATGAAAGCAAACAAATAAACCAAGTAGTGGATAGCATGGGAGCTATGCAAGTCCCCATCCATAACGGGTAGTATAAGCCTCTAGTAGAATGTAATGTGCAAGTTCTATTAATATATAAGTTAAACACAATTGCCCCTCAAAAGATTAGGAATGTACCACATACCGTGAATGCAGAAAATTAAACCAAGTAGTGGATAGCATGGGAGCTATGCAAGTCCCCATCCATAACGGGTAGTATAAGCCTCTAGTAGAATGTAATGTGCAAGTTCAATAAATTTATAATTTAAACACAATTGCCCCACCAAAGATTAGGAATGTACCACATACCATGAAAGCAAACAAATAAACCAAGTAGTGGATAGCATGGGAGCTATGCAAGTCCCCATCCATAACGGGTAGTATAAGCCTCTAGTAGAATGTAATGTGCAAGTTCTGTAAATATATAGTTTAAACACAATTGCCCCACCAAAGATTAGGAATGTACCACAGACCATGAAAGCAAACAAATATACCAAGTAGTGGATAGCATGGGAGCTATGCAAGTCCCCATCCATAACGGGTAGTATAAGCCTCTAGTAGAATGTAATGTGCAAGTTTTGTAAATATATAATTTAAACACAATTGCCTCTCAAAAGATTTGGAATGTACCACATACCATGAAAGCAAACAAATAAACCAAGTAGTGGATAGCATGGGAGCTATGCAAGTCCCCATCCATAACGGGTAGTATAAGCCTCTAGTAGAATGTAATGTGCAAGTTCTCTAAATATATAATTTAAACACAATTGCCCCACCAAAGTTTCGGAATGTTCCACATACCATGAAAGCAAACAAATAAACCAAGTAGTGGATAGCATGGGAGCTATGCAAGTCCCCATCCATAACGGGTAGTATAAGCCTCTAGTAGAATGTAATGTGCAAGTTCTCTAAATGTATAATTTAAACACAATTGCCCCACAAAAGCTTAGGAATGTACCACATACCGTGAATTCAAAAAAATAAACCAAGTAGTGGATAGCATGGGAGCTACGCAAGTCCCCATCCATAACGGGTAGCATAAGCCTCTAGTAGAATGTAATGTGCAAGTTCTCTAAATATATAATTTAAACACAATTGCCCCACCAAAGATTAGGAATGTACCACATACCATGAAAGCAAACAAATAAACCAAGTAGTGGATAGCATGGGAGCTATGCAAGTCCCCATCCATAACGGGTAGTATAAGCCTCTAGTAGAATGTAATGTGCAAGTTCTATTAATATATAATTTAAACACAATTGCCCCACCAAAGATTCGGAATGTACCACATACCATGAAAGCAAACAAATAAACCAAGTAGTGGATAGCATGGGAGCAATGCAAGTCCCCATCCATAAGGGGTAGTATAAGCCTCTAGTAGAATGTAATGTGCGAATTCAATAAATATATAATTTAAACACAATTGCCCCACCAAAGATTAGGAATGTACGACATACCATGAAAGCAAACAAATAAACCAAGTAGTGGATAGCATGGGAGCTATGCAAGTCCCCATCCATAACGGGTAGTATAAGCCTCTAGTAGAATGTGATGTGCAAGTTCAATAAATTTATAATTTAATTACAATTGCCCCACCAATGATTAGGAATGTACCACATACCATGAAAGCAAACAAATAAACCAAGTAGTGGATAGCATGGGAGCTATGCAAGTCCCCATCCATAACGGGTAGTATAAGCCTCTAGTAGAATGTAATGTGCAAGTTCTATTAATATATAATTTAAACACAATTGCCCCACCAAAGATTCGGAATGTACCACATACCATGAAAGCACACAAATAAACCAAGTAGTGGATAGCATGGGAGCAATGCAAGTCCCCATCCATAACGGGTAGTATAAGCCTCTAGTAGAATGTAATGTGCGAATTCAATAAATATATAATTTAAACACAATTGCCCCACCAAAGATTAGGAATGTACGACATACCATGAAAGCAAACAAATAAACCAAGTAGTGGATAGCATGGGAGCTATGCAAGTCCCCATCCATAACAGGTAGTATAAGCCTCTTGTAGAATGTATTGTGCAAGTTCTCTAAATATAAAATTTAAACACAACTGCCCTACCAAAGATTCGGAATGTACCACATACCATGAAAGCAAACAAATAAACCAAGTAGTGGATAGCATGGGAGCTATACAAGTCCCCATCCATAACGGGTAGTATAAGCCTCTAGTAGAATGTAATGTGCAAGTTCTCTAAATATACAATTTTAATACAATTGCCCCTCAAAAGATTAGGAATGTACCACATACCATGAAAGCAAACAAATAAACCAAGTAGTGGATAGCATGGGAGCAATGCAAGTCCCCATCCGTAACGGGTAGTATAAGCCTCTAGTAGAATGTAATGTGCGAATTCAATAAATATATAATTTAAACACAATTGCCCCACCAAAGATTAGGAATGTACCACATACCATGAAAGCAAACAAATAAACCAAGTAGTGGATAGCATGGGAGCTATGCAAGTCCCCATCCATAACAGATAGTATAAGCCTCTTGTAGAATGTATTGTGCAAGTTCTCTAAATATTAAATTTAAACACAACTGCCCCACCAAAGATTCGGAATGTACCACATACCATGAAAGCAAAAAAATAAACCAAGTAGTGGATAGCATGGGAGCTATGCAAGTCCCCATCCATAACAGGTTGTATAAGCCTCTTGTAGAATGTATTGTGCAAGTTCTCTAAATATAAAATTTAAACACAATTGCCCCACCAAAGATTCGGAATGTACCACATACCATGAAAGCAAACAAATAAACCAAGTAGTGGATAGCATGGGAGCTATGCAAGTCCCCATCCATAACGGGTAGTATAAGCCTCTAGTAGAATGTAATGTGCAAGTTCTATTAATATATAAGTTAAACACAATTGCCCCTCAAAAGATTAGGAATGTACCACATACCGTGAATGCAGAAAATTAAACCAAGTAGTGGATAGCATGGGAGCTATGCAAGTCCCCATCCATAACGGGTAGTATAAGCCTCTAGTAGAATGTAATGTGCAAGTTCAATAAATTTATAATTTAAACACAATTGCCCCACCAAAGATTAGGAATGTACCACATACCATGAAAGCAAACAAATAAACCAAGTAGTGGATAGCATGGGAGCTATGCAAGTCCCCATCCATAACGGGTAGTATAAGCCTCTAGTAGAATGTAATGTGCGAATTCAATAAATATATAATTTAAATACAATTGCCCCACCAAAGATTAGGAATGTACCACATACCATGAAAGCAAACAAATAAACCAAGTAGTGGATAGCATGGGAGCTATGCAAGTCCCCATCCATAACAGGTAGTATAAGCCTCTTGTAGAATGTATTGTGCAAGTTCTCTAAATATAAAATTTAAACACAACTGCCCCACCAAAGATTCGGAATGTACCACATACCATGAAAGCAAACAAATAAACCAAGTAGTGGATAGCATGGGAGCTATGCAAGTCCCGATCCATATTGGGTAGTATAAGCCTCTAGTAGAATGTATTGTGCAAGTTCTGTAAATATATAGTTTAAACACAATTGCGCCACCGAAGATTAGGAATGTACCACATACCATGAAAGCAAACAAATAAACCAAGTAGTGGATAGCATGGGAGCTATGCGAGTCCCCATCCATAACGGGTAGTATAAGCCTCTAGTAGAATGTAATGTGCAAGTTCTCTAAATGTATAATTTAAACACAATTGCCCCACAAAAGATTAGGAATGTACCACATACCGTGAATGCAAAAAAATAAACCAAATAGTGGATAGCATGGGAGCTACGCAAGTCCCCATCCATAACGGGTAGCATAAGCCTCTAGTAGAATGTATTGTGCAAGTTCTCTAAATATATAATTTAAACACAATTGCCCCACCAAAGATTCGGAATGTACCACATACCATGAAAGCAAACAAATAAACCAAGTAGTGGATAGCATGGGAGCTATGCAAGTCCCCATCCATAACGGGTAGTATAAGCCTCTAGTAGAATGTAATGTGCAAGTTCTCTAAATATATAATTTAAACACAATTGCCCCACCAAAGTTTCGGAATGTTCCACATACCATGAAAGCAAACAAATAAACCAAGTAGTGGATAGCATGGGAGCTATGCAAGTCCCCATCCATAACGGGTAGTATAAGCCTCTAGTAGAATGTAATGTGCAAGTTCTCTAAATGTATAATTTAAACACAATTGCCCCACAAAAGCTTAGGAATGTACCACATACCGTGAATTCAAAAAAATAAACCAAGTAGTGGATAGCATGGGAGCTACGCAAGTCCCCATCCATAACGGGTAGCATAAGCCTCTAGTAGAATGTAATGTGCAAGTTCTCTAAATATATAATTTAAACACAATTGCCCCACCAAAGATTAGGAATGTACCACATACCATGAAAGCAAACAAATAAACCAAGTAGTGGATAGCATGGGAGCTATGCAAGTCCCCATCCATAACGGGTAGTATAAGCCTCTAGTAGAATGTGATGTGCAAGTTCAATAAATTTATAATTTAATTACAATTGCCCCACCAATGATTAGGAATGTACCACATACCATGAAAGCAAACAAATAAACCAAGTAGTGGATAGCATGGGAGCTATGCAAGTCCCCATCCATAACGGGTAGTATAAGCCTCTAGTAGAATGTAATGTGCAAGTTCTGTAAATATATAGTTTAAACACAATTGCCCCACCAAAGATTAGGAATGTACCACATACCATGAAAGCAAACAAATAAACCAAGTAGTGGATAGCATGGGAGCTATGCAAGTCCCCATCCATAACGGGTAGTATAAGCCTCTTGTAGAATGTAATGTGCAAGTTCTTTAAATAAATAATTTAAACACAATTGCCCCACCAAAGATTAGGAATGTACCACATACCATGAAAGCAAACAAATAAACCAAGTAGTGGATAGCATGGGAGCTATGCAAGTCCCCATCCATAACGGGTAGTATAAGCCTCTAGTAGAATGTAATGTGCAAGTTCTATTAATATATAAGTTAAACACAATTGCCCCTCAAAAGATTAGGAATGTACCACATACCGTGAATGCAGAAAATTAAACCAAGTAGTGGATAGCATGGGAGCTATGCAAGTCCCCATCCATAACGGGTAGTATAAGCCTCTAGTAGAATGTAATGTGCAAGTTCAATAAATTTATAATTTAAACACAATTGCCCCACCAAAGATTAGGAATGTACCACATACCATGAAAGCAAACAAATAAACCAAGTAGTGGATAGCATGGGAGCTATGCAAGTCCCCATCCATAACGGGTAGTATAAGCCTCTAGTAGAATGTAATGTGCAAGTTCTGTAAATATATAGTTTAAACACAATTGCCCCACCAAAGATTAGGAATGTACCACAGACCATGAAAGCAAACAAATATACCAAGTAGTGGATAGCATGGGAGCTATGCAAGTCCCCATCCATAACGGGTAGTATAAGCCTCTAGTAGAATGTAATGTGCAAGTTTTGTAAATATATAATTTAAACACAATTGCCTCTCAAAAGATTTGGAATGTACCACATACCATGAAAGCAAACAAATAAACCAAGTAGTGGATAGCATGGGAGCTATGCAAGTCCCCATCCATAACGGGTAGTATAAGCCTCTAGTAGAATGTAATGTGCAAGTTCTATTAATATATAATTTAAACACAATTGCCCCTCAAAAGATTAGGAATGTACCACATACCGTGAATGCAGAAAATTAAACCAAGTAGTGGATAGCATGGGAGCTATGCAAGTCCCCATCCATAACGGGTAGTATAAGCCTCTAGTAGAATGTGATGTGCAAGTTCAATAAATTTATAATTTAAACACAATTGCCCCACCAAAGATTAGGAATGTACCACAGACCATGAAAGCAAACAAATAAACCAAGTAGTGGATAGCATGGGAGCTATGCAAGTCCCCATCCATAACGGGTAGTATAAGCCTCTTGTAGAATGTAATGTGCAAGTTCTCTAAATAAATAATTTAAACACAATTGCCCCACCAAAGATTAGGAATGTACCACATACCATGAAAGCAAAAAAATAAACCAAGTAGTGGATAGCATGGGAGCTATGCAAGTCCCCATCCATAACGGGTAGTATAAGCCTCTAGTAGAATGTAATGTGCATGTTCTATTAATATATAATTTAAACACAATTGCCCCACCAAAGATCCGGAATGTACCACATACCATGAAAGCACACAAATAAACCAAGTAGTGGATAGCATGGGAGCAATGCAAGTCCCCATCCATAAGGGGTAGTATAAGCCTCTAGTAGAATGTAATGTGCGAATTCAATAAATATATAATTTAAACACAATTGCCCCACCAAAGATTAGGAATGTACGACATACCATGAAAGCAAACAAATAAACCAAGTAGTGGATAGCATGGGAGCTATGCAAGTCCCCATCCATAACGGGTAGTATAAGCCTCTAGTAGAATGTGATGTGCAAGTTCAATAAATTTATAATTTAATTACAATTGCCCCACCAATGATTAGGAATGTACCACATACCATGAAAGCAAACAAATAAACCAAGTAGTGGATAGCATGGGAGCTATGCAAGTCCCCATCCATAACGGGTAGTATAAGCCTCTAGTAGAATGTAATGTGCAAGTTCTATTAATATATAATTTAAACACAATTGCCCCACCAAAGATTCGGAATGTACCACATACCATGAAAGCACACAAATAAACCAAGTAGTGGATAGCATGGGAGCAATGCAAGTCCCCATCCATAACGGGTAGTATAAGCCTCTAGTAGAATGTAATGTGCGAATTCAATAAATATATAATTTAAACACAATTGCCCCACCAAAGATTAGGAATGTACGACATACCATGAAAGCAAACAAATAAACCAAGTAGTGGATAGCATGGGAGCTATGCAAGTCCCCATCCATAACAGGTAGTATAAGCCTCTTGTAGAATGTATTGTGCAAGTTCTCTAAATATAAAATTTAAACACAACTGCCCTACCAAAGATTCGGAATGTACCACATACCATGAAAGCAAACAAATAAACCAAGTAGTGGATAGCATGGGAGCTATACAAGTCCCCATCCATAACGGGTAGTATAAGCCTCTAGTAGAATGTAATGTGCAAGTTCTCTAAATATACAATTTTAATACAATTGCCCCACCAAAGATTAGGAATGTACCACATACCATGAAAGCAAACAAATAAACCAAGTAGTGGATAGCATGGGAGCAATGCAAGTCCCCATCCGTAACGGGTAGTATAAGCCTCTAGTAGAATGTAATGTGCGAATTCAATAAATATATAATTTAAACACAATTGCCCCACCAAAGATTAGGAATGTACCACATACCATGAAAGCAAACAAATAAACCAAGTAGTGGATAGCATGGGAGCTATGCAAGTCCCCATCCATAACAGGTAGTATAAGCCTCTTGTAGAATGTATTGTGCAAGTTCTCTAAATATAAAATTTAAACACAACTGCCCCACCAAAGATTCGGAATGTACCACATACCATGAAAGCAAACAAATAAACCAAGTAGTGGATAGCATGGGAGCTATGCAAGTCCCGATCCATATTGGGTAGTATAAGCCTCTAGTAGAATGTATTGTGCAAGTTCTGTAAATATATAGTTTAAACACAATTGCGCCACCGAAGATTAGGAATGTACCACATACCATGAAAGCAAACAAATAAACCAAGTAGTGGATAGCATGGGAGCTATGCGAGTCCCCATCCATAACGGGTAGTATAAGCCTCTAGTAGAATGTAATGTGCAAGTTCTCTAAATGTATAATTTAAACACAATTGCCCCACAAAAGATTAGGAATGTACCACATACCGTGAATGCAAAAAAATAAACCAAATAGTGGATAGCATGGGAGCTACGCAAGTCCCCATCCATAACGGGTAGCATAAGCCTCTAGTAGAATGTATTGTGCAAGTTCTCTAAATATATAATTTAAACACAATTGCCCCACCAAAGATTCGGAATGTACCACATACCATGAAAGCAAACAAATAAACCAAGTAGTGGATAGCATGGGAGCTATGCAAGTCCCCATCCATAACGGGTAGTATAAGCCTCTAGTAGAATGTAATGTGCAAGTTCTCTAAATATATAATTTAAACACAATTGCCCCACCAAAGTTTCGGAATGTTCCACATACCATGAAAGCAAACAAATAAACCAAGTAGTGGATAGCATGGGAGCTATGCAAGTCCCCATCCATAACGGGTAGTATAAGCCTCTAGTAGAATGTAATGTGCAAGTTCTCTAAATGTATAATTTAAACACAATTGCCCCACAAAAGCTTAGGAATGTACCACATACCGTGAATTCAAAAAAATAAACCAAGTAGTGGATAGCATGGGAGCTACGCAAGTCCCCATCCATAACGGGTAGCATAAGCCTCTAGTAGAATGTAATGTGCAAGTTCTCTAAATATATAATTTAAACACAATTGCCCCACCAAAGATTAGGAATGTACCACATACCATGAAAGCAAACAAATAAACCAAGTAGTGGATAGCATGGGAGCTATGCAAGTCCCCATCCATAACGGGTAGTATAAGCCTCTAGTAGAATGTGATGTGCAAGTTCAATAATTTTATAATTTAATTACAATTGCCCCACCAATGATTAGGAATGTACCACATACCATGAAAGCAAACAAATAAACCAAGTAGTGGATAGCATGGGAGCTATGCAAGTCCCCATCCATAACGGGTAGTATAAGCCTCTAGTAGAATGTAATGTGCAAGTTCTGTAAATATATAGTTTAAACACAATTGCCCCACCAAAGATTAGGAATGTACCACATACCATGAAAGCAAACAAATAAACCAAGTAGTGGATAGCATGGGAGCTATGCAAGTCCCCATCCATAACGGGTAGTATAAGCCTCTTGTAGAATGTAATGTGCAAGTTCTTTAAATAAATAATTTAAACACAATTGCGCCACCAAAGATTAGGAATGTACCACATACCATGAAAGCAAACAAATAAACCAAGTAGTGGATAGCATGGGAGCTATGCAAGTCCCCATCCATAACGGGTAGTATAAGCCTCTAGTAGAATGTAATGTGCAAGTTCTATTAATATATAAGTTAAACACAATTGCCCCTCAAAAGATTAGGAATGTACCACATACCGTGAATGCAGAAAATTAAACCAAGTAGTGGATAGCATGGGAGCTATGCAAGTCCCCATCCATAACGGGTAGTATAAGCCTCTAGTAGAATGTAATGTGCAAGTTCAATAAATTTATAATTTAAACACAATTGCCCCACCAAAGATTAGGAATGTACCACATACCATGAAAGCAAACAAATAAACCAAGTAGTGGATAGCATGGGAGCTATGCAAGTCCCCATCCATAACGGGTAGTATAAGCCTCTAGTAGAATGTAATGTGCAAGTTCTGTAAATATATAGTTTAAACACAATTGCCCCACCAAAGATTAGGAATGTACCACAGACCATGAAAGCAAACAAATATACCAAGTAGTGGATAGCATGGGAGCTATGCAAGTCCCCATCCATAACGGGTAGTATAAGCCTCTACTTGAATGTAATGTGCAAGTTCTCTAAATAAATAATTTAAACACAATTGCCCCACCAAAGATTAGGAATGTACCACATACCATGAAAGCAAACAAATAAACCAAGTAGTGGATAGCATGGGAGCTATGCAAGTCCCCATCCATAACGGGTAGTATAAGCCTCTAGTAGAATGTAATGTGCAAGTTCTCTAAATATATAATTTAAACACTATTGCCTCTCAAAAGATTTGGAATGTACCACATACCATGAAAGCAAACAAATAAACCAAGTAGTGGATAGCATGGGAGCTATGCAAGTCCCCATCCATAACGGGTAGTATAAGCCTCTAGTAGAATGTAATGTGCAAGTTTTGTAAATATATAATTTAAACACAATTGCCTCTCAAAAGATTTGGAATGTACCACATACCATGAAAGCAAACAAATAAACCAAGTAGTGGATAGCATGGGAGCTATGCAAGTCCCCATCCATAACGGGTGGTATAAGCCTCTTGTAGAATGTATTGTGCAAGTTCTCTAAATATATAATTTAAACACAATTGCCCCACCAAAGATTCGGAATGTACCACATACCATGAAAGCAAACAAATAAACCAAGTAGTGGATAGCATGGGAGCTATGCAAGTCCCCATCCATAACGGGTAGTATAAGCCTCTAGTAGAATGTAATGTGCAAGTTCTATTAATATATAATTTAAACACAATTGCCCCTCAAAAGATTAGGAATGTACCACATACCGTGAATGCAGAAAATTAAACCAAGTAGTGGATAGCATGGGAGCTATGCAAGTCCCCATCCATAACGGGTAGTATAAGCCTCTAGTAGAATGTAATGTGCAAGTTCAATAAATTTATAATTTAAACACAATTGCCCCACCAAAGATTAGGAATGTACCACAGACCATGAAAGCAAACAAATAAACCAAGTAGTGGATAGCATGGGAGCTATGCAAGTCCCCATCCATAACGGGTAGTATAAGCCTCTTGTAGAATGTAATGTGCAAGTTCTCTAAATAAATAATTTAAACACAATTGCCCCACCAAAGATTAGGAATGTACCACATACCATGAAAGCAAACAAATAAACCAAGTAGTGGATAGCATGGGAGCTATGCAAGTCCCCATCCATAACGGGTAGTATAAGCCTCTAGTAGAATGTAATGTGCAAGTTCTCTAAATATATAATTTAAACACAATTGCCCCACCAAAGATTAGGAATGTACCACATACCATGAAAGCAAAAAAATAAACCAAGTAGTGGATAGCATGGGAGCTATGCAAGTCCCCATCCATAACGGGTAGTATAAGCCTCGAGTAGAATGTAATGTTCTTGATCTATAAATATATAATTTAAACACAATTGCCCCACCAAAGATTAGGAATGTACCACATACTATGAAAGCAAACAAATAAACCAAGTAGTGGATAGCATGGGAGCTATGCAAGTCCCCATCCATAACGGGTAGTATAAGCCTCTAGTAGAATGTAATGTGCAAGTTCTATTAATATATAATTTAAACACAATTGCCCCTCAAAAGATTTGGAATGTACCACATACCGTGAATGCAGAAAATTAAACCAAGTAGTGGATAGCATGGGAGCTATGCAAGTCCCCATCCATAACGGGTAGTATAAGCGTCTAGTAGAATGTGATGTGCAAGTTCAATAAATTTATAATTTAAACACAATTGCCCCACCAAAGATTAGGAATGTACCACATACCATGAAAGCAAACAAATAAACCAAGTAGTGGATAGCATGGGAGCTATGCAAGTCCCCATCCATAACGGGTAGTATAAGCCTCTAGTAGAATGTAATGTGCGAATTCAATAAATATATAATTTAAACACAATTGCCCCACCAAAGATTAGGAATGTACCACATACCATGAAAGCAAACAATTAAACCAAGTAGTGGATAGCATGGGAGCTATGCAAGTCCCCATCCATAACGGGTAGTATAAGCCTCTTGTCGAATGTAATGTGCAAGTTCTGTAAATATATAGTTTAAACACAATTGCCCCACCAAAGATTAGGAATGTACCACATACCATGAAAGCAAACAAATAAACCAAGTAGTGGATAGCATGGGAGCTATGCAAGTCCCCATCCATAACGGGTAGTATAAGCCTCTTGTAGAATGTAATGTGCAAGTTCTCTAAATAAATAATTTAAGCACAATTGCTCCACCAAAGATTAGGAATGTACCACATACCATGAGAGGAAAAAATAAACCAAGTAGTGGATAGCATGGGAGCTATGCAAGTCCCCATCCATAACGGGTAGTATAAGCCTCTAGTAGAATGTATTGTGCTAGTTCTCTAAATAAATTGTACCATTACAAACAAAAAGGATATTTAAAACCACATAATGTTGAGAGCAAAAGTATTGTTCACAATATTCATTTGCTACGTCCTTTACCTTGGAATACTCCTAGTCAATAGTAACGTTGGTGAAGGGCTCGTTCTGTCCTCCTCAGCCTACCACGTGCTTGTGCCTTTTCACTCGCGACTTGGACGTGGGTTCCGTTGGAGTCATCATCCGCTCCTGACGTGTTAGTATCATAGCTAGGTGTGTCGTCCATGACAGTCATGAACTTGCCCAATGCACCTTCCGGATACTTGCGCCATCCCATTGGAATTATTCCATTTTCAGGGCGAGGAATTTTTACCTTCCCCGGCATCGACTTCAAATGGACCAATCCACTATCTTGCCCTATTTCACCTCCGCATGAACACCCCGCGCAATGAAGAGATTTACTTCGTTGCGTTTGACGAATGGGACGTCTTACAACACCTGGTAAACTTCGATGCATCGATTTTTAAACGCCTCGTCGATGCAATGTTTCAAGTTTGCCTTGTGGAAGCGCCGGTGATAGTTGTGTCGCGCCTCTGGGAAAGCCTTGTCGATGTGGCACCACTCGATGTAGTTCGCGCAATCATCAAAACTCCATGGCTCCACTACGTCCTCCCAACCTCGAAAAGCCAACTTCTCGGGATTTCGAAGAACGTGCAACCGCTTCCGATGGGCGTTCCCCGCTCTTGCACGGGTCTTGTCACGCTCCTCCTTGGCCAATTGTCCGGATGAAGACATGGTGTGCACGTGTGAATGCAAAATTCTGGCGTGGATGGATGAATGAGACCTCGCACAACGCCCACATCCAGCTCAATGAAGAGATGGTGGATAGGAGTATGCGAGGTGGGGACAAATGAGGTCCGCCTCCATTAAAATAGTAATCCGGTGGGGGCGGAGACGTCCCTGCCCCTGCCCGGGTATGGGGCGGAGACGTCCCCGCCCCTGCCCGGGTATGGGGCGGAGACGTCCCCGCCCCTGCCCGGGTATGGGGCGGAGACGTCCCCGCCCCTGCCCGGGTATGGGGCGGAAACGTCTCCGCCCCTGCCCGGGTATGGGGCGGAAACGTCCCCGCCCCTGCCTTGGTAGGGGCGGAGACGTTTGCTTTTAAATTGGGGGGGGGGTTCGTCCCCACAAAACTTTCCAAGGAGGCGTTTGAGGCCACTCTTGCTTGGCCAAGGCACTCCTCATCTCCATGAGACGGGTGCACAATTAAATATGGGGTGATTTATTTTTGGTTCCGACAAGATCCTAATGCACTTAAAATAACATGCAGATTATGTCTCTCCCTAGTTCTAGGGAGGAAGGCGAAATGGAAAGTACAACTCTTGTACTTTGACGGCATGCTCTCTAATAAGGAACACCTTTATTAGCTCCCTATTAGTTTTGGAGCAAACATAAGAGTGTAGAAAATTATTTCCTTCCAAATTAAAAAAAAATTCCTTGTCTTTAGTGGAAAATAACGCTTCAACTCAAGTCAAAGATTTTCACATATTGCCAAAAATATAACGGGCAAGGTACCAAAAACAAAAACGTCTTACCACATAAAACTTAGAGATTTTAACTTTTTATACTTTTGATTTTTTCCATAACAATATGTGGTGTAGACCTTCATATTGACCATAAATATACATCAATCTAAAACATATCAAGTATCTAAAAACTAAAACGTTACTTGCCCATTTTTTAGCTTCCACTACTAGCATAGTTGACTTGAATAAGGTACACCCTTTTTCTACCTCTAACAATTGGTGTATAAGGAACTAACATCATCCTAAACTACCATTAGTAATGGATTTAGGCCTTATCTAGTGCAAAAATTTGATACCAAGCAGTGAATAGCATGGGAGCTATGCAAGCCTTTCAATCCGTGTGGTTAAAATTTATGAAATTTTGTGGGGACATTAACAAAGAAGTATTTATTGTGATCCTACGGTTAGATGTAGAAATAATAAGGTTTTGTCTCCATTCTTAGGGATTATACTATAGCCTCGCAGTTTTGAAGTGTTTTTGGTGCAAAAATGCCTTGGTCCTTTAGGGATTAAAAATGTTTGGAGGTTTAAAACTTGGTCCACACCATTTTTTTTAATACAAACGCACAAATCCTTATGAGGCCTAAGCACATCCATAATCACACAGATTAACACCACTATTATCAAGTAGAATATAGATAGTACTATTCATATTTTTTTTTAGTATCCATAATGTAATACGAAAATGGGAAAATACATTAAACGCTAAAAGATGAAGCATTGTAAGAAAATTGTCTCTTGGCACCGCAAAAATAAAAAATACACCTAGTCAATATTCATCGGGCTATTAGTAGTGCCACTCACCCCTGCCTCGTTGTCATGTGCCCCTACGTGCATAGGGAGGTCTTCATCTGAGCCCAATACAAGTCTACGAGACGCCGATCGTGTTCTCCTCGACGCCGATCGTGTTCTCCTCGCTGGTCCATCTTCATCCAACACGGCCCTTAGGATTTGGGATTGCATGAGCTGGTCGAGCGCTTGCCGTGTCCCTAGACTGTGTACATCGAGCAAGAAGTCGATTCCGTCATTTCGGAAAATTTCTTTCCACTCTGATTCCGATAATTGTCTTCGTTCTTGCGGGTCTGGTTGGTCAATATTGTGAGAAATGCGATCCCCGTTGTCGTCTGTGATGCGAACTCCGTCAACGGCCCACAACCATTGCCGTGGATGAGGTCCGAAACGAAATTGCTCCCCGTTCTCGTCCCAATGGCCATTAAAGCATTGGTAGAAGAAATTTTGTTTTCCTTGACCGTATTTGTCCTTTAACGGGATCAAATTCTTGCACACCCGGACAATCTGCTCCGGGTCCCTTTCCCAACCCCACTCATTTGAGAGGTGCATCTTATCCAACGAGTGCATCTTCAGTTTCCAGCTCCACACCAAATCTTTTCCCCACATATGTGATTGATCATGAGCGTTCGTCACATTGAACTCCCAATGTGGGGGCATGTATGGAACTAATCCAAAAAGTTCGTACAATCGCTCGTGAAAAGGGGCCTTGCACAATGAGCACCGCCGGCGTACAACCATCAAGCTAATCAAACAAAATGGATGGTACAAGTGCTCACAAGTGCCTAGATGCATCCCACCTTCTGGACCAAATGGGTTTAGACAAATTGAGCAAGTCATACCGTCGGATACGAAGCTCGAAGGTTGTGGCCACAATAACATGGATTTGCCCCGATGATCGAGGGTAGATGAAACCTCCTTTTTGAAATCCCATTTGTAACGGGACCAATCGATGGTTGTTTGCCCACCAGCGGTTTTCACCATCGCCATTTCATCCATCTTGAAAAGATCATCTACGAGGGCCCACGATGTCAAACCAAACACCCTCTCCTGGTTGTTTTCGGTATAGTTGTTGTCGATTTTTTGGAATTCCGCCACCAATTGTCGGGACCGATCGACCGTGAATACGCATGCCAACTTCCATTGATAGTAATGTTCTACCAACACATCCAAGCGACTTTGTAGTCTTGAATTCTCTTCAAGCGCTTTAGCGAGCTCTTTGCCGCCGTCACCCCCCACACCCTTTTCTTTGTTGACCATAGCTTTGTCTGCGTTGGTAAGGGCCTCATCAATCGACAATGAATCGTCTTGGGTTGACACGTGTACAAGCACTTCTTCCTCCCGTCGTGGATTCCGATCTTCTGTGGTCATTGTACTAGTTTGAAGGGCAAATCGGAGCTCGTCCATATCACGTCGTTGCTGGTCAATAACAATGTTTTTATCATTGACATCAACTCTCAACTTGCGAACCTCATCGCGCAATGACAATAGTTCTGTTGTCTTCTCTTCCAATTGGTTCAGCAAGGTTTGGATAGTGTTGGCAAAAATAGCACCAGTAGAGGCTTCTAACGTTCGATCAACAACCGCGGGGGATTGTACCTGAGCCCCACCTTCATTAACAGTATTGTTAACGACTACGTTAACCGTTTGTTCCGCCCTCCTTCGTTTGGTGCGCGCTTGTAAGGTTTAAAACGGGTAAACTCACAAAACACCCAAGACTCACAAGTCTCTATAAGATTCTAAATTCTTCCCGGGATGGTCTAGCGTCTAATGTTAAGTGGTTTGTCTCTAATTGTATGCCAAAAGCTATCTTCTATTAAATGACTTAAGTTTATGCACTTGTTTTTAGGGAATTAAGCCTTAAAATGCATCACTCTTAGCATTCCACTCTTAAGGTATTAATCCCAAAGATTAAGTGCTAGGATAGAGCCTTGCTCCTCTAAAGAGCCTTGCTCTTTAATTAACTATGAATGTGCACGTTAGTTAGTTTCCTAGACTTTTGCCATCTTCGGCTCATGGATACTATCCATTGCACTCATTGTTAGTTCCTTAATTAAATCCATTAGAATTCACGAACTTACCTCGTGCAATTCGCTCCACTTCTCACATACGTCCCACGGTTCACGTACTCACGTACTCATCACAAGTGTTAGACTCAAACAACCCACAAGTTAGATTAAGCCTCTAAATAATTCTACTCTAAGATTTGACTTAAGTCTAATCTATCTATTAGTCCTTAACACTTAAATGCCAAAAAAGTATCTTCACTCTTACACTTGCATGACTTAAGTTCTATTACTTAGACTTAAGTTCTCTTATTCACACATGCATAAGACTCCCGCCTCATGTCTTAATGCTTAAGTTTCCACACTTAAACTTAAGTCTTTCATCAACTACTTATGCATTTTGCACATTAATGCATTAAGTTTCTTACTTCAAATAAACTCCTAAATGCTTCACTCACATTTAGAATTATTGCTTTAACATCCACAATGTCACTTTGACATAGTTAGAGACTTTCCCTAACTTAATCTCTTGAAGATTTAATATTAAACATGCACATTTCACTCATATGCAATACATTAAATTTAACTCATTATCACACACAATTTCATGTCACATAAACAATTAGGATGATATCCTAATTTCTACAATAAAGATCTAAACAAATAATGCATTTATGCATAGGAATTTATTCACAATTAATACCTCATGCATACAATTGCATTTACAAAACACAATGTCAAATTTATTCTATGAAGAACTAATATTATTGCAATTATACATATTAATCAAGTCACACACAAGACTTTACATATGCAAATTCAATAATATATATTAATAATTTCACACATAACATAATACTCTTACAACATAAGAGATTTCTTCAACTACTAGCTTTTTCACCTAAGCTAGGGCTCACTCCAACCTTCCTCCAAGGAATTTCTATGGTAATGGCCAAGAATGCTAAAAATTCAAGCTAGTCATTCTACTCTACATCCAAGAGGCACACCTCTTGGCAAGAGGTTTTCCCTATCATTAACCATTAAGATTAATTCCACTAAATCTTCACATCTCTTCATATCTATTCATGAAAAGGTACAACCTATCCAAAGGGTGCGAGTTCAACCCTTTTCCCATTATTTCCTTATTCTTGGATATGAATAGGTATTTTCCAATTAATTAACTACTTAGTGTAAACTCAATCATTAATTTTTTGATTCTTCATATATCTACAACCCTTTTTACACTTAATTTTCGGAAAAAAACTATTTTTGTCATTTTGGCTCTACAGCGCTTGTGTCCTTTGGCTCCTTGTGATTGGAACGTGGGATCCGTTAGAGTCTGTATCCGTGTTTGAGGGATCGGTCTCGTACGTGACGACCGGTTCAGTCTTCGCCATCGATTTGCCCAATCCGCCTTCTAGATACCTCCGTGTCCCCATTGGAATCAATCCATTCGCCGGAGAAGGAACTCTTATGCTATCTCCCATGGCTTTCAAGGTGGACCAATCCACCCTCTTGCCCAACTTTACCTCCGCATGGACACCTCGCGCAAGGAAGAGATTTACTTCGTTGCGTTTGATATAAGGGATGTCGTACAAGACTTGGTATACTTCAATGCACCGATTTTTGAACGCCTCGTCGGTGCACTTCCATAAATTTGCCTTGTGAAAGCGTCGGTGATAATTGTGTCGCTCCTCCGGGAAAACCTTGTTGATATGGCACCACTCGATGAAGTTTGCGCAATCCTCAAAACTCCATGGCTCCGGAACTTCTTCCCAACCTTTAAAATCCAATTTAACAGGATTCCGAAGCACATGCAACCTCTTCCGCTGCTTGTTTCCCGATCGTAGTTGACTCTTGTCTCGTTTTTCTTTATTCATTTTTACCGGCATGGCCATGGGTGGGAAAAATCTGAATAATATATGTGATGCAAATGGATGAAGTCCTCACACGACGCCCACAACCAACTCAATTAAGAGGTGGATGAAGAGGGAGTATGTGAGGCGGGGACAATTAGGGGTGTGCACGATATTATATAGCCGATAGACGAAGCACTGGTCTAGGGTCCCCGGGCAGGGGCGGGGATGTCTTTGCAAAAGGAACCCTACACCATATAAATAGGGGACATTTTGTCCTTATTCTCTGCCAAGTCCACTCCCTAAGTCTCACGTGTCAGTTCGCTTTGCGGCCTGAAAGTGAGTTTGGTGGGTGATCGGGCTTTGCGGTTTTTTTTAAAACCATCAACTTGGAATTTCGACCACGGTAGGGAGTTGACAATCACATATGGCGGGAGAAAGAAGTAGGTCGATGGAGAAGCGCCCAGTATTTATGGACTTGGATGATGTTGATGAGACGGTTCTTCCGTCCACCAACACGAAGTTGACTTCGGGATCATTGAATCCGTCGTCATCGAGCGGGAAGAGGCGGAAGAAGTCACCAAATCCGGATATGCCCCCGCACGAATACATGGTTGAATGTAGAGGGATTGCCGTCAAGTTTTACAAGCGTCGGACGACAGGGGCGTTGACGAGGAGCTATTTGACCCACAACGAAGAGGGATACCACAAGTTGACGGTTGACATGCGACACGAATTAATGTCAAACCTTGATAAATCTAAGAAATTTAATAATTTCTCCGATTATTGGTTGCATTCGGAGTGGTTGGACACACAAGTGACCGCACTGACCACCAATATCGTTGCGAACTGGTGTTACGTCACAGGGAAGAAGGAGGATGAGAGCACCTGGAACCTGGAGGAGCGCGCACTAGTGGCAAAGATGAAGATGATCCAGGGCTTCGTTCAACAGTACTCTTCTTCCCGTAAGAAGAAACTAGCTCCATGGAAAGCGACTATTGAGGAACAAATTTTGGCTCACTGCATTGGTGGAACTTTCAAGTGGCTTGAAAGTTGCGCTAAAGTGATTCCAATGCCAGGGCAGAGCGCGGTGGGTGGTTATAGGGCTGTACGGAAGGTGATGATAACCAAATTGGAAAACATTCCAAGTTGGATTTACTTCGTCGGAAAGACTCTGACCAACACCAACGAGAGGGAGAAGCGCCGAAACATCATCAACGAGGCTAGAGGGTGTCCGGTAGTACATCCAGGGATCATTAGACTTGCGTACATCCACCCGAAAACTATGGAAGGGTACACGCTCTGGTGGAATGGGGGATCTCTGGCTTCTTTTTGGTCCAAGTTTGACTCGAAAGTGGACGAAGCATTGCCATTTGAACGGATTGAGATGCATCCGAATACCGGGTTGTCAATCCAAGAGCTTCGGTGGGTAAAAACTTACGGCCAAAATCGAGTGAACCTCGCGCTATCATTGCTTGTCATTGTGGGAAAATGCCACGACGCAAATTATATACACAATGACATCTCTCCATCGAATGTTTTGCTCCACTTTGATGAGTGGAAACCCGATACGGTGTACATCGGAATTTGCGATTGGGGGCTTTCTAGTCGGGTTGTGGAGAATGAGCCATCAAGGTATGGTTTTCAATTCAAGGAGGAGCTTCAACAAGAGAGAGCGGCGACGGTTTGTGGCACCAGAACTGTTCTATAATTTTGGGCCGCAGGACTCCACCAACTCGCTTGAAGTCATGCAACGGTCACACCTCTACTCCAAGGCAGCAGATGCATTTGCGGTGGGTTGGATTTGTGAAAAAATTTGGAAAGAAGATTGGGACACTTCGTATTTCACTAGCAAAAATACGGAGCAATATGTAAACTTGAAGCTAAAACTTACAGCGTTGCAAAAACAACTGCTCGAAGAACGGTCTTCTGTACCAGATGTTTAAGACACATTAATGAAACCCCCCCACAACTGGACTATGCCTCTATGTTGTTACCGACAATAGTTTTTTGTTAATTAGCTGCATTAGTTTCGCATGTGGTGGTTAAATAGGCAATACGGCATCTTCGTAGAAGAATATGTGTAATTGGCAATTGCCATACGTTATATTTTAATCAAAATTGGATACGTCCAAATCTTAAATTTTAAATCCGAGATTTGTATTTATTCAAGCACAAATAACAATTGATACACTATTGATACACTAAATGTGCACAAGTGAAAGAAATAAATTTATTATTTCTACAAAAATTGATACATAGTGTAGTAAATGGCATTTAGTGTCCGGTTATGTCACTACACTAAGTGCCTCATTTGCAATTGGTGTATGGGTTCACATTTAGTGTATACTACAGTAAACATAAATTTTAGTTTACCAACATAGTGTCAATAGTTAAACACTATTAACTAACTCATGAAGGGGCGGAGACGTCCCCGCCCCCACACGGGCAGGGCGGGGACGTCTCTGCCCCACCTCCCTCTTCCCATTAGTCCCCGATCCTACTCAAACATGACCCTCTCCTACGTGGCAGCTATGTGGTGCCAACATGGCTGCCACGTCGCCTGTTTTTTACCTAGTGGATAAGTCAACCCTCAGTTGACTTACCCGGACGGGCGAGAGCTCTACCGGACAGGCGAATCGGACGGACGGGCATACCGGACGTCCGTCCAGTATGACAACCCTGCTGTTGTGCAGATGTTTGGCTGGACGAAATTACTGACTGTGTGGTAAGTATCCCTGCAGTTTAGCTCGACTCGAGCTAAACTGTTAATTCCCTCTCTGACTATGCATGTGTTGTTTCAGAGAGGTCGTCTATCATGCTTCTGTAGCGTGGCACTTTAGCTCGAGTCGAGCTAAAGTGCCGGCTTATATTTTTTGGTTTTCTAGCAGCCATCAATCGCGTCATATTCTTCCAAGTTTTAATGGCTGCGTTTTCCTTTCAGTGTTCTTTAGGACTCACTTTAGCTCGATTCGACCTAAAGTGTAACTTGTTAAATCCATTGGTGTGCAGATGTTGGATCTGGAGGCATTCTGCATATCCCACGACACCGATGAGCAGGACCTGGACGACGCCTAGGAGGTAGCGTTGACGTTGGATCGGGCCGATTTCAATGTTGCTGCATATCACGTCAGTGCGGAGATCTTCCCCGAGCTTGGAGAGGCCGTTGCCAAAGGGAAGGGGAAAGCGGTTATTGATCTCGTCGATGAGGAAGAGGAGGATGTGGTCCCGAGCCCCGTGAGTGTGTGCCCGAGCAGTAGTACGGTCACACCTGATGCCGATTCCCATGACGATTTCGATACCGCCACTCCGACGGAGCTTCACAATGCCTCTCAGTTTGAAGCGGGAGAGACAATGGGTACCTCGCGGCAGCGGCTCGAATTCCTGGAGTTGGAATCGCTTGATATCTCTGAGAGGCCTCATTCACCTCCGACCTTGGGTGGGTCATCCGCTCGGCCCGCAGCCAAGAAGAGGAAAGTTGCCAGCGCGACCGGCTGCTCTCCGTTGGCATCGGCGAGCAGTGCTCAGGATGACATTAGGTTTATTGCCCTCGAGAAGAAGCTTGAAGAGGAGGCCACCCGGATGAGGTTGATGGAGCAGCGGTTGGCGGGGCATGACCTGGAGCTCAGGGATCTGTAGCGGAGGCGTGACGAGGAGATGAAGGGGACCAAGACCACAAGCATAACGACATGATGCTCATGATGCAGAGATTCATGTCGGCTACTTTGCCTCCTGTCGCCATGACACAACCCGTAGTGAATACTAGGATCGCCGAGCCTCCCATCTTAGTTGACGAAGGGACTGAGAGTCTGCCTCGCGGTTCGCTAATGCCGTCTCCGGCGGGTTCCTCCCCCGTCTCTATGGGGGCTCAATCATTGCCTGATCCCCTGTCCCCACCGACCCGCCCCTCTTCCTCTCCGAAGTCGCCCGTTCGGGACAATTCTGTCATTGTTGTCCCCAGCTCATCGTCAAGTTAGTGTAACGTAGTTGCGAATGTATAGAGGCAGAACATTTTGTAAATGCCCAATTTTGTACTCCAGTATTTTTTGTTAATATTACAGTGCTCAATGATCACTTTAGCTCGACTCGAGCTAAACTGCTAGACATCTGACGGCTCTGACTTATATCAGTGTCCAATGTACGCATCTGCTGATGGTTGAAGTTGTTGAATTTTTTCAGATCTTGGTTTTGGTGATGACGCGATTCTTCAACCAGTCGTAGATGAGGTCGTCCAAACTGCAGTCCCAGTCGTAGAGGATGTCGTCCAAGCTACGGCCGTGCTCGTAGACGAGATCAATCGTGATTCTCTTGTCCCAGAGCCCCCTCTTCTTGTCCCGGAACCGTGCCCCCAAATGGTTCTCGAGCACTCGAGACCCCTTGACACCATGCAAGTTTCGTTGGGATCGATGAGGGTCCGAAACGAATTGCTCCAAGACAATGAAGTTCTTGAGGTGCTCTTCTAACACTATCCACACTCTGCCCTTTCCCATCATGCTTCCCCCCCGTTTGCTCTCTTGGTTCTACATTATGTTGAGTTGACGTTGTTAATGAATCTTTAGTAATATTGTCCGTTCTCCTGGCGTTTCCGAACCAGGTCTGCGAGGCATCAATAAGTGGTGCCAGTAATTTAGAAGAAATACCTAGAGTCCGTTCAGATTCCGAGGGCAGGTGGTTGAATGTTGTGCTGGACCTAAATGGGACTCTATGCACGTGTAAGCCATCGTGGCAGGCCAGGGGATCGAGGAACTCTATCCCGTCCATTCACTCGGCTTCGATACCGGCCGAAGTAGGCCCTAAGCTTGTTCGGGTGCGCCCTGGTTGTGCTGAATTCCTTACGAAGTTGTCTAAGATTGCCACCATCACGATCTGGAGTTCAATGATGGAATCTACAACACGTGAGATATGTCAATATCTTTTTCAGCAGAGTTCTGCGTATCCTCTCAAGATCTTTGGTCAGGAGAGTTGCGATAGGGTTCCCAAGCGTAGAGTCGGTAGCAGAACAATCTACATGAAGGAATTTGGCACTCAGAAGGACATCTTCTTGAAGACGTTATCAAACCATCTCTTCAATAGGTTGGGTTGTGAGTATACTCCGGCAAATACGCTTGTCATTGACGATAGCCCGATCAAGCATGTGCTCAATTTGCCGGAGAACGTTCTTCTTCTTCCATCATGGTCGCACAACCATGATGGCGCGAGAGATGATTTTGTACTGCTGGAGGAATTGCTACCATATCTCTCTGACCTTCATCAGTTTTCGGGTGGCCTAGCGCAGTACCCTGCTGAACATCCCTCGGGCCGGGAGATGTTCTATAATGATCAGAAGACGTGTGGTCAGGCTGCGAGTATCTGTAATGCAATTCAAGCCTATCAGAATCTCCGTTCCTAATGTAGTTGGAAACGCTTAGATCCTTAATACACTTTCGGTTGAATAGAGCTAAACTATATCGATTGATTGCTGCTCCATTTTGTAAATTTTGTTGGGCCGTGTTTTGTATATATTTTTTGATAATACAAATGGAGATGTTTTCTCCACTGTGTTTGTTGTGCGGATTGAATACCTACTGCTGATGAAATGTCGTCCTCTTTTTAATGATTGGAGTTTTCATCTATTGTTCTGAGGTATGTGAGTGTCACTTTTGTTGAAATTTCTACAGGGCTGTGATTGTCGGGCGTCCGTGGATTCCTTGTTGGGCCCACAGGAGTTCGCCCTTCCCTTCGGAGTAAAGGGCTTTTGTTGCACTCTGCTGCAACCGCGCAGTCAACCATGGATTATTTGACCATGGCAGTGGATGACGGAGTTGTTGAAAGCCCTATTGCGTGGGAGCCAATTCATGAAAGGAACAACTCACCTTCGCCGCAGTGGCCTCGTTCAGTTCCGGGGTCTCCGCATCTAAACCTGGATAATTGTACTCCGGCAAAGCGTATTCTCTATGACGGTTTAAGGGATGCCACTCACCAACGCTCTCTCACGGTGCGTGTTATGTTGACCTCCAAGTTATTGCACTATTGAGTCGTTCTTGCCTAGGAAGTCTAGGTTTGTTGTTGAGGTACCTTGCACTCTTGTAGTTTTGCTTCATTTGAGCTTGTTTTTGTTCATTGGATGTTAAATGTGCTCTGTGAATTTTCCCTTCTGCATTTTAGCTCCATTCGAGCTAAAGTGCACTAGGATGGATGTTGATGACACAGTTTTCATGTGTGTCGTGTAGGTGTATTCGACCTAAAGTGTATTTGTTTGGATTGTTTGTGGCGCCTATTGTGCAGGAACCATCTGGTAAATGTCTTCGCCCCCGTATTCTCTCAAGAAATGCTGCTGGAATCAAATGCTCTCCTTCCGCTCCCACGTGCCGTCACTCACTGCCCATATCAAACACGGACGAGGTGCGTAGGCGGGGTTTGCAGCGTCTTCTTGAGAGTCCATTAATGCAAGAGAATGGCGCAACATGGACTCGGCAACGTCAGAGGGCTTTTTTGAAGACGCGTATAGAGGCTTATGGAGGGACTCCCTAGACTATTTGATTAGTAATAGGGCGATTGTGTTTTGCGTCGAGGTAAATGAGTGTTGTGTGTGACTTTTTTTCATGAAGTTTTGAATAAAGCTTGGATTAATAATATATGCTTGCTTTACCATTACCACTTTTTTGGACAATCAGCTATTTTGGTCCATCCAGATTCCATGGTATGAAATACAGTATTCTTGATACATTGTCTTTATGCTTTCAAATGTCTATATTTATTGATACCTCAACAACCATATTTCTTCATAGTCATGGAAATTTCCCAATATAACGAATATGGTGTTGATTCATTTGCCATAAACTGTCGTTGTTGCTACACTTAGGTATGGTGTTCGTTCTGTATTGCAGTGCGTACAACCTGATGATGGACCGTATAAGACTAGCGCATGGCGACACAAGTAGGGGACATTTGGAGTTCCTTTTTTATTCAGGCAGTACAATCCTACGCCCAATACGAGACATGGAAGTCCTAGATTCTGAAGAGGGATTGCTCACTACGCCTCTCATGGATTTCTTTTGTATTTGGTTTCAGGCATACCTTCCTGACGAGGTTTTGCTATGCAATTTTCTGAAAGGAACTAGCCTTCGTATCCTCATCAACGGAAGTGACTCTACTGACGCACTACAAAGATTTTATAGTAAGAAATTGGGATTTAAACGGATGAAGGGTAGGACGGTCATAGTTCCCATTATCGACAGCACGCACTGGAGCTTAGCTATATTGTCGAGCCGTGGATTCCTCAAGTTTGACTCAGAAATGGCAGACACACCCACTTTCCATGGAGGTCGTAAGCTATATGAGTGTTTAGGCAAGTTACGGTGTATGGCAATAGGTGAGTTGGAAGGATCGCCGACATGGAATACATGTACCGACGCGAAAACATGGACCCACGTCCGTTGCCCTAACCAGCGTGACGGATGGTCATGTGGATACTACGTCATGTGCTTTGTTATCACATACATGGCGTTTCTGGGAAAGGAGAATGACATGGACTGGACAGCAGAGGTCTGTGCATCAATCCCCTTTGAACACACTGTTCTGTTGTAGTACTGATAGTTGTTGTTCTACTACATTACAATATTTCCGTGTTACAAAAAGGTATTCCATATGGCACACCCTGGACTAATATTTATCTCATGGCCTTAAGTTGATGCAAATGTCCGATGTTTTTGGCATTGAGAAGGTGTTGGACATGAAACAAAAGTTGAAAAACGTTGTGGTCAAGGCAATGGTCACGGGTGTAGTGGACGGATTGTCGTGCCGGATTACAGCCGCCGTCAACAAAGAACCAGCATTGGATTTAGGCACACTACGTCCCGTAGGCATAGACCTAGGTCTTGGACGTCAGAAGTTCAACCACAGGGCGGCTAGAAAAGGACATAGTACAGAAAGCATCCTTGTAATAGATGACTAAATACGGTTATATATTGCTTAAAAATGTTTTTTTTGTAGTGCGCGCCGGAATTCAAATTCATCATGCTCATGTGTCAGCATTTTGTCATCCTAAACAAAAACCTGCACTACATGTACTACATTCATCACCTAATAAACCAATATCTGCACTACATGTACTACATTACCGTCACAATATGCCCCTTATCGTACACGGTACCCTAGCAAATATAAAAGAGGTCGCCCATTCTGGCAGTGGTATATTTTCCCATTCCAGGGCTTGATCTGTCGTTGATATGGACTCACGCTCCATCGAGTTGATGGAGGACGAGGTTATTCGACTCCTCAGTACTCTCACTGAGGAGACGCCCCCGAAGGAGCCCGTTGTGCGTGGAACTTCTTCTGCTCCGGATGTTGGAGTGGTCCAAAGGCATCAGACTTCCCGGGCTATGTTGAGAATACATCGAAAGGCAGATGAGTCTCCTGGAGCTCCCATACGGATTGTGAAACGACCTATACATACACTTCAGCATTTCCAAGGACAGCGAGACATGAAGAAGATAGTTCTTTTTCCGAAATTTGGGTGGCCCAACAATGTACAAGGGAGTAGCTCATATTTGTCGCTGGTGAAGGGTCCAATTCGTGGAAAGAGTTCAGACTAGGATCTTACATCAAGAATGTGTGCCTGTAAGTCAGAGGTTTCATGCGTACACAACTTCTGAGATTGGTTTTAAAGTCTTAGTGGGATATCTTCACGGTAGCTAGGGGGGGGAAGGATGCACAGACGACAATGATACTCTGTCATGTATTTGTATTCCACGCAATGTTAAGAAAATGTGGAAGCCTGAGCAGTGACCACCTTCTACTTCATCTGACTCTATGCCTCTGTTATAGTAAATTGCATGTACTTTTACGTAGTGTAAAATAGTACTCGCACTACATTGTATCGCACTACAAGAATCCGGTTTCTAATCACTGAGGGCTGCCTTCTAACCTCTGTGACGCTTACCGGCCCTAGGTACTTCTAGTCTACCCGGTTTCCTTTTCAACGACCAATCACCTTTGCGCAGGGGGAATTTTGGGGTGGTGTCCTTCACCTCGTTGCATGCAATTCTACGTGCTATCATCTTCCTGTACTTCCCATGTATGTTCTTCAAATCAGCTACCAAGTGGTGGTGAATTTCAGTGTGCCTCCCTACTGTGCAAAGGAGATCCTTTATCAGTTCCACAGGGTTGTCCTATTTAGCTTCAAGACCAAAGCATTTCCGCAGTATCTCTTTAGACTTGTACTCCTGTGGCTGAGATACATCTCAAAGAACAATCGGATTAGACTCCGTTCCAAGACCCGCCTGATTGCTGTGCAGCCCGGCATGGCCTCTATCTGACAGACACGCAGAACAGGCTTTGTCCTCCTCCGGGAGGCGTGGCAGATCCTCCTCCTCATCCTCAACGTAGTCCCCCTTGGATCAAAACGCATCCACCATTGGAATGGTCCTCTCAATCCCACACCTTAGCCAGCTTCCCTAAGAAGCAGTCCTTCATCAATCTCAGGATGCTTCATAAGAAAAACCTTCATAACATGCTTGCACATAGTGTTCTGTTGTCCAATAAAACAGTTACATTGTGCCCACTCAGTATTGGTTCTATATACTGTCCAAATTTTGGAATAATTCTCAACAGAAACCACCAACGCAATATCTTCCCCCTCTGGATTCATGTAAACATACGAGTTTGGGATCCCATAGGCAAAGAGGATTGCATTGGCAATGAGAAACTCCTGTTTGATATTGTGAATAAAACCGAACTCCTTCAAGGCTCGGGCATACCAGTAGTGTCCTGTAACCTTATTCTTGAGATCATCAGCTATCCAATCCAACCTAAACCCTGCGAATCTTTGCTTCTCCAGCAACAGAATCCTCTTCAAATTAGTATGGAAAGACTCAATACCAGCATTTGTGTTCTGTCCAGCATGAAGGACGTTCCGATTTGCGGCACACCACATCCCAATCTTCTTTCTCAAGTGTTTGTCGATGTATTTCATGAACTTAGCAGTCGAAGGGCGTCGCTCCTTGATCTTGTCGAGCTCCTTGTTAGCCCACGCCACAGGATCTGTCCCAACAACATACCTCTTGCCGTACAGAACTTCTCCAACCTCCTTCAGTGTATTCGCCCTATCCTCTATCCGACTTATCTTGCTCTTGGCATTTTCTGCCCATGCCTTCTTAACATGCCAGAAACAGAGTAGGATCTTGGACCTCGGCCACAACTCCCTGTAGTGCAGTATGGCCATAAGAAAGATGCACTACACGTGATCATTGAGTAAATACTCATCCTTCAAATTCAAAAGAAATGAAAAGAGAGACATTTACTTACTCTAGGACGTTCAATTCAGCTTGAGCATTGTCCACAATTACCGACGAGGGCTCCCAGTCAGGTTTGACAGATAAGGCTTTGTCCTTCAGTGCCTGTAGCACGGGTTTCAAGGCGTTCTCGGTGGAACTAGAGATAATGAAATAAGCAACTAGTATACCATTCCGCCATTTGTCAAACACCATAACGATATACAATGGATACTGCATCAAATCACAACGCACAAGGAGTTTGGTATCAGAGCAAGGTTTAGGTACAAGTCATAGAAAGTAATCACCTACTCTTCTCGCACTACACATATACCAACTAACATTTCTAGGTACTCAAGTTATTTAAAACTCTGCTTACCCGGGAGTGACTTGTACCAAACGTGGCATCTATGGAAATAGCACTTTGATGGCCAAATTTCACAAGCATAGTCTTCTGCCAGGCTGTCTGAAATCCGAGGGTGAAGGGGGCATCGTCCTATTCCTTCTTGTTAATATCCAGCAGACCGTATTCTTGATAAAAGAAATCCTCCTTGATGTTTTCGTCCTTCCAGAGCCTGATGCTAACGGTCTCCTTCTTGTGCTTCATCCAAGTCTCTTGTGCACGCTTGTTTGCTATGTTCCGGACGTCGTGTGCCTGGACAAACATATCTCTACTCACTGGGGCGTTTGACAGCGCCATCTCCATCACCCATGCCTTGTGTTGGATCATAACTTGAGTAGAAGTCAACCCCATGTCTAACATACTGCCCAGTTTGTTCTTCATATTATCCGACAACGATGTTCCTTTGGAGTGCTTGAATCCAGGCACCGTGACACCGTGGCAATGCTCACCATGCACGTTTACGTGCTCAGTAACCTTGTACACCAACTGACACAACTTAGTGTCCATATAAATCTGCTTTGCCAGGAAATGGCGCTAGCATCCTCGCTTCATAGACATGCCAGCAGCCTTCTGACCTATGCGTGGATTCTTCTGCCTTGTGCTTCTATCAGTAGACATTGCATTGAAATCCGGGATAACCTTCTTCCCTTTGCGCTTCTTCTCTAATGCAGTTGTAACCCTCTTCTTCCTCCTTTGTTGTTCCGCTTGAAGAAGGCCCTTCAAGTCTTTAATGTAAATATGGGAATTATCTTCAGGTCCAAAATTACAGCTGAACCTGCTCAAGTTCAAACAATTAGTAAGACTAGTAGATCTACATGCACTACACAGAAAGGACATAGCCTATTCTGAGTTGAACGTATACAATGGATGCACTACATCCGGTGCCCTAAATCCATTCCCGGACACACAGTATACACAATGTTGCACTACAACCAAAAACAACGAAGGAGCAAATTCAGGTCAAGTTAGGGACTTACTTAATAACCTTGGCAGCACTGTTACTAGTTAGCCCTTGGTAGTACCAAACTCTCTGGCTTATTCTTCGAGACTGTCTCCTTGTTGAATCTACAAAGATACGATTTGTCCTGTCCCTCGCCCTCCCTGAAGTCTGAAAGTCTCTTCCAAGGGATGACTGCGACCTCGTGTATGTAATGACGGCCTCCGCCCTGGGTACAAATTGGTTCCCACGTGAGATCCTCCCTGCAAAATGGACCAGGTGGAGGAGTTTGCTTCATCTCTCAAAGCCCTCTAACCAGCTCTTCCTCACGCTCGGGCCCCTGGTGTGGAATGTCCTCCTCTTCCCAATCCTCTAACAAGATATGCCGCATGGGTTTGCTCTCTTTTTAGTTTTCTTTCTTCAACGGCGACCTGGTTGTTGGTTTATCACTTCTACTGCTCCTAGCCTTTCCCTTAGGGACGGTCTTCCCCTCAACAAATGTGACATTCCTATCACTACTCACGTTAGAGAATTCTCTGTGGCTGTATTGAGGGCTTGACAGTACAACTTCTTCAACAACATGCCCTCTCGGATTGAAGGAAGGGTTCAAATTTGAGGTTACTTCGTACTCACTACCTCTGGGATCGTCTAACTTCCGTTTGTCACAGTAAGATGAACATGATGTACAATCGCTAGAGGAAAGGTCAAAATACAGTGGTTGCGTGCTTGCCGTTGCAGGACACTGAGCTCCCAAGGACACACTGGTAGACATAACTGAACTTGTTTGGGACAATTCTGTAGAACACGACGATATATCTGCAGCAAAGTCTAAACCTCCATCCTCAGACCCCGTGGAAGCAAGGGAGGTCGCAGTTCGGATTGAGTCACTATGCCCAGGATGCTCAAGAGGAAACATTGCGCCAAGTAGTGATGGGTCTGGAGCACTTGTCACACTACGGACGGATTGCACGTCCACAGGAGAGTGATGATCTGGTCATGTTGGCAGAACTACTCGGAGTGGAAGACGATCTCTCTCACAGCTTATATCAACATATGACGCTCTGTTATGAGGACTCTGCTTCCATCGACCTAGGAGCGCATGACAGTCACTCTCATCCTCAAGATCGACATAGTTAAGCTTATGGGCTGATAATGTTGTACTTTCATGCGTTTCTGACGCAGTTCTACCTAGGGCATTCTTCCTCTCATAGTTGGAAGGGCATGTAAGATCAATGAAATCAGGTACCTGGTGACGCATTAGAGATGGTATGCAACATTCTTTGTTTCGCTCATAGGAGGAATCGAAGTGTGCATCATCCTCACCAGAACAAGTATTGCTAAACTCGACCACCGAGGACCCCTTTGTTGCCATATTCACCCTTAAACGTCAACCATGTCAACAAAGAAAACTAGCAACCTCTCCTCTACAAACTAGAACATTCAGTAGGAACAAATCTCTACGCTTCAGACAAACCCCAGGATTTAGGAAACATGGAGGACCGTGGTATAAGTGGCCCAAAGCATAAATTTATCCCTTCATTAGTGTGAGCCGCCAAAACGACTCCCGAGGATGAATGGACTGCACATCAATTGTGTTAGGTTCAACTAGTAGTTTAAGTGGGTAATCCAATAGGATTAACCCATGATTTTTGATCAATATGGCTAAATGGCCTTTCCGTTCACTAATTCCTTAAATAGTAGCCACTCTATGGCGACCACGGATTTTATTAAGTTAACCAACAAAATAATTAGGAAGGAAAAAATGAAGAGAAGGTTAGAAAAGGAAAAAAAGAAAAAAGAAACAAAAACAATAGAAAAGGAAGAAAAGTAAAGTTGTGGGGAAGGAATTACCTCCTACCGAGTCATGGACCGAAATTGGTCATGATGAGGAAATCACGCAGGTAAAAATTAGGAGAAGGAGAGAAACGATGGCGAGGGGAAGGAAAAAAGAAGGAGGTTTAAAAGCCCCTAAAAAAATGGTTGGAAGAGTCCAAAAGGTGGGGCAAACCCCTCGTCGATCACTAGGGAAAATTAGGAATTACCCCAAGCAAGGGGAATTCAATCTAGGTAGATTAATTGATTTAGCAACCTTGGAATTAACTTAATGGCTCACTTATTGGAGATCATGCACACCCATGTGGCATGGAGTTAATGTTTAGATTTAGATATTCCTTGGTTAGTGGGACACCCACTCTTGTTAAATGCAAGGGTGGCACGGAATTAGTAGTCATAGGGTTAGTAGGTCTTGTAAGAAGGATCCATTTATGGGAGAAGGCCAAAGGTGGCAGGGAACCATCTTTGGGAACTCAAGGAGAGCAAGGGTTGGGGGATTACCCCCTCGAAGAACTGGGACATTTTTTCATGGGCATGGAAGAGGCGTAGGAAAAGAGAGAATGGGAGAAGGAAGAGAACTGAGAGAATGAGAGCCGGAAGTCCCGGCCACTAAGAGTGCGAATTAGGTTAGGAGAGCAGGAGCTGAAGACGATCAAGATCGCGAGGAAGAGCAGGGGCTGAAGACGATCAAGACCATGAGGAACGAGACGACCAAGATCACCAGGAGCTGAAGACGATCAAGACCACGAGGAACGAGACGATCAAGAGCAGGAGGAGCTGAAGACGATCAAGATCGCGAGGAAGAGTAGGAGGCTGAAGACGATCAAGACCACGAGGAATGAGACGACCAAGATCACCAGGAGCTGAAGACGATCAAGATCACCAGGAGCTGAAGACGATCAAGATCACGAGGAACGAGACGATCAAGAGCAGGAGGAGCTGAAGACGATCAAGATCGCGAGGAAGAGCAGGAGGCTGAAGACAATCAAGACCACGAAGAACGAGACGACCAAGATCACGAGGAGCTGAAGACGATGAAGACCACGAGGAACGAGACGATCAAGAGCAGGAGGAGCTGAAGACGATCAAGATCGCGAGGAAGAGCAGGAGGTTGAAGACGATCAAGACCACGAGGAACGAGACGACCAAGATCACCAGGAGCTGAAGACGATCAAGACCACGAGGAACGAGACGATTAAGAGCAGGAGGAGCTGAAGACGATCAAGATCGCGAGGAAGAACAGGAGGCTGAAGACGATCAAGACCACGAGGAACGAGACGACCAAGATCACCAGGAGCTGAAGACGATCAAGATCACGAGGAACGAGACGATCAAGAGCTGGAGGAGCTGAAGACGATCAAGATCGCGAGGAAGAGCAGGGGCTGAAGACGATCAAGACCACGAGGAACGAGACGGCCAAGAGCAGCAGGAGCTGAAGACGATCAAGATTACCAGGAGCTGAAGATGATCAAGACCACGAGGAACGAGACGATCAAGAGCAGCAGGAGCTGAGACGATCAAGATCACGAGGAAGAGCAAGGGCTGAAGACGATCAAGACAACGAGGAACGAGACGACCAAGATCACCAGGAGCTGAAGACGATCAAGATCACGAGGAACGAGACGATCAAGAGCAGGAGGAGCTGAAGACGATCAAGATCGCGAGGAAGAGCAGGAGGCTGAAGTCGATCAAGACCACGAGGAACGAGACGACCAAGATCACCAGGAGCTGAAGACGATCAAGATCACCAGGAGCTGAAGACGATCAAGATCACCAGGAGCTGAAGACGATCAAGATCACGAGGAACGAGACGATCAAGAGCAGGAGGAGCTGAAGACGATCAAGATCGCGAGGAAGAGCAGGGGCTGAAGACGATCAAGACCACGAGGAACGAGACGGCCAAGAGCAGCAGGAGCTTAAGACGATCAAGATCACGAGGAGCTGAAGACGATCAAAATCGCGAGGAAGAGCAGGAGGCTGAAGACGATCAAGACCACGAGGAACGAGACGACCAAGATCACCAGGAGTTGAAGACGATCAAGACCACGAGGGGCGAGAGCCGGAACTGAAGGAAGGAGGGTGAATCGAATCAACCAGGGAGCCTCTCCTCACCCCCCGGCTAGTAGTAAATTACTTATGCAATAAGGAATCCTAAATTTCTAAATACTAAAACCATGCGGAAGCGCTGCCAATTTTTTGCTAGAATTAGGGTTTGCTTCACACTCAACTAAACAACCGGATAATTGGTCATTAGTAAGTAAAATCAGCCGGAGGTTCATTCGCAACGAGGTTGAGGTGGGATACTTGTGTGAATGGATGTGGTATATGCGTGGAATGTGATTCATGATCTTGGATACATCATATGTTGAAGGTGCACTGCTAGTCGCTGGGTGTGAGGTCCAGGGTCGAGTCAAGTGATCAATTGAATGCTGCCATCATGTTAAGCACAAAAAACTAATAAGAATAAAAAAAACAAACATAAGAATCGGAGTTGAAGTCAAGGAGATAATTAGGATTATAAGTTGGTAGAAAATAGGGAAGCCTGTCTGCTGCCAACTGGTTCCAGGGTCACACCTAAGCCTGAACCTGATCATTAAGGGTCTAATCAAGTTCGGAATGCTGAATTGAACCCATGAGCGTTGACGACGTTGCATTCGGAGCCCTAGAGCAAAAGTTACACTTGTTCAGAGGTGGGTTCAATTAGAAGGCTGGATTAAGTCACCACCTCACTAGTTAACCACAAGGAACCCAAGTGAACATGAGACGTGTCGCCATGCTTGTATAAGTTGTGTATGAATGGGCTGAGGGTTGGTTACACAAGCAACCAGGCCCCATATTAGGATCTTGTGTTCAAGATAAGCCACCCTTTAGGGGCGGTTTATTTGGCTCACAATTAGGTGGAGGATGTAGTACCAGTTTCAAAATTCTCAGATCCAAAATTTCAGGCAGCACAGAATTGTCGTTGCACTACACATCCACCTTCGTTTGTAGGACAAATTGTTATACAATATATCATAATAGCCCAAAGGGCCCAATCCTACGCTACGCAGTACAATCCTACGAACATGACAATTTGCACTACAGCTACAGTTGCACTACACTAGGGTGAAAGGGTCCACTAAGCATATTCTCTATGCTGGGTAGTGCAACAAATATCATCCATTGCATCTATCACAAAAATATCGTCCATGGTCGACGATGGACCCATCATTTGGATATCGGGTGCAAAAAGGGACCCGGCCTGACATCCAGACCCTTTAACGGGTCAACCGTCCAAACCCAGCTCCAGACCCCAGGTCCACTGTCGAGGAGAGGGACCCATCATCGGGCAGCAAGCCACGGGCAGCGGCGGCACCCAAAAATAGAAGTTCGATGGGGGGGGATTAACGTGACGCGTCTTCTTCATGTTCGCAAAATAGTTGGCCAGGGTTCAGAAGCTTCTACGGCCAAGGAATGCATAGAATTAAACAAAGTGCCTTGTGAGTGTGATCATATTAGCCCTGGCCAGTGTAGGGCAGTGCAAAGAAAGTATCAAATCCTTCATTCATATTGATTTCTAATAAACAAATACACTCATCCCTCTCATAAGTTATACCTCTCATAAGTTATAATTCGCTAACTATAACCTCAACAAACTCGCAACCCCAACTCAAGTAAAAACCTCTGCTAAGTTATACCTCGACTAGGTTATACCGCTGCGGTGCCCAACGCTTCACTCACGAAGGAGGTGGAGTCATGAGGATCTCAGCGCTTCAATCACATTGGAGGTGGAGTCACGGAGATCGATAGGAGTAGATGTGATTTTTGTGCACAAGGAACCGAGGACAATTGTCGCATCTAAGTCGCAAGTACAACCTGGATTAGCCATGGCGGAGCTCAAGCGTGCAGCTTCAGTTATGTTATGATCCTCGTCGTACTCTTATCTGGCACTATTGTTGGTTCAATCAAGGAGAAGCCTTTGCCGTTCATTGTTCTCCAAGGTGAAGTTTGGTTGAGTGAAGTGCACGTTTTTTGTTATATATTTAACCCCTAAGGTACTAAGTGTCAAAAATGGGCTTTTTGAAAGTTTGGTCAGGTTCCTATGGTGTCAATTTCCAACATTCTTCTTTGAAATTTTTACTATAGAAAGACATTACCAAGACCTTAGTGGGAAAAAAACTTCAAAACTGTTGACTCTATTGCAATGAGTAACTAAGGAAAGAAAACGTTTATCTCTAGTTCAAAATTGTAGGTTCTCAATTAAGACCCATTGAGTAACATACTCACAAGATTCCATCAACTTTGACCGTACTATTTGAAAGATTATAGTGTTTGAAGTTGAGAAAGTGGTCTATTTTCATCCTTGCATTGAGTGGATTGGCAAACTTTGACTTCACTTGGTGTCATGTTATTGCACTACTCATGGCCTAAATTCATTACCATCATGTTAAGCATGATATTAGTTCCTTGTACATCAATTTTTAGAGATAGAAAAAGGATGTAGCATATTTTGTAAAAATTGTACAAGGAGAGGAGGTTCAAAAAGTGCCAATTCACGTTTTGTTTTCTTGTGAATCTAATATGTGTTAGAATGATAATCCAAATGGTTAATAAGAAGGTAGCCACCATAAGTTGTTTTGGAAAAAATGAGAAGTTGAAAAAATGAAGATCTCTAAGTTTAATGTGGACAAGAAGAAGTTTCTTTGGTCCCTTGCCCAACAAAATGTGACGATGTGTGAAAATGTTTGACTTGGGTTGATATGCTATTTTTCACCACAGACAAGAATTTTTTTGACAATATGAAAGGAAATTATATCACTTTCTAGTATTGAAAACCTCACATGGGAAGTTTTAATTTGAGATGGCACAACTTTTTTTTCATAGCTCCAATGAGAATAAAAATTAGATTCCCATGGACCTCTTGTCTTCTTGCATCTTTGTAAAAAAATTCAAGAATCTTTTATATAAGCTGCAACTATGGGAACGTGCCCGAGATTTGCAGAAACCCACCTTAAGACTTTTTTCATTTAGGGATGGAGGACCATGAGGTTTGTCCCAAAGAAAATCAAATTTTCTATGTGCTCTCACATTAGTAAAATTAAATTCAGTCAATTTGTTATTGACTTGATATCAAAAAGACCAACAATCTCATAACGCACGCATTATTCATACAATTAACTAGCAATAAGTTAATGTTATTTGTGCACTTATTATTATGATATTAGGTGGACAAAATGTCTAGTCAACATTGATTTGATGCTATCATGATATTTTGTTATTATTTGGAGCATGTTATGTTGATGTAATTCTAATAAAATTTTCATGTCATTCTCACTACTATCTATGTCATGTCATATTTGTTTTATGTTAATGTCATTCTAACTCATGTCGGTTTATGTCATTTCGATGAAATTTTATGCCATTGCAACGTGAATGCTACATCACTAGAATATGTGTTTTGTCACATGTTATGGTGATGCCATTTTGACGTCAATTCAACTTGAAATTCACTTTTTTCAACCATTTCTTATATATAAACTAATTGTCATTAAAACATGGAATATTTTCATGACAAACAAATACTTAACTACTATACTGTAACAAAAGATTGAAAAGAAGGGTTTTCAGTTAAAAAAGAGGTATGAGATAGGATCAGACTTGAAAATATAAACTGTCATCTTAAGGAAAAAAAGAAAAAAAACGATTAGATAATGACATCTTGAGTCATATGGATACAGTGACAAAGGTGGGATCCACCAAATCGTAACTACAAGCATGGACTCATATATGCAATAGAAGAGATAACTCAAGATATTGTAATAAATGTGTACGGTAGGTCCCACGTGGGCCCCACATACTATTTATATCCGGTAGATCTTCACACACCAATGATCATATTTGCATTGTTGGAATTTTGATCCACAAAGCATCCATGTGGTGGGACCCACCGTACCATACTTCACCTTTGCTCCAAAGTCATCGAATATTCCATTCGGGTATAAGTTATGATGATACGAAGTTATGGGAAAAAGTAGTTAATATGAACTTCGTGTGGGCCCCACATGTTGCCGTGATGGAATATCTTGATTCTAATTTCATTATCTATTTTTCACTTTCTTATAGTGACTCAAACAAGTTCAATGTTCAAATGATGGATTATTGGATTTTTTAAAGTGTTTGTTGAAAAATATTATTAAATATAGATTCAATTTGGAAGTATATAAGGATCCAAGCTAACGTCGAGGATTCATTTGGTAGATGAGTGTTTTGCTTCATAGGATTTCCGCATAGACTTGAAGGTCGTTTTGTTTTTTTTTTTGAAGCGGTGGACGAAACAATGCGGTGGTTGATTGGCGTCCCGCGATCTTTGGGTTTTTTCTAGCAAGACATGTGCAAGGTATGTGAGCTTTCAAAGTTGTTGCGTAATTCCTTTGCGTAGAGGAAGAGGGGTCGAGGCCTCGACCCCTCCCTTGTGTTTGTTGTATGGCCTTGTGTTGTATGGCAAGAGGGGTCGAGGCCTCGACCCCTCCCTTGTGTTTGTTGTATGGCCTTGTGTTGTATGGCAAGAGGGGTCGAGGCCTCGACCCCTCCTCTTTGTTGCATGGCAAGAGAGGTCGAGGGCCTCGACCCCTCCCTTTGTTGCATTGGTTTTTCCTAACACCTAGAGTTTCTTGACAAAACCCGCCTTAAAAATGTAGATTCTGTTGTAGGATGTAAAGGAGAAACTCCGGGTATTTTTTTCAAGTTTTGACCGTAGGATCTTGAACACGACTGAGTCATTAACATGCCTGCAAAATTTCACATTTTTTGACCGTACGGATCGGAAGATTATAGTGTTTGAAATGTAGGAAGATGTCATTTTCTTTAATGCTTTGAGAGGATCAGCTGACTTTGACATCACTTGTTGTGAATTTTTTGCACTACACAATATGTTAATCTATTACAATCATGTTGAACATGCAATCAACTCCTTGTTCACAAAATTTTAGAGGTTGGGGAGAGTTGTAGCATTTTCAAAAAAATTGTGCAAGGAGTGGAGGTTCAAAAACTATCAATTCACGTTTTATTTTTTTGTGAACCTAATATGTTCTAGAATGAGAATCCGAATAGTCAATGGAAAGGTTTCCACCGCACAATGCCGTGGGGAAAATAAAAAAGTAAAAATATGAGGATCACTAAGTTTTATGTGGAAAAGAAGAAGATTTTTTGGTACTTAGCCCGACAATGTGCAACAATGTGTGAAGATGTATGACTTGGATTCATATGCTATTTCTCACTAAAGACAAGAGATTTTTCTTGACAACATGAAAGAAAATAATATTATTTGTCGTTGTTGAAAATATCACCTTCAATAGAGTGTCTTAGCAAAAGTTTTTGGAGTTGCCCGACGGGCCCGCTCTCCCCATTTGAACTTCAAAACCGTATAACTTTTTCATTAAATGTCGGATTGGGGAAAAACTTGGACTCACACAAAGCTTTTAGTAATGTCCATCCACAATATTTTATTTGAAAGAGAATGCTAAAGATTGACACAGGGGGAACCCGCCCGGTCCTTGAAGGTCACTCTTGGTAATTTAGGGGTCAAGGGTAGCCCCTCAAGAAATTAGCCAAGTTGTGTGCGAGGCACGGCATTGGAAGAAGGCCTTTCGTTTTCAATTGTAGAGTGTGTTCTTTGTATTGGGTGGGCTCCATCAAGTCAACGGTTCAAAGCGTCAGCATCGTCTGAAGTGTATGCGAATCATCGGGTGCTGCTATTGGGGAGACTAAGGAGCATGTGGGTTGTGGCATTATAATGGCAGAAATATAGCCGGGTGTGATATTGGAGGGTGAGACATAGAAAAATAGAGAAGAAAATAGTATTTAGATGGATATAGAAAATGGCATGTAGACGAGAAGGTATCCATATATATATTTATATATGTATATATATATATTTATATATGTATATAAGACAAAATCTAGCGATGTTTAGTTCCTGATTGTGGATTTATTTTAGTTTTAGGAAGAGTAGATCAAAGTTGTAATTTGTTTTGTATGCAATGATATAATGTAAAAAGTGACATGAAAGTGGTTGCATAAGTTGCAAGATGTATGGAGAACAATTGAAAAAAGTGTTGTTGTGTCTTACCTTAAATTAAACAATGGCTTTTATGTATGTGGTTAACAATGTCCTATATTTCCGCACTCCAAAAAAAAACCATTGTTACATTGATTTGGATGAGTGAACCATATGCAGCGAAGGAGTGAAGTAAAATTGACCAAGTGCATATTTAGCGAATTCCATGTTTGTTGTTTGTAGTGACCAAATGTAATTAAATGTATCTATTATGTAGATGATGTAGTAACTAGACGCAATTAAATGTACCCATTGTGTAAATGATGTAGTGACAAATTGCAATGAAATTTAACACTTGTGGATTCTCCTAGGCCTAATCACCTCCGTTGTCCTTAAAAGGTTAAACCAAAGGTTTGTATGTAAAAAGAAATACAAAAGATGAAGTTTGGACATGAAAAGTGTCTTCTTGTTCTATCACTAAACCTTTACCCATTAGACACATATTGACACATTTGTATCTAAAAAGCATTCAAATGAAATTATGGTTGGTTGCTATTTAACCACCACATGACACCAAATGGTATTATGTACAACAACCCTTCATTTTTAGAGAAAAAATTATAGATTCAGGTTAAATGGCTTATCTTTTTACATTACAAAACTCGAACTTATACTTCTTAATTACATTCATCTTTGACGGGTATTCACCTAGTCTTATTTGATTACAAAACTTGAGACTTATACTTCTAAGCTACATTCGAGATGAAGGGCAGCTGTAGATAATCCGATGTCATGTTGCATGGTGATGTGTGAAAGCAACCAACCATATAAGGTAAGCCCCCATAACCAACAAAAACCCATAGCCAACGCCTATAAAATTGGAGTATATCCAACCCTCTTCCATCCCATTACCACCAACTTAGCTCCAAATGGAGGTTTGCTATTAGTTAAGACCCTTACTTTTGGTCGTTGGTTATGGGGGTACCTACTGCTGGCCACCCACTAAACATGATTGCACACTTTGAAAATTCATAACTAATTCTGTTTTGATAAAAAAAAATATGAAATCACTTGGGTTGGAATTGTAATTGTAATTGAAAAATAATAGTATAATTATCTCCTCTCTCCATATATGCACATTCCTTAACTTGTCGGTTTTAGGGGGGCTTACCTTAATTGTGAAAAGTCCAAGATTGAGGAATGCAGGATTCTTTGCAGCGTTTCAGCAGGTTTTTAGGTGACATGCATTATTTGATGTCACATTATGAAGAGGTGGGTGGTCTACATCTGTGACCTTAATTTTCCATAGACGTACACCAACTGATATTGACTCTTGTCACCATTCTCTCTATTTTTGGTAGGTGAATGTCACCTTTGGGCACCCAACATGATACCATGTGCAACCGGAATATTTCACATGTCAACAACTCATAAATTGGTTTCAACTTACACAGTACCAGGTTTTTAGGGTTTAGCAGGCCCGTACAGCCTTTTTTTTTTACGATAAATAGCCAAAAGCGAGAGTAAAAGATGGGTTGCGAAAAGTACTAAAGAAAAGACCCAGTGTTTCAACAGTCTTTTCGCCATGTGGCAGTCTGTGTCACCTGTAAACTCGCCATGATGCAACAAAGTAATCAATGGCCAGTCTGTCAAATCGCCACCTTCATCATGAGAACTGCCAACTTCCAAAATTGGAATAGCCAATTAGCTGCTTCACAGATTTGGCACATGCGAGATCACGACAGACAGGTTTTAGGGTGGCGCCAAGCGCTCGCAGTTGAACGTTGTGTGGATGCCCAGTTTGGCGCAGTCTTTTGGTTGTACATCGCCCACTTCAGCGTGGTGGGGAGAGTGGGGTGTCGCCGCTCCATTATGCATCTGATTTTGTATCGCCAAGGATTTTGTGTGTACCCACCAGATCAGCTTGTTGTGGTTACTGTTGTATCTTGTTTGATCGCCTTGTCCTAGCCACTCTCTCATGTTTTATGCTTGTGCAGTAGTGGGCCATTTATGCAGTGTTGAAGCGTTTCCTACAAATGGCGCTGTCTGTGGTCACCAAATCACAAAGTTCTGCTTGCTTCCAGTCCTTAGGGTTTCTTGATTATCTCGCTTTCTGTTGGCATTGTTTCCTCTCGGATCTGCGAAGTGAACCTGAAGTGTTTGGACCTTCGACAACTTCATTTGAAGCGACGTGCATGCCTCTCACGTTCGGGTTTAGGGTTACTGCCTCTCACGTTTGGGTTTCTGGTTACTGCCTCTCACATTTTGCTTTCCAATACTACCTTCCTTGCTCGTTTTTGTTTGATTTGTTATAATTTAGGGTTTCTGGTTTTAATCAACTTTTGACGTGATGTTTTAACCTGAGATAGGTCGTGCGAGATGGGCGGTCCGAAACTCTCTGTGGTGCAACGACTGAGGAGGACGACTGTGCTTGAGTCTTACTTCTGCAGCAGTAGAAATTTAGAGGATGGATCGGCGATTGAGCTGCCTCAACGTCCTCTTAAGCGAGCAAGACCGACGTGCAAGAGTTTGAGTGCCACGGGCGCCTCAGAGTCCTCACAGATGGGGGAGTCACGCACAAGATGCCGTGCCAACCTCGCAGTGAAGCTGATCTGCCCCGACGGGCTTGAAATTATGCCCAAGATCTCAGCTTCGGAAGATGAAGACGTGGTGGAGGTCATAGATGTCGAATAGGCAAAAGCTGATGCCAAGAAATTAAAGAAGTTGAAGCAAAAGAGTTATGATGTCTCGCGAAAGTGCCAAGATTTGTGGGCAGTTGAACATCCGTGGGCGGAGATGATCTGCGGGGCGTCATCGACCACTGTGGATAGAGTGAAGTGCAAGATCTGCTCAGCCATGAAAGGAAATCCCGTTACAATGGATGCCAAGACTGACATGCTAAGCGGGTCGCTGATTGAGATCTCCCTCTTTGGGGAAAGAAGAAAGGCGAGGTCTTCTTTGCCAAGGGCTATCGGCATGCCACCAACGCGAGGCAGTACAGGGCCTAGATCCTGAATCGCCCAATTGTGGTAGAGCAGGGTCATGTGGAGCTCCGGGGAGAGAAGGCTCGCAAATTGCAACAATTTGCAACCATCTTTCACTTACTCCAAACTGGCGGCCCAATGCTTGAGTATGAAAGTATGCGCGATTAGTTTTCGTTTTTGAAGATGCCACATTTGAGTAAGAAGCACTGGAGCGACTCAACTGGCTGGACGATGGCAGAATACGTGCACTAGGAGATAACTTCAAAAACTAAGGAGCACATGAGGAGTTGCAACTATTTCGCGATTACATGTGACGAAGTTACTACAGTTGATAATGTTTCCTGGATTTCGATTCATTCTTATGTTGTGTATGATTTTGCCAGGATCCCCATGTTGTTGTGTTTGGAGCGGATCACAGAAGGTGCAACGATGCCAAAGTTGGCCATGGCTATTATGGACGCGATCAAGGGAAAGGGTGGCATAATGGTGGCAAATATGAGTGCAAAATGGGTCTCCTTTGGTGCGGACGGGGCCGCAGTTTTTCAGGTATGTTATGGCATTGAAGGCCTTTAGCTTTTTGTCCCCTTCATGTTGTTGCCCTCTTTTATTTGCTGTTGTTATGATGTTGTGCATGTTCAGGTTCTGATCGGTGTGCATTATACATTGTGCAGGGATCTAGAGAAGGTGTTACTAAACTTCTGCAAGAGAGAGTGGCGCCTCACATGGAGGGAGTTCATTGTGTGAGTCATAGGACGAATCTGGCCGTGAAGACATTGTCCCACTTGCCTGTTATATCAAAAATTGAGACTCTACTACAATCTTTGCACACGTACTTCTCTGCGTCACCAAAGTGCCACTTGGAGTTCACCAAACTAGCTGAGCTCATGATGACAAAGGGCTTGAAGCTGGTGTCGCAAGTAAGCCGGTTCTTGCTGGCCAGCGCTTTTCCTTGCTAATTGTTTTGTTTTTGTTTGAGCTGTAATAATTGATGTGGAATTCTCGATGGAGCTAGTTCTTTAGAAATTCTTTCCATCTGCCATTCTGTGGTTTGCAGGTGCGGACGAGATGACTAAGTATGTTGTCCCCACTCAGAAGGATAATGGGGGAATACAAGACACTTTTGGTGAAGATGGCGGAGGATAGGCTTGACAAGGAATCAAAGCCAAGTGCAAGAGAGGCAGCAAGAAAGAACTTCGAGCTCTTGTTTGACATCTCCGTTCTCTGTGCTCTCATATGTTTTTTGCCACTGCTGAAAACGGTCCATGACTTCATCAAGTTCTCTCAACAAAGAGACATTTTTGTCTGCGATTATGTGGCAGCCATAAAAGTGTGTCAAGCTCGTTTGTATGAGCTATACATTGATCCGAATACCTCCGTTACTTCTAATGCCTTCCGTGAGTTCTCTGATTTTGTAAGTGGGCGCCACTATAGTATGTCGTGGGTATGGGCTACTTCCAGATTAGATCTCAACTGCGCGGAGGTGGAGCACATGAAGTTTACCTGTGGAGAGCTTACCTTTGATGCTGTCACTGGAAACGAATATGGAGTGGCTGAGCTAGTGACGCGTGAAAGCTTCGCAGACATCATGTCGTGCGTAAAGTCTCTCTACACAGGTTCAAAATTTGAGCTCGTTTATGCTGCTAATTTAGCTTTGATTTAGCTCTGGTTTAGACTTCTAACAATTTTGTGGCAATACCATGTTTCAGGCGCAGCAGATAAACTCACCAAAGAGTTTTCCATCAGATTTCCTGCTTCAAACATAATGGACTCTCTAGGTGTTGTCTACCCGCAATATTGGTTGCAGCCGAATGCAGATGCCTTTTTTGATCAGCACTTCTTAGTGATCAAGGAGCACTTTTGTCGACCTAGGCTTACATGAGAAGTTTTGAATCCTGCATTGCTAAGTGAAGAGAAGTTGAACCACCAATGCAGCGTCTAGAAGTCCACTATGAAGGCTAATGCGGCTGAAGCTTTGGAAAAACCATTCGTTTTGAACCCACTGACGAGACTATGGAGGAGCATAGCCACCTGTGCGTGGCTGAGATCAGCAATGTCCGAATGGATAAAAGTGGCAGAAATAGCTGCTGTTCAGGTTCTGGGATCGGTCAAAGATGAACGCATCTTCTCATCAGTTGCCTTCTCAAAAGGCAAACTCAGAAATCATCTTGATGAGCATTTGGAATGTGCGGTCGGGGTGTACTCGTAGAGGTACTACACGCTGGACAATTTTCCTTTTGAAAATGCATACAATGCATGAAAGTCAGACAAGAAGCGCAAGGTTGAATCATGAACGAATTCTCGATGATGATTAAAAAATCCGCCTAGTCCACAGATTTGCACAAACGTAGGTTTGGCCAGGTCTTGTGTGTTTTGTCATGGCTGATTGTTGTGTTCATTGATAGTTGAGATCCTTTAGCATACCATGATTTTTGTTATAGAGGTCTGAATCTTGATGGTGGTTTAGCCAAGTTCATTGCTTTCGTCAGTATTTTTTTTTTCACTAAGGTTCTAGTTTTGATCTTTGGGCACATTTTATACTGTCCGCAAATCTGTGGACAATGATGGCTGCGACTGAGAGAATTTGGTTCCCTCAGCATCACTTCCATATAAGCACAAGTGATAGCTGCTCTTCATAACGTGTATGACTGTAAGTGGTAAGCCATTCTCACACAAAAACCTCTTGACAGGTTCATGTTTGTGGTGTTAGTCATAGAAGTCATGCTTACTATTTCTTGAATTAGTCTACAACTCTATCCCTTTTAGTTTAGTCATAGTGTCAATTTTATTTATTTCAAAAATCAAATTCAGATTCAATTATATTTGATTTTCTTATTTGATTTTCTAATGATTATAGTCAGATTTCACACTTTGTCAATAGTATTCTTCACATCCATGCTAATAATTAGATTTCGTTTTGGCCAAAGTCTGATTTGGTATTCATTGTTTAGTCTTAGTATGTAGCTTCACCATGAATAAACCTAAACCTTCTACACTGAATTGTTGAATAAAAGGAGTCTTCACCTCGAACTAACTCGCTTATGTCTGTTGTTGTGTGCACGCTTGGAGTCTCGCACCTGGAGTCACCTCTGCAGCTCGCTTTTTTCGAGCGCCTCTCAACATCTGTGTGTCAGGGACTTTGGGGACACCGATTGTGTACAGCATCGCAGACATTGTGGCCGGAGCAGAGGACCGCGGCGCCATCTTCTTCTACATCACCATGTCGGCCGGTACCAACCTCCACACACTGGTTCGTTTCCTCATCCTTCTTTCTTGCCTTCCATGTCCCGGCCTGATTTTCTTGTTTTTTTTCCTCTTTCGGTTCTACTTGGACCTTGCGCTGCTTTGCATCTACTCTGCAACACGCTGAAGTTGGTTGTGGTGATTGTTATTCCTTCTCCTTCACCGATTTTTTTTTTCTCTTCCTATTGATTTTTGTCCGCGTTGCTTTGGATCTACTAAGCAGCTCCTTGAAGTTGGTTGTAGTGATTGTTATTCCTTCTCCTACACCGGTTTTTTTTTCTCTTCTTGTTGTGTTTTGTCTGTGCTGCTTTAGATCTGCTAAGCAGCTCGCTAAAGTTGGTTGCACTGATTGTTATTCCTTCTCCTACACCGGGTTTTTTTTTCTCTTCCTGTTGTGTTTTGTCTGCACTGCTTTGGATCTACTAAGCAGCTCGCTGAAGTTGGATTGATTTTTTGATTTTTTGGTCTTGCCTTCCTGCTTTGAATTCACAACTAACTAAATCCCCCATCTTTGCAGGTGTTGCCCCACTCTTTTGTGGAGAAACATTTCCATCAGATCCAGCAAGCAGTTATCCTTTCCAGATTCAAAAATCCACGCCGTTGGAAACTTGTTTTTGTGAAAGAGAGTTCACGCAACTATTCCTGCATTGTGAGCATCACAAGTTGGCATGAGTTTGTCGTAGACAACAGCTTATCAAGTGGCGAGCTCATCCTCTTCAAAGTGATTCAAGAAGACCAGATCCAAGTTTCCATTTTCCCACAAGATGATGAGCCAACGAGTGACTTCTCTTTGCAATCTTCAAGCATGGAGGTCTCAAAGGCCTTTTGGGAAATTCATGGAGTTTCGGAGTTCCGTGGCAAGGTGTATCAGTTGATTGGCCCTGTTCACACCGTCGCAGTAAAGAGTTCAACGTACACCAAGAGGATTTCGAAGGTGGTCACATGTCACCTACAGACGGGGTGGCTAAAGTTTGTGCGTACAAACAACTTTGAAGCTGGAGATAAGCTGCGCTTTACTATGACTGAGAATGACACTTTTGTTGTCACTCTTGTGGCCTAAGCTTCTGTCGCCAAAGTAGTTCACTAATTGAAAGTTTATATAGCCTAAAACTACCTTCATCTTTGACTATTTTCACTTATAGGTGCCAGTTTTAGAACTTCTATTTACAGTAGGTGCCAGTTTTTAAACACAGACCAAATCATGCATAGTCAGGAATAGTGAAACTCTCAACAGTCTAGTCGCCAACAATTGCATCCATCTCCAAAGGCTATTTGCCAATCTTCGATACTTGTACAGAAAGTTGTGGAAGTTTCCAACACTTTAAAATATAAAAAATTTGCCACATGACATACTGTTTTTGATGTATGCATAGCCACACTTCCAAGACTTCAAAAATTATAAAAAAAAGGTTGGGCCCATAGCAGCAGGAAAATTCCAATGTGGATCACGAAAGTATATCTCTCCTTTGGACTCAGTTCATTTTGTAAGTACAGGCCATGTAATGCTAGTTATTACCTTTGTTATCAGAGCAGACCCTTCCACGCTCATTATAATTGCTCGTGCATGTCAGATACATTCATTGACCTCTCAGGATAATTGCTTGAGTCTATGGACAAAGCTCACGGATTTTTGTAACAATGTACTTGTAGGAGAGTGCACCTCAAATCTGAATAGCATTGGACATTGTCAGGAGAGGATCATGTGGGGTCTCTCTATTAACCCCCTACGAGCGTTGCACCCAGCCCGCACGCGGGCAGGGGCAGCCCCTCTCTCCCCGACCCTCCCCGCTCCCCGACC